>JAFBJR010000194.1:4671355-5067042 GCA_016785285.1 Brachirus orientalis
GAACTGAAGAAGCCTCTTGGATGAGAGGCGAAACGTCTTCAAGAAATTCAACTAAGTCCAGTTGCCTTTTTTACTACACTTTGGATACCATGACCTGGATGAATGAGAATTTTCACAGACGTACTTTCACGTACTTTTCTCGTACAAACATTCAACATGTAACCTGGGTGATTTAAAGAAGAATCTCCAGTCACAACCCACACGAGAATGTACATGTCTTGATCTTTCCTTATTTCAACATTATACTGGACTTTTTAATATTCAAAACATCAGTAGAGTTCAATATAGACCTTAAACCGAAGGCAAGTATACCTACATGATACAAATTCCAAAATGACGTCATTCCCCTATTTTCATAGGGGATCCTGGGACGAATTTCACTCACTCTGGGACCTACTTGATATATACAAGCAAACATAACTATATAATATCAAATCTTCCCCCCCCCCCTTTTTTTTCTTTTGTTTGTCAAATTTGTGCGTGTTCCATGATATTTCCAAATTAATTATTATGATGTTCGCTGTTCTTGCTTACAGTGTGCCATGCCATAGTTTTATTTTCCCTCACTCCTTTTTTAAGGTCAGACACAGCCACATTTGCATTAGGCATGACTTTGTTGTGCATTTGTTGTTAGCACTCCCAAGTTAAAAGGAGAAAAGAACACATTTTCAATATTCTCAGCAAATATTGGATTCACATGATTAAATTAATCCCAATTACAATGAGATCATCTTTAAAAATCACTATCACAAAGACCACATTTCAACTGGTAATTTGTTTAAGCTATTTATTACAAGTATGTTGGGACAGAGGATTTTGAAAATAACCTTATTGTCCATAAGAAATAAGTGTGAAAAGAAGAGGACATTACACTGCTTTTATCTCTCACTTCCAACTCATGAGGTTTATCCACTGCTGAGACACCTGCAGGATTTTGCCTCTCTTAATTCAGAGTAGCTACGCATCTCTAAATGCCACATAGAGGATTATGGATATAGATTTGCTGTAGAGGTAATAAATGTTCTAACATTAA
This sequence comes from Brachirus orientalis, assembly GCA_016785285.1. Classification (NCBI taxonomy): domain Eukaryota; kingdom Metazoa; phylum Chordata; class Actinopteri; order Pleuronectiformes; family Soleidae; genus Brachirus; species Brachirus orientalis. Next base: position 4,672,389 of record JAFBJR010000194.1, read on the forward strand.
AGAGCAATTATATTTTTGTAATACTTAACAGTTACTCGTGCATTCTTTTGACAAATCTGAAAAACTGCAGTGAGAACAAAAGCTTTCACATAATGGAAAGAGACATTTTCTTAAATTTTACTGTCTGGCCATAATTTAAAATAATCAAAAACAAAGCCCATTTCCACAAGTAACAGTAGAATTTAACTGAAGACAAGCCTCAGCATACAATAGATCATCTTAGATCCACTCCAACATGTTTATATTTAGTCAGGCAGAAGCTCTACCAGAGTCCTTCAGAATGACTAGGAATTTTAAATATCAAAGGTCAGCTAACCTTATGTAGAGAAAAACAGCGGCTTTGCAACATAGTCACAGTTTTATTAAAGAAAGCCTACTCAAAATGTAAAAAAAACAAAAAACAAATTAAAGCACTCATTGATATATGGACACCTGACAAATTCAAGCTTTTTTCCTTTCATATTTTCTTTGTCATCTGTCCAATTCAAGCATGGCTGCAGCACAGCTTTCCTCAGTGACCCAGAAGCCCAGTGCCTGCAGGAGGACACACATTATTACACTAAATCACTGAGATTTTACACACAAAACAAGTTACAACAATCCACAAATTCCTTTTTTTTTATATCACATCTAATTAAAAAAAAATTAAAAATTGTCTGGTCAAACTAGTCTGGCAAGAACTCAAAACCATTTTTTTCTTTAATACTAATTTGTCATGCATTCACAAATTTAACTGGGAATTAGAAACTAGCAAAAACTTATTAGAAATGAGGCAAAATACATGCATGCAACAAAAAACATTGACTTACTAGATCATGAAGATGTGAAAAAAGAATGCTCACCTTTAAATCCCTCTTCAGGCATTCTCACTGTGAAGGAAAAAAAAGAATCATAAGCATATTTCAATTATATGTTTCATTTAATCAATCAAGGTTAATGTAGCAGCTATAGTGAGGATATTGCCTCTTACCCTGATAGACGTCGTCCATTGCAGCATAGTCTGCTATTGGCTCGTCAGCCTGTGAAAAAAACAGTGGTTAAGATCATCTGTTTACGTTTAAGCTACTGTTTGTGAAATCTTTTTGCTTATACCATGTTTAATAGCTCTGCAGTGAACACTGATCTAGAGTTTTTGCTCAGTGTCATGGGTCTCAGTTTCAAAGCTCTGACAAATCTTGTGACCCTAATGTCCTCTTAAACCATTAAGGCCGCAACCTTCATGGACTTTGATGATGTCAACAGTGGAGTGTGAGAGGCTACAAGGGCTCGAAATGAGTAATGGGACACTTTAAGATCTAATTGTGAAAGTCCCTTAGAGGGTGGACATTAGGCTAGAAACTTTTCCGGTGTCCAATCCAATCAGGAGCCACCACAAAAACACGGTCCTCTCTGCTTTTGAGGTTAGCCCCCAACCACAAAGTACGTTAGGAAGAGGAATGAAAATGTTAAAGGCAGCAATGAACTGGACAATAGCCAAGATGTGTAAAAGATGACATCACTGACAGCAGTTGTAAGTTCCAGTCACAGAAGAAACAAAGAAGGATGTACCTTTAGACAGATGATGCTCTCTGGAACCACACCCAGACTGCCCAGTGTGGCTGAGTCATCTGTTAGACTTTTTCCATCAATGGAGAGGTTCTGGTCAAACGGAGCCACAGAGAAGGCGTGCATAATCTACAGGACCACATTGAAGTTATAGAAATGGCTGCGTTATCACCTGCGTTATTCACTCCAGTGATGTGACACCCTCACCTGTATCTTTAACTCTTTGAGTGTCTGATTAGCTGAAACAATGAGTGCTTTCTCTCCTCTGAGTTTCCTGTGCCGGGTGCTTCTCCTGATTCCACCAAGTTTGCTTATGTTGGTCACAGGAACAGCTGCTGCTGGTGCCGCACTGCCGTCACACAACTTCAACCGCTTTGCACCATCCTGTGACTGAAACAAAGTTTTGTAAAACAAAAGGTTTGTGGTTTGGTTAACAGCACTATTTATCATCTATGCCAAGACCAAAATAGGCCTTACAGTAAGTATTGGACAAAATAAAAAGCAGACATTTTCAAAAACATTTGGAAGGTGATTGGAGGAACCATCTGTCAATCATAGGTGCTTCTTAAGAGTGACATTTTTCCTAGGAATTAAAAAAATCATCAATCTCTGTCTTTGCTCCTCTTTGGTTAAAGAAAATATCCAGTTCTGCAACAGATGCTGATGCAGCTGTCCTAATTTCTTCCAGAGAAACCACTTGTTAAAACTCACATCCACACAACATTGATTTAAAAAAAAACACATCACATTTGCTACAGATACACCTGCCATCCACTCAACCCAGACTTTTTGTCTGAGCAGGAAGAAACAGAAGACAACCTTTTGAACACAATGGCACCCGCATTTGTTTCCTAATGTCACCACCATAGGCTGACAAAGAACAAAGAAAATCCCCATTAATGCTTACTTTCAGTTTCTCAAAATAAAATCCTTGTTCATACTTTTCACAATACAGTTTCTTGTTAGTAGTATTATCTAAAATTAAGCAAACAAAAGTGAATCAAACAACCATTCATTCTCACATGTCAATTTAAAGTATTCAATTAACCTCTGTATGTTTTTGTATTGTGGAGAACCTTGAGAAAACCCACATACACATGGGTAGAACATGCAAATTCCACACAGAAAGGCCCACAGTCATGAGGCAACAGTGCTCTCCACTTCCACTCTCCATTCTGCCGTGTGGCTCCATGTCATTGTTTTCAATAAATGCAGAGATAAAGCCTGACACACCTATAGCTGCCAGTAGTTCCTCCCTGATAAAAAGCTGATTTGACAGAATTTGCTTGCTGCTGCATGCTAAACCTACCTGGCTGAAGTCTGGATCTTTTTCTCCATCCACCTTTGGCTGTTCCTCTTTCTCCTCCTCTGCCTCTGAGCTGCTAGCGTTCATCTCAGGAGTTGCTTCTTTCAACATCTATGCACATGACGATGTGAAAACACTATCTTAAAAGAATGCACCAGCAACAATCTGAGCCTGTATTTAAAAAAGAGCTGTCACTATTTGATCAGCCTATAATGTCCTTCCAGTCACACCGTTTGGTCTTCAATGACTTTGCGGATGTAGATGGTTGCCTGCGTGTACTCTCTAAGGTCCCTCTGCTGCTGGAAAAGGAAGCTCTCTCTGCACTCCCAGCATAGATCTGAACACATCAAAATCAATATCAATGAACCAAGGACAGGTGACTTTAAAGACATGAGCTTCAAATTCCCCTTAATAATAAATTAAATAACAGTTTAAAACACATCTTTAAATCACTTTCTCCAAATTCTATGGAGATTTTGGGCCAGAGAGCTGCCACTTGGTCCAGCGGAAGAGGAAAATATATTCTAAAAGTATATTGTGCTGGCGTATTTTGACAGTAAAGACATTGCTTTATTTTAGGAACTGAGGGTTTAATATTTAAACGTCATAAATGGAATTTCATTTTTAAGTATATGAAGGAAAAAAATACAAATAATGTCATAAAACCAGTAAAACTGAGGTGTAAACATTTGCGCTAAACTCTAGTCTTACCAGGCTGTGTGGTGTACTGAGTGGTGGGTCCAGTAGGTGTGGTTTGTTGGAAGCAGTGGATAGAGATGGGCTGGTCCACAATGAAGAGTCTGCTGATTACCTCCCATTCGTTGGGCCAGAGCAGAGCTATACTGTGCAGGACAAACAGCACGACATGAGACCACAACAGTATGCAGATATTTATTGTCCACACACACCCATAGTGTGTGTATTCATTTTGTTATTACAACCTGCCAAGTTAAAGCTGCTGTCATTGAAATCCTTCAGTCAAAATTAGTGTCAAAAGACAACATCACTAAAAGCAACTTTAAATGGATAAAATTAAAATGTTGTGTTCTATGTAAAAAGTAATTTACACAAGCCTGGTAACGTGTTTTCTGTGGAATACTGAATAGAACCATGAGGGACACGTCTCACGCCCCTGCCAAAGCTATTCCAGTAATCAAGCTAATACACATAGATGTCATAAAAACTAGAAACTGACTTTCCTAATGTATTATTAGATAATGAGGCAAATACTTTGACATGTAAACAGAACTCACTGTTGTGCATCTCCATTGATCAGAGAGTCATACGTGAACATGAAGCCTCCATGAGGACAGAGCAGCAGAGTGTTGCCCACGTTAGACACTGGAGAGGATTTTGTGGGCCTCCTAGAAAAAGACCAGTGGAAAAATTTGACAAAATATATTTTTCACAGAGTGACAACAAACACAATGTAGTTTATTTCACTGCTGAAATAAACATACCTGATGAATTTTCTCCACTCATCCACAAAAAACAGAGGGACAATGTAAAGTACATCAGTTCCCTGAAGGGACAAGCCGGAGAACAGAGTTACTGTACAGCAACCAGATTCCTGCTGTGTTATTATGGGTCATAATGTTATGTAGTAAGCACACAAACACGGATATACGTACACAGCCATGAATTCAGGTGACGCTAAATTTCTTTCACTTACACTGGATTTATACTCTCTTCCAGAACTCAACCATAACTACTACTGTCCTAACTTAAATCTTAAAACTTACCCTTACTTTTAGAACACATGTTCATGTGACAATCTAATGATTTAATGTAGTGACGTGATGAGGTCACATGACTCAGACAGATGACTGTGTCGTGCTTGGTTTTGTATCATTGTACCTGAGGCCACTTGGTGAGTGTTGGGCGGTTCTTCTCATGGAAGAGATTGAGCAGCTGGTTCTTCTGGTCCAGAGCCATCATCTTGCTGACTGCTTCATTGTCTTTTTCCTCCTGCTCTAATGTCTAAACACAAAACAGTATCTCATTTGAAAAGGTTGACAGAAACAACAACTGGAAGAAGAAATTATGCATGAAAGTGAAAATCTTGCTGACAGACAGAAAAGCATGGCCTCTTTGGTTGAGGTAATATTTTAAGTTTTTATACAGTAACAGCATTACTTATGAATTGACGATAATTATATCAGGTTTGTAATTTCTATTTCTGTTTCCTTTGGTGACTGGCTAGAATCATCATTTGTGTTTTGATGTGACATGCATGCTCATTGTATTGCATATTGGAATTCTGAATCACAGCTTTTTGTTTTGTTTTCTTTTTTCAGATTTTCCATGTTGCTGAGATTGATTTCACATTAGTAACACAGATCATGTCTCCTCACCAGGCACTGCTGACAGGGCTGTTGGTTTTCTGTGAATTCTGGGGCTTTAGGAAAGTATGCCCTCAGTTTGGTCCAAACTTCAGAGGATACCAGCTTCCGTTCAGTCTCCAGAATACTAAGACCCCCTAAAGTAGTAAAATACGTAAACATTTAAGAGATGGCATATCAACGATGAAATTGAGGGTTTCTATGCAACATTTTTTTTAATGTTGTAAAAAAAAAATCAACTTAATGGTTGTATAGATGCTGATGAGAAGGGAAGTACCATGACTGCAGACAATGTCTTCATTAAAAGTCTTCATCTCATCCTCTTTGCCATCTGAAAGCTCAGAGCTGAACTCTACAAACAAAATAATTCAACATGAGTGAGAGCTGTTGTTACATTTCATACTAAAATACAATAACACCAGACACATTTGTTGCTGTGCATTTTATCATAACAGCTGTTTCTTCATGCAATAATATGATCAGCATTGCAGTGTATAAATTCTATAGATTACAGCACGGGATATTCACAACAGACATCAGACTGAATAAGAAATGTTATTTGATTTGATTTGATTGAATGACTTGAATTGAATGAATATCCTACCTTTGCTGCTGTTGATGTGTGGTCCCTGTCCATTGGTCTGGCCATTGCTGCGTTTGGTTTCATGTTCATCCTCCTCCAGCTGTTCCAAAGCCAACTGCCTCCAGCTACGCAGAGATGCTTTGCCCACCCAGTAACCCTCACCACTGAGACATACAAATGTACACACACATTATAAGAGGGGAAAGATTCCAAGCAAAACTACTCATGGAAAGTAACTGAGAACTAGTCGGTGGTGTGTTTATAGCCACATCAACTTTTTTGTGATCCAGCTATCATATCCTTCTGTAATTATTACTCTATAGTGAAAGTATGCATACTGTAGGGTTTTTCTATGAGAGCTGTATTAGTTCTGAAATACCGTTAATTCTCATGTTGCATCATTCTTGTTCTTGTTGCATCATTTAATCACTACTGCAACATCAGAAGACCTATGGAATCATTCAGATATCATTTGACACTATTATTAACCTTACTCTAATGCACAACACTATAATGCATTAAACAAACACTAATGCTGGGTGTAGATAAAGTACCTGAGTGTACGTTTGACTATGTTGGAGACTTCCTTGTAGTCTTCATTGAGCTGGTTCTTCAGCCGCAGCACTCGGCATCGCTGGCTGACACACTCACTACACAATGAGGAGTCTGGAAAGAAGCACACAAAACTGTTGAATACACAAAGAGAGCTTTCATTTGATGATCATAAGAATGTGTTTTAACTTAGTAAAATTATTATGACATCTATGTCTGTAAAACAAAAGCACTATAACTAGAAGCACATAATCTGAGAAGAGATTACCCCTTCCTAAGACTTACTGTCCAGTCTTGGCCCTCCACCATAGCGCTCATAGAGGAGCTGAGCAGCTTGCAGGGAAATTCTTTTGGACTCTCCCACCTTATCTGGGTGCAGTTTGCCGTGCGAACACAGGAAGAGCGAGTTATCAATTTCTTTTGTAGCAGTAGAGTCATCCAGCCACTTCTTGAGCCACTCAAGGGGGATAAAATCATATGGCTCACCTAAGGAAAGAGAGTAGGGAATAATGTCAAACAAAAGACACAGACCTAATTGTGATTACTTGAATCAAAGCTTCTTTGGTGACTAACAACTGTCTGAATATAAGGGTTGGGGATGCATCACTGTTGGCTGCTGACAGAAAAAACATGGAGGAATCACCAAACAGATGTCACCTCATCTGGTCCTTCAATAATACAGGCAAATTGCATTAGTGTTTCTGTAAAAGACAGTTATTAGGAAAATGTTTTTACTGACCGTCTTTTGTGGGTAAAAGCTCGTAGAGTTCCTTCACCTCCTCATGCTTGGCCTTGCCCTTGTCCACACTCTGTTTTCTCATGTCTGCCATTTCACTGCACCACTCTTCAAATTTATGGTTGTCTTGATCAACCAGTCTCTGAAGGAAGGCTGTTAGGAAAGAGATTTAAGAAAATATTAAATGAGGCAGCACATTCCAGGAGGTAAGCTGGCAGGAAAATAATGTGAAATGATTAACTAGCTTTTGAGTGATGAAAAATGTCTACACTGGAAATCAGTTTAATACAACTTGGATGAAAAGGTTATTTTAATTACAAAACCAATGAAAGTGACAGCTGGACACATTAATGTTATACAGTAAATGTGGCTTTAATGAAGATGGTGGAAAACACTGGACTGAAACAAATGTACTATGAGTAAGACAAAGCCAATAAATAACATTTTTTTCCCTAAATCAAGATAAAGTAAGAACATTTTCCCCAGATCTGATGGTAGGCTGTATTTTGTAGTTTTTAAGTCTTAATTCTTACAAAGAACAGTAATTTTAATTTTAATTTTGGTCAATAATGACAATGTAAACATGTGAAATTGTAAAATTCCACCTCTCACCTGGTACCTCAACATTGGTTTTAGAAGGATCAGAGCTTTCTTCTTCCTGGACCTTATACACCAGCATGTATGCATTTCTGGAACAGTGGTAGCCTTTACTGCACTTTGGTTTTCGTGTTTGGGACTTCACCGTTTCCGCTAAGGACCAAGAAGACCAAGAAAAAAAGACTTTAGTGAAGGTGTATACTTTTACATACATCACTCTTGGGTCATGTCTGAAACTTTTCCATAGCACCAACATCATCATGGCAGCTACATATTTACAACTAATGTCTGTACTGCAGATAATTAGGAAACCCATTACAAACAATATTGAACATTATTACAAACAAACACCATGTAAGGTATTGATAATTTTAAGGAAGGTACAACTAACTGTTCATTATGTATTCACTACAACTCACCAATGTCCTCCTCAGTACCGAGCTGCAGCTTTTTGCCTTCCATCTTCTCAATTTCTTCATCGTTAAATTTGTACCAGTCACCAGTGCGAGCGTCCTTCACATGTGCAATGTAGTGGCCCGAGTAAGCACTAATTCCCCGGTGGATCAGCACTGCACTCAGTTCATAAACACACTTCTGGTCTGGAGGAACATCCATCAATATAAACATAAACAAGACAATATCAGCTTTAGTGGGCAGTGAGCGTGTGCTGACAGTAATCCATCATTCATAATAAGAGATGGAAAAAAGTCAGTGTATTTTGTTTCGTCTATAAAGTTGCAGGATGTTTGTGTTTGTCACAGAGATTCACCCTGCTAATACCTTGTTTTCCTTCCAGGAAAGGCCCCATGTCAAGCTGCTCTGGAAAACTGATGAAAGTGTTCAACTTCTTCTTATGCCCTGTTTGTCTGGAGAAAACAGAACAGCTTACTAAAGTTTCTGTTCTTACAAAAACAGACAACAGACACAAATAAACTAACTCATGAATCTAGTGCCTAAACATAGAGAAGTACATTTTATATCGTTATTACTTACGGAATGTAATTTGGAAAAAGGAAATACTTCCGATCCAAAAACATAAATTTATTAGGATGTTTTTAAAGAGAGAATAGTAATTGTGTCTTCATGTTTTATTATGTTATTATATATGTTTATGTTGACTGCTTTTTGTGCCTTTATCTTTTACGTTTATACTTTCAGTTCCTTTCTGCCAAGGGAATACAAATGGACATTTGTATTTAAAATGTCATTTTATTCTGGTATATTTCCAGAAATTATTAGTTATATACAGAGTAAAGTAAGCGATGGCTGACCTATCAAAGACAAAGCGCATGAGCTGTAGGTTGAGGGTTGGAGGGAGGCTGTGCAGTTTTATCCTTCTGGTGGCACTCTCTTTAGTTTGACAGCTCTCACAGAAGTAGCGGTTGTCTCCATCCAGCTTCTCTTCCTGCAACATGGAAAAGAGTCATTATGATCATAAGAACACATGTCAAGACATTATCAAATGCATTAATTATGCTTAAATAAACAATAACTAATGTAAACAGAACAGATGAATGTTGTGTGTACCTTAAAAAACAAGTACGTATAATGTGCAAGTATTAGGGAGGGAGTGAACGTTACCTTCAGGAACTCAGTGACACACTCAGTGAGGTTTTTGTGGCCCTGGATGTTTAACTCCAGCTCGTAGAAACGGGAAGGCAGAGCAGATGATCTTCCACACTGGTTACAGCTGTAGAACAGCCAAACCGAGACAAAAGATTTAGAGAAGCATCAATTCATTTTTCCAGTCTGGATCCACTCCTGATACCTGGATTTATGGCTCTTTTATCTTGAATATGAATTGCTGTTGTTAGTGATGCTATCTGTAAGGTGTGTGTAAAAAATGCAAAAGTAATGGGATAACCACACTCACCTGTGATTAAGATTGTGTTTGTTATTATTTGGTTATTATTATTTAATTAGTCACTCATCAAATCATAGAACACTTTCCACCCAAGTGCAAACTTGTGACAGTTTTTGAGGTCTGCATGGTCTTACACAGTTACATAGGAGAATTGTCCACAGAACTGCCGCTGGATGACATTCTGCAGGTTGGGGTTCTTTTGCTTGGATAGTGTGTCCTCCAGTAGGGACAAGAAAAGCTTTGAAAACTCCTGGGCATCCTGAAAATGAAAGAGTCTGAATCAGTGGTCTAAATCTCCACTACATAACTGAAAGGTTCAATATTTTTTAATGTTTAACTATGAAATTTCCTTTCAATTTAGTTTCTAGTTTAGTTTAGTTTCATTAGTTTCTGAGCTATAATCATTTAACCATTACATACCAACACACACCTCCACAAATACATGAGAACATCCTGAACATTACTCTCAAAATGAGGACTTGACAGAAAAATGGGGCCCCACAATCCACAATATTCTTTCAAACCATGAAACTAGTCATTTACTTCTGAGTTTGTTTTGATAATGTGCCAGGTTTGGTGTCACGATTTACCTGCTGCTGTCCTGTATCCAGACCCAGTGCTTTAACCAGCCCCGAAGGATCTATGTATTTCCTGTTGCTGTTCTGCAGCAGAGCAAACAGATACTGCAAATGCTCACAGATGGACTGAGGCTCATAATCTGAAAGAAATAAAGACATATGTCTGAGGGAAAGAAATGCTTTAATAAAAGCCAGAGAGCAATCAGCATGTGTTCACAGTGTGATAAAATGCCAAAACATAAAGAAGTGGTTGCAGTGGGTAGTTCTCAGTTGTACCAGACTCAATGTTATGTTCCTGTGCTCGTGAATTATGGCACTGATAGAGGGTCCTACGCAACTCCAGGTTGTGGAACCACACTTGTAGGAATGTGTTGACATAACAGGTTGCACCCAAGTTGGTCAGGCCAACAAAGGTGTTCTAAAAGAGGTCAAAGACAAAGAGGCAGCTTTCAAAACACATTTCATGTCTTAGAACAACACCTGCTTACTGACAACAAATGCATTGTTCATGGTAAAATAATGGGTAATAATACAATTTGCACCTAATGAAAGCAATACCTTGTCTCGACGCTCTGAATTTGGGTCGTCGATATTGTGGAAAGCATTTTCATCTATCTCTCCCAGCCACGCCTGCTCACCAATACCCACAAGACAGTTGGGATTCCCTTTGCAGTTCCTCCTTTAAAAAGGGAAGCCAGGATTAACCTTGCCGTTGCATCGCACTATAAGTCATGCTTACACCTATGAATTATTTATCCTACATATTTTTAGGGAATTGCGCCAATCATATCCAGTTTAAAACCACACAGAAATTCCCTGCGATGCTTACTACAGTGTATAGGCCTATAACGAAGAGACAGAGGTGCACCATCGTCATCTTTTATACAGATCAGCTCTACATGATACGTAAAGCTCTCTACAAGGAAAACAAATCAGACATGATTTAAATTACCATCACAGTGCGAAGCTAGCACATTAAAACCCAGATGCAACGAATGCTTTTAACGGGGACACGCAACATAACAGAGGCATTCAGAAATGTTAACATCGTACCTGCAGGCTCCTCTCTTACAGGCCGGGAGATTCACCCGATATGCTACCTCGATGTGCTCCTGTCTGATTTCTTCTGGTTTCACCGTTTCCACCCAACGCCAAGCCGCTTTCTCCAGCTGTATGCGGGGCGCCATAATCCTAAAGTGCAACGTTTAGCACGCAGTCAGATTTAAAGGGCGAAAAAGCAAGAACACAAAAAAGCCCAAGGTTAGCAAAATAGTTTCCAGAGATGCTAACATAGCCGGCTAACGGGAGCTAAATAAGTTGTAGCTTGTTTCTTGCAAAGCAACCTTCGGGTAGCCAGAGTATTTACACTACAGTTACGCCTGAAACATAATAGTATCACGCCACATCTTAACAACACATATAAACAAAAATCACAGTAGATGTCGAATAACACGTCAGAAGTAACCCTTGAGCTAACGTTAGCTAGTGTAGCTAATGTAGCTAGCCCGACGTTAGCAAGTAAATTTCCCCCTGTACTTTCCATTTAACGCTACCTGGCGCTAACGTAACGGGTTTATTGTGCTGAAGTCAAATGCCAGCGAACCTTTCATACGTGCAGCTGCTTCACCAGAATATTGATGTAATGGTCACATTTTATTCACGGGTTATTTTAGATTTAGCGCCCTTGCGTCAGTTTATAAATATATTATTTCTCCGCTCAGAAACAACACGACGTCAAGATGTGACGTAAGGACGTCTCTTTGTTTTGACTGGAGCGATGAACGGATACAGTAGTACTACACGGTCTGTTATTATGAGTGTACTTCAGTTTGTACATCCACTGTATTCTCATAGTAAACTTAACGAAATATACATGCATTCATTTTTACATGTACTTTTCCCCTAAAGCCAAGGAAACTACTTTAAATTTTAAAATTCAAATTTTAAATTGCCACTGAAGTACAAAGGGTAACAGTCAAATGTAATGAAAGATAAAGATTGAAAAGGAAAAAATAAACCCTAAATGTTGGCAAAAATGTAGGATACATAATACATTTTTTTAAAGGAGCATAAACTTAATGTAGGCAAAATGGAGCATAAATTTGAGAAAAGCATAATAGAATCTTATTCAGTTTAGTAAAAAGGAAGAGTTAAAAGTCGCATATCGTTTTGCCACTTTTGTTAGCACAAAAAAGTAGAGTAGTGGGTTCTTATGCAGTTGTCTTTGGTGTATTTTACCTTGCCTGCTTTGATCTGCCCTGCAGAAAATTGCAGAAAACTATTTCAAAAAGTAAAAGATTTAAAACATGAGTGAGGATGTCATTAGCAAGCCAAGGGCTTTGATGTATGAATTTCTGAAATAAAGCAAACAGGAAAAAAATAATTGGAAAATGCAGTCTATCTATCTATCTATCTATCTATCTATCTATCTATCTATCTATCTATCTATCTATCTATCTATCTATCTATCTATCTATCTATCTATCTGCACACACAAACAGCATGGCAACATGTCCATGGATAAAAAATTGGACAGTATTTTTTTAAATGTTTTTTTGAAGAGTAGAGGATAGACGTGTTTATTTTGGTTTCAGAAAGTTAAAGCTCCTGTGTGTAACTTCTGTTGCCAAAACACTGGTATCACTATCCTGCATACAGTTGACAATTAATTTAGTAATTGATTATGAATCAGTTATTCTAATAATATTGCATACTGAACCTAATCACAAAGCTAAACTCATTTTGCAGTGGTTTAAGACACTATACGTTTAAAGCGCATAACAAATTAACAACTTCCAGTGTGAAATGTGCCTCACAAAATAAATATACAGTAGTTAGTATTACAGTAACTGCCGTCCTCCTGACTGAACCTCAGGGCAGAGTGGTCACTCCACTGTACTGTCTCAGATTAACTGTGAGCTGAATGGAGAAGATTAATGGGGACTGCCATGAGGCACTGCACGGTCTTTGAGCGTCTCATGTGGGTGACTGTGACTGAGGAGTTGATGAATGGACAAGGCTCCGCCTCCTCACCTTGAAGAACTGCAGCCTGCTGGAAACACTCAGGTTCATCCACGGAGACCTCAGCTGAGCCACCTCTGCACCGCTCCTCAGGTAAACACTAATATATCAGAAATATGCTGAGTTATACAACAGATGTTTTATTTAATCTTTTGCATTCAATTACCAAAGTGATTGCAGCTGATCATTCCCATTTTAAGAGTGGATAGAAAATATAATTCATAAAAAAGATGCTGTAGAGTTATATACTGATATTATACCACTGTTTAAATGCTTTAGGAATGACACACTAATGGACACTGGTTTAATGATGGAATGAAGTTGGTCAACCATTTTAATTTTTGGATGCATCCTGGGTTACTGACTTGTATGAAGACTACTGCCGCTTTCTGCTCTGCACCCGGACATGTGTCCTTGCTCTAAATCTTTGTTCAGAAATATGCTCAGTTGTAGGTGTTTAAACTTGAGCCATTAGAGTTAATTAGAGATACCAAAGTGGTCGCAGCTGAGCAGTCCTGCAAATCTATATAAAAGGTTTCTTGAATAGGCTTAATTAACAAAAATCCTTTTGATTTTTTTTTGGATTGTGGTTTACAACTTCAAAGGGTAAGTCAAGGCAAAATAAGAAAAATAATGTACAATCACACTGCATAAACAGTGAGATTAAAATTGTTAGACCTTAAATTAGATTTAAGAATATAAATTGATGACTAAGTGACTAATGTGGGACTGAGGGGCAGCAACTGAGAGGACTCTATCACCTTTTGATTTCAAATGACATTTGGGGACTGACAGGAGCTGCTGTGAGGGACAAAGCAGCTAAATCTGTCTCAAGTTATAATTAAAAAAATAATAATTTACTGTATATCCCTCAAATTATGACTTCTACTTAAAATGTTAAAATTCTAAAGGCTTCATTGTCAAATGCTTATTGTACACTTTCAACATCAGAGCAAGAGAGTGATTTTCTGTGACAGGAGCATAGTTGCAGGTTCTTTATGTAAATTCAAATTGTCCTGGAAGAATCTTTAATATCAGGAGAAATATGATGTTAAAACATTGTATTAAATGAATTTCATGTGTAATGCAGAATGTACATGCTCCAAATGTTTTTAGAAGGTCAGAGGTTGTTGGCCTGTCATGGCCATGATCATACAACGACCCACTTTGTGGCTAGTCAGGTAATCGGCCACTAATCTGTTCCCACAGCAGACACAAGAACAGAATCCAGGAGAGGAGATGGAGGGAGGGAGGGCAGAAAGCCTGGGCAGATTAACAAACCACTGCTATTTACCTCTCTAATCCTCCATCTTTATGCAAGTGATAGGTACAAATGAGCTTTACTCAGTGAGAACCGACATCAGTCATGGACATGCAACTGTTTATGTAACTGGAACACAAGGAGGAGTTGGGCCGACACGAGGTGGTTATGGAACAGGGAAAGGGTTGAGACAATGAATGACTTACACCGCCCCTCTATAGTTAGAAACATGGATTTTAAAACGTATCTTGAGCAATAACAACAAATAGCCTCCTTTTGTCTAACAGTGAATTTTCAGGTTATCTGTTAGGTTTTCCAAAATGAGTCAAAAAGACATCGGACAATTAAAACGACTGTAAAATGAAAAGTGTGTGTCCTCAAGGGTAAGCAATACCTTACTTGTATGAAAGGGTAAGCAACGTCACAATAATATGCTGTGTTTTAATGTATAAGACTTTTGAGGGACAGGCTACAACAATTTGTTCATATACAGTATAAAGGTCCGAGACAAAGTGTGTGCACAGTACAACAGTTACTTATTCATGTGATACCTAGATCAACCCAGGTCTTTGAATCAACAAGGGTGGCTTACCAACTATAACCTGATGCATTTGTTCTGTATATACATATGCTTCAGGAGTCTACGGCAACGTCAGAGCCAAGATGGGGCGGAAGGAAATCATCTGCAGCTGGAAGAAAAGCACCAGTAACATCAAGGAAGTCTTCGAATTCATGGGGAAAATGGGATCGTAAGTATTTGTCTTGTAATATACTCAGTGAAAGGTCCACTTTGTGTTCCCTGACCATGTAAAAGAGTTGGTGCTTGACAGTTAATTGACTTTGTTCTGTGTTTTATTGGTTTTATTGCTTTTAGTTTACGTTGTTTCATATCTTGTCTGTTTTATGTATTTATCTGATGTACAGCACTTTGGTCAACTCTGTTATTTTTAAATGTGCTATAGAAATAGATTTTGGATTGGATTGGATCCCTTCTTTTTTCCAAGTGTAACAGCAAACTGCAGTGGCCTTCACATTCCAGAAAAGACTTAGCAGCACAAGAAGGTGGCTTTAGTAAAACAAGGCCCTCACATATATAGTCCATATAAAAGGCCTCTACAGCTAGAAAAAAATGAATTCTTTTTATTTTAACCGTTGTGATAATGGTTATTTTGCTTTGTGTCTAAACCTTCACCAACTCTAAACTTACTGTCTAGGGTAGGCCTCCTTTACACATTGCATTAGAGTGCATTTTCTCTTCAGCAGTTTCCTAATGAGTCTGTCATGTCTTTAGTGAGTAACAGGAAGTCTTGTTGACTGTCATGTTATGTACAGTATGAGCCACTTTGCACCACATTACTTGAAACTGCTTCTTGCTAACCGTTTGTTAATCATAGCTGATTTATTTTGTACTTTCAGAAGCCATGTATGGAATTAGCAGTCAAATAGCATTTGATAACAGCAGCCCGTTCAGACCTTAGGCAGCAGTCAGTCTTTGCTACGATGGTTTGTAAAGCAGTCCTATCTGAATTCCTGCAGAAGCAGCAGGTGTTGTTTGATTGTTTGACCCCGCTGTCATCAAAGGTGTAGATCTTCCAACATATTTTTGAAATCAGTAACTGCTTCAAGCTTCTATCAAGGATGAATGCACTCCATTGTTGCAGCTCTTATCTAACTGTGAGCTACAGTTGATACTTTGAACAGAAGGGCAGGCTGCTGAGAGGGATTTCCTTCCTGAGACTTTATTTCATCAATGAAGCCTCTTATACAATGTAGTTAACTTACTCACAGCTGAGCCCATCAGCACTTTAACCTGTTGGAAACACAGTTAACCATGTAATTAACAAGATTCCAGTAAATTCATAATGTGCAAAATTAATATTGCACTTTTGTATAGACTCTACTCTTCACCTTGTCTTGGTCCTAGAGGGGTTGCGGAAATCTAGCTCCCTCTCAGATCACTTGTTTTACATTATTCTGAAATGTGATGCTTCTACACAGAATGCATTCAGTGACTACATTTTCCAAACTTCATCCACTCTCATCCCCCCACCTAGAAAACTGTATATTTAGAGCTTTTTTTCAAAGTGTTTCACACTGTTTTCAAAACAGTTAAAATAGGATTATGACACTATTACTATTATTTTCCCATTTAAAAGGACCATTTCAACACCACATAGTAAAAAAAAAAAAAATACTGTATGAGTTGTACAAATAGCCCGCTTAGTTTGTCCCAAACTAAAGATTGTCATTTGCTGCTTAAATTGTAAATTGTTTATTTCAATTCCAAAGATTTTATGGAAATGCAAAATCAAATCAAATAAATTATTTGTTGTAGTGTAATTTTTGGATTTTTTTCCCCAGAAATTTTGTTAGACTAGTTTGGTCTGATATCAGTATAGGTCAGTGTATGTAACATGTGGGTGGTTAACTGAAAGTATCATTTCCTCAGGGTTGTCTTGGACACTAAAGCTGCTTAAAGTGCTCAAGCATTCTTTGACTGACTGTGTCGGGTCTCCCCCCCCCCCCCCATGTGTGTGTTAACCCTGAACGCTGACGTCAGAACAGCAGTGCAGGAACATCCTAGCACCACTTCATGATAGGATTAAGAGTCTAGCTGTCTATAATGGTGTTTAGAGATACTGGATATATGTGAATCCAAATAGGGCTGAACAAGTCACTGTTTCAAATTTAATTAGTTCTCTTTTTGGTATGCTACTGTATGTGGTAATGCCTTGTTTTAAATTGTATAATACAATAAATAATGCTCTGAAATATATGTCTGAATCTTAACTAATATAGGTATTACAATATATGTCAGAAAAATCACAAACTATTTTACCCAAATCTTTCATTGCTCAGTTCAAACACAAATGTCTTTGGTGCCATTTTCATTTGAAGGTCCACTGTATAAAATGTAGGTGAAATTATTTTTATTTGTAGAAATTGAAGAATTGGTTTGTAATGCAAAATCACCCATTGCCATGAATTGTCTGTCTTGTACTGTAAAGTAATAATTTCTTTTTTTTTCTTGAGAAATGGTTTCTCATACGAAATGAAAAAACACTTATGTGCATCACCAGTTTGCAAATCGAACTAATAAATGGGAACATGGCTTATAGCTGCGAGTCTAAGGTGTAACAGGGAATTTGTAATCTGCATATCTGACTCTGCCTTACTAGGCTTGAGGATTTTTGGGTTAGAACTGTAATTTCACTGGCATAACCTGGCCAAAATGCAGGATTACATCTCGGCTGCCATCTGACTGTGAACTAAAGAAAGACATTTTGAAACTCATTCAACACAATCTATCTGGATTCCATGGAGGGCATTCATGGTGACACATTTCCTCCATAGATGTAGCCTTCACATGCTAAAACATGAAATAATGCTCGTCACATATGGGGACCCACCTGTCCACTGAACACAATTAAATGGTATTAGACATAGATACTGGACCATCTATTTATCTATATCTAGGACAAAAACATATCAATAAAGTTGTGTCATTTACAATCTCCTTTGTTGGAGTATTTTCATATTCTCATTCCCTTCCATCTAAATTTATGTTTGTGTCCTTGCTGTGTTTTCATGCAGAGGCTCCTTCTCTGAGGTTTTTATGGTGAGAGAAAAGAAAACAGGAAAATTGTATGCCCTGAAATGTCTGAAGAAAAAGCACCTCGCTCACAGCAACTTGGAAAATGAAGTCAATGTACTGAGGAGGTAAAACACACACATTCATCTGTCAGACACACACATATTTATCCACACTATCATGACCCCTGGGTTACCCCCAGTTTGGACATTTATTGAGTTTGGACTTTTTGTTGTAATGTTGTTCTTTCTGTTTTCTTAGCTTGGGTTTTTCCTCATTTAATTTACAGACATGAAATCCAACTAAAAAAACACACACCTGTGCTTGTTTACACAAAACACAAATGCATTCACTTCCTAATCAGACTATGTACAGATAAATGGTGCAAAATAGTCAAAAAAGCAGGTATTTTCAGGAAGGAAAAAAAGGAAAAAGCTTGTGTATTTAGTTATTTGTTCCTGGTTTTGGCTGCCTTTGTCTTTTCCTTGGGTTTTGTTTGTTTCCTGTTATATAAGTAATTGTGTGTAGCTTTACTTCCTGTCCTGTTTCCCTCCTGATTATCTGCCCTGGCCTAATGTTTCACCTGTGTATTTTTAGTCTCTCACCTGTGTTATCCCTGCCTCCACAGTGTCTTTGTTGATTCATGTCATACATTTTATCCTGCTGTTCTTTTTTGTTTCTATATATTCTTGCTTCTGCTCACCATATTTCTCCCTCCGTTTTGGATTATTTTACTACTTTTGTGTTTGCTTCTTTTTTCACTTTTGCATCCTGAATTTGGGTCCTAATTTGTAAAACATAACATAATGTTTTGTGTATCAAAGAGCAGTGAAGCAGCAGTTCTGTATAGTTATATTCACAGTTTATAGGGAGATTACACATTAACTGCATAAAGTCCTATTGCGTGGCTGCTGCTGTATCATACATGAATTAAATAGAAGCCACAGAAAACCCAAGGTGTTGCAAGAGCGGCAGAAACAAACATAGCATAAGAGACACGTTAGATTTAAACCAAAGACAGATGTCTGACCGAGATGATGTAGTAAATACCCATCCCTAATAAGGATCTCAGGAAAATATTTAACAGAGAGTTAAAAGATAAATAAATATATATAAAAAAAACAGGTTGAGCATTGGAATATAAATGGTAACAAATACTCTGCTATATAAAGTCAAAATGTGACATGTGGACACAGCGATTCTTCAGCCTCTTTGTCCTTTATTCTTTCAGGATAAAACATGAGAATGTGGTGGGACTGGAGGATTTCTATGAGAGTCGAACACACTATTACCTGGTCATGCAACTGTAAGTATAGACTCAAAGTAATGCAAATTTCCAAAATAAAAACCACACTACTGGTGTATGTTACATACACCGTCAGTATGTAATAATTATCAAAACAAATGTACCTTTTAAGTTACCAAAGTTAGTAACAAAATCTCCACCCATAAAGATGACAAAATATTAATGAATGATATATCATTATGTGTGTTACATGTGGTCTTTAGTTAAAAAAAAAAAAAAAAACTTATTCCCTTGACCATATACACTGTATTTTTCTGAGGCAACACCTTCAATTGTATAAGACAATTTAAACAGATTTTTCCCAGAATTCAACCATTTAAGAGAGAGTTGCAGTTCATTACTGCTTGGATATGAAACAAAACTCTGTGGGTTGAAGCCTCAACATTCTCATTCCGTCTGTATGTGTGCAGGGTGTCAGGTGGGGAGCTGTTTGATCGCATTTTGGACAAGGGGGTTTACACGGAGAAAGATGCCAGCACAGTGATCAAACAGGTGCTGCAGGCTGTCAGCTACCTGCATGAAAACGGCATTGTACACAGGGACCTCAAGGTAAGACACGCAAACACACATCTTTTTATCTGATTGTGATAATTTCAGTTGATTAATCTGGGACACACACCCTCTAGCAGTGTGCCATACAAGCCCATTGGAGAACCATTGCTCTAGTGTTGACCAAATGAAGTTCATTTAAATTGATTTAAATTTCATTTGATTTAATTCAGTTTTATTTTGGGCAGTCATACAACTGTTGTATTAACTTTACTTACACTTGCACCCATTCTCTCTCTCTCTCTCTCTGTCTCTCTCTCTCTCTCTCTTTCGGAGCAGCCTGAGAACCTGCTCTACTATAACACCGATGAAAATGCTAAGATCATGGTCAGTGATTTTGGTCTGTCTAAGACGTTGGAGCACGGTGTGATGTCAACAGCCTGTGGCACACCAGGATATGTTGGTAAGTTATAGAGGAGGGGCGTACAACTCATCAAAGTACTACGATTACACAGTAACTCTACCTGTTCTATTAGGACATTTGAAAATCAACAAATGCATGAGTTAAGTTACATTATACAGTGTCAACAATAAAGGGTTAGGAGTAGGCATTCAGTTCCCAAGTAACAAGAGTGAATAGATCATATTGTATTACACAGCATTTGAAAAATGTATCCAGTATGTAAATATTGGTGACATCTAATGGTGAAACTGCAGAGTGTAACAAATGGAGGGCTCTTCTGATTATCCCACATGATGTTGCAGTTTAAAGTTTGTAAGCTTTTGCAATAAAACACACAATTTGGGCTCTGGCTGGTTTGTCTGTTTCTGGTTGCTGTAGAAACATGGCAGTGAAGCAAGACCTTTGCTGAAAGTGCGTATAAAATGCTGATCTGAAAGCCACAAAAACCAAACAATCTTAAAAAAGTGTACTGTTAACTAATTCGTAGTGTATTCAGGTTTTGGCTAATAAACCCTGCTAAATGTTACACACTAGACAAATAGTATAAAGTACAAAATATTATGATAATAATGTTAAAGTTTTCAGTTGTTGATCAGAATTAAATTGCGTCACTGTAAATTAATAGGGTATGCATGTCCTTTTGCATTGCATGCCCCAATCAGGCAGCACTACCTTTATATTATGATAATATCATTTAATAATAACCTTTGGTATTTGATCAGCTTCAGTGACTGTCAAACTCAAATCTGTCATCAATAAAATTCCCACAACATGTATCCGTATATCCACATGCACACTTCTTCCACTGTTATCTGTTTAATGCTCACTGGTGTTTGTTATTTCACAGCCCCTGAGGTCCTCGCACAGAAACCCTATAGTAAAGCAGTGGACTGCTGGTCCATTGGTGTTATTACATACATTCTGTAAGTACATTTCTGTTCTCTAACACGTTTCCCAATCCTGGTCCTCAGGGACTCCTGCCTGTATGTTTTCGATGTGGCCCTGCTCCAACACATCTGACTCGAACAGTTTATGTTCATTAATAACCTGAACATTAGACATATAACGTCTCCTGGTAAATTTTAACAGAATGCCACAGTACCTAAAAGCCTCAGCGGTTTACGTGGAGACATGAGAGACTTTTAAAAGCAGAGTTTATATCAGAACACAGCTGAGTGAGCTCTATTTGTTGCAGGCTCTGTGGCTACCCTCCATTCTTTGAGGAGAATGAAACTCGCCTCTTCTCAAAAATCATGAATGCTGAGTATGCCTTTCATTCTCCATTCTGGGACGACATCTCTGAGTCAGGTATGAAAAATAGCAGCTGACATCTGAGTAGGGCTGTAACTAACGATTATTTTTATAATTGATTCATTTTCTTGATAAATCAAGTACTACTTTTGTCCATAAAATGTTGGAAAATGTTGATTGTGTTTCCCAAAGCTCAAAATGAGGATTTATTTTGTCCACAAATCAAATTTCATCACTTTTAATGATTTCTTTCTTAAAAGGGAACTAATAAACCAGAAAGTATTAACTTTTAAGAAGCTGAAAAATCAGAGGGCTTGTTTTAATTATAAAAAAAAATCACTCAAGCTGATAACTCGATTATTAAAATTGTTGACAATTCATTTAGTAATTCATTAATAGTTGATTAATGGAATAAATGTTGCGCCCTACATCTGAAAACTGAAATGTGTCAACATTATTTCACTACTGCTGTTACAAGTCAGTGGTATGGATAGATTTTTGACATTGTTAAACCACCTGGCACATTTAAATTTGTTATGAAAATTCAATTGGAGTTGAATATCTCACTATTCTATATTTAAGTCTATCAAAAAACATTTTTACCAGACATTGAAATTAATTGTTGTGTATTAAAAATGAAATGCAATTTGATTGCTTTTTAATTAAAATCCTAACCACATTTTTTTTTTTCACAATTTTACCTGACATGTAATACACTGATTCATTTAATTTCAATTTTATTTGTATAGTGCCAATTCACATATGTTATCTCAAGGCACTTTACATGGTAAAGTGAAGACCTTACAATTATCATAGAGAAACACAACAGGAACATAATGAGCAACAGTGGAGAAAAAAAATCTTCCTTTTAACAGGAAGAATTCTCTGACAAAACCAGACTTAGAGTTTATGAAACGGGGACCAGATCCTGTTGTGGATTCTTGCAGACTTTGATGCATCTTTGACTCATTGTCAAATATTGTTCTGGTTTGATATCATTATTGACTAATTCAAATGTAGAATTTTACTTTCTGTATCCAGATGCTGACATCTGTCCACTTGTCCACAGCAAAAGATTTTATCAGGAATATGATGGAGAAGAACCCTAGCAAACGCTTCACCACCGAACAGGCACTCAGACATCCCTGGTCAGTCAGTGTGTTGCACACACTTATGCACACACAAATACAAATATGCACAAAGTCTTCTTTTTAAAATGAGCCCTTCTGATTGCAGGATCGCTGCGAAAACAGCTAAAGATGTGGACATTTATCAGTCTGTCTGTGAACAGATGGAGCGAAATTTTGCCAAATCCAGGTGGAAGGTAAGTGCTGCTACTACACAACAAGACGTGATTCAAACAGTTGAATCAATTTTTTTACACCACCACTGACTAGACATGTATACAACAAAGTTATCAATATATATAAGGCTTAACAATTAATTGGATTCCAATCAAATTGCAATTTGAACACTGTTAGCAAAGTCACAAAGGCTGCAATTTGGGATATGCAATACTGTATGTCATGCAACATGTGAACCAGAGTTTAAACTTTAAATGATTTTATAATTTAAAATAGTAGTTGATGATATTCTCCTTGTGCATTTTTCATCATACTGCACAAGAGAATGACTTACCTCTTTCACTGTCATATACTGTTTACACAAAGGTCTCATGGAAGTTATTGTATTCTTTTAAAACAGCAAAAATGTACCATTTTTGATTGTTCTATGTTTTGTGCCAGTTAAAAACACTCATTGCATCAGAATATGGAAATTATAAATGTATATGGTATGGATGAAAAGTAAACCATATGCTCTGATTCTAAATGGAAGCTAAATGAATCTCAACCATTAATTTGTTGCTTTACAAACGTGATTTTCCTACTGTGACCTTTGGCTATTTGAAATGGCTATTGTGCAAAGGGCCCCATTTAGGTACTCCATTAAAAGCTTATTAGATATGAACACTGGCTACTTTTTGTTTCTCACACACACACACACACACATATGTTTGTGCAGCATTCATAGTGAGGACACTCATAGATATAATGTATTTCCTTAGCCCCTTACCATAATCTTAACTATCACAATTAAATACCTAATCCTAAACCTAACCCTAACCCAGTGTTTCCCAATCCTGTTCCTCAGGGCACACTGTCCTGCATGTTTTAGATGTTGCCCTGCTCCAACACACCTGATTTAAATGGTCAGCTCATCATCAAGCTATGCAAAAGCCTGATAAAGACCCATTCATTTGAATCAGGTGTGTTGCAGCAGGGCAACATCTAAAACATGCAGGACAGTGTGCCCTGAGGACCAGGATTAGGAAACACTGGGTTAGGGTTAGGTTTAGGATTAGGTATTTCAGAAAAATAGTGGGCAGGTGTCTTTGTGTGTGCATAACCTTTCATATTATATATTATATTACTATAATTGTGCTTTTCCAACAGCAAGCCTTCAATGCGGCCTCAGTAATCCATCATATGAAAAAACTGCAGATGTCCCACAGTGAGCCCCCCTGTTTACCGCTCTCCATGCCCAACATCACAGTGCAGTCCGCCTCCCGGGATGATCTGAAGGTGCCGAGACCCTGTCGAGATGAGGCACCGGCCCTCGACCCCAACGGCAACCCCGTCCATGCAGCTGGTCTTTTCTCCTGCAGTAATCCCGAACCAGGCAGAGGTCTGTGCCCACAGCTGAGAGCCAGTCACAGTGAGCCTCATCATGCCCTCACTGTCGATGAGTCAAGAGAAGTCCACTTTCATTCTGGGAGTGACACTCCATTCAGGCCGTCCAAGAGGTGAGAGCTGCTAGAAAACTGAGCATGTTTGGTTTACGGGGAAAATATAAAGGAAAATACTGTATTAGTGTTCAGGTACTGGACAAAATGATGACTCAAAGTGCAGAAAAGCCTGAAGAAAAAAAAACAGGTATACTCATGGCAAGCTTTATGTCAGGTAACTGTAGAAAAAACACTGTTGTATAAAATCAAAGCATATGCATTCAGCTTCCTTTGTTTCATGATGTATATGGAGTCACTGTCTTATATGAACTGAACAGAGCCATCGTTAAAGTGATTAGTAACATCAGTGCTTTTTTCTAGAACATGTCAAAATGGCTGTCGTGAAAAAAAGGAATTTAAAGCAGGGGCTCTCAATCCTGGTCCTGGGGACCCACTGTATGTTTTAGATGTTTCTTTGCTCCAACACACCTGATTCAAATAAATGGGTTGTTATCAGGCTAAAAAACTGCTCTAAAGGGAGGGGAAATATTAAGACACAGGTGACACACATATGACACAAACATGACAAATCTGCAGGGAACAGGTGCCAGTAATCAGGCCAGGTACATAAGTAGGGAGAAGACAAGTCTACAAACAAGACCAAACAACATACACAAGAGAGGGAACTCCAAAACAAAACTGAGGCAAAGCAGTGGAAAAATAAATCCAAAATCAAATCAAAAAAAAAAATTCCAAATACAGATTTGTTAACCTAAAATCAAAAGTCCAAAAAAAGGAACCCAAGAGAGCAAACAAATGTAAAGAAAACCCCCACAATAATCAATTTGAACCCATGAGAATGTGGTAAACTTTTCTTTAGCTTTACAATGTTTTATAATACATTTAGAGGTAAAGTAAAATCTTTCACATAGTGTCACGTCTACTGCTAAGTTAAAGCTCAAATGCTTAAAGTCAACTTCTGTTAAAGCTAGAATGTTAAAGCTAGAAAAAGCTAGAAACTATTTGCTTTTTTTTAAAAAAGAAACAGAAGAAGCCTTGAAACTTCTCTTTGTCAAAATGCGTGGTATATTATTATATTAATTCCTGTTTTCACCTGAAAGTGACAATTCTGTGTCAGCTAATCAAGGGACTGCAGTGTGAGTCCCCAACTTTTTTAAGTTTTGAACAGACAGTATTGGTGCCCAAATGCACATGCTCCCTATACGACAACACTTTCCAGTCCAGTAGGTGGCACTGACGCTGCTTTGGTCAAAAGAGACGAAGAGAAGAGAGAAAAAAATGGTAAAACTTGCTTGAGGTTATGTGAAAAGGTCTGCTGTTACTGTCACATGTGCAAGTCAATGCTCAAAGAATACAAGAAAACACAAATGAGGGGAAATTTGTGGTGAGATATCACGCTACTAAAATGGGAACGTGAGATTAAGTATGCATGCGTGGAAGCACCTACGCACGTGTGGAAATGGAGATTGGCTTGTGTTAAATATGACGTGTTCCAAACTGTACCAGTTGGTGGAAACAAGACTTATCATCTTCTCTTGGTCACCACAAATGTAACAGATAGCTTGATTTACAAAGGAACTGCTTTACTGTAGAAAAGTACCTGCATCCTCATGAGTGTCTGGCTGTTGCTGTGTCTTTACAACAGTGACAAAGCAGGAATCGAACATGGACATGAAATTTGTTTGTCTAGTTCTCTTGTTTCTACACAAGTGTGAAAACCAATCAGAAAACTATCGTATCATTCCTCGTAATTAGCCCAGTGTTCACTGTTGTGCTATTCTCATGAATCGCGTTGATGTGTTGCAGCATGGATGTGGTGGCTCAGAGGAAGGATCAACCGCTCCAGTCTGGAGTCTGTTCTGTCATGTGATTGGCTGCAGGACACAGATCCGTTGAGATGTCAGTGTTCAGTGTTGGAAACAGATACTGTATGGACTGCTGTCTACACTCCCACATGGAATGACTGTGTGAACTGTGTGTAACGTGTGCACCTAATACAGACGTGAGCAGTGATATTTGACCAATGATATTTGAGGTATACAATAGTATATTGTATACTGTTTTAAACATGTCATTAAATTCCATAAAAATGTATTTGCTTTGAATAGCTTTAGGGGGGCATGTGTTACTGTTTATCCAACAATGAGCTAAAAGCGTCGATACAAGCAGTGACATTATCTAAAATTTGTCTCAGTTCAAAATAAAACATGATTACTATGGTCATGGCAAGTGTACTTTAAAGTTTACAAAAAGTAGTGCGCAACTTTTGAATATAAACAAATGTCTGTTGCATCCAAACCATTGTCAAATGAGTTCTCACATAGCCTGTCAGCTCCAAACGACACTCTCTGTGTTTCTCAGTGTTGTGGTGTTTAGATCTTGAATTACATGCCAACATTCCCCCCACTGCACACAGGAAGTTAGTCAAGAAAAATAAAGGCAACAGCAACATTGTGCTAGTGAAGTGAGACGGCTGCAAACAATTTTGGGTATGACTGGAAATACAAAGACGCGCCCCTAAAGTATATTAATAAGTGAATTCTTTTGCTCAGAAAACACAGTTGTTCAGCAGTATGATAGGATAAATAATCTCCACTCACCCCTGCACTGCTGCTGTACACACACAAATGTTCCCTCTCTGATATCTGATGTCTTCAGTTGAAGGATGCAATATAAAAATAATGTTATAACTTTTCTGTATATAGTCTCCCTACCCACCAAAAACTTCCCTAAAAATTAAACAGTGCAGCTTTTTAAATAAAATAAAATAAAAGGAGGAATCTGCCAACTGTCTCAACAGCTCCTCATCCTAAAGACCTCACAATGGAAACTGCACTCCATCAGTGGTTGTTGAGAAAATTCTCAATTCTGAGAAGTAGTCAGCATTTTCACAGTGTTTTTAGTAGAAAGCTAAGCAGTGAGTTTTTTTTTTAGTTAAACACTACCTGAAAGTGCCAAAAATATCTTTTTATTTTTTGGGTTGTGGTTTTTTTTGGCCTGGCACCCATTTCACATGAGTGTAGCGCCCCCATTTTTTTTGTCTAAATTAATACACAAATGGAGATTCCTCCATTTATTGTTAGAATACACTGATGGATTATAAATCCAATTTCATTTCAACACAAACATGATGCAGAGGAAATTTGTTTTTAGAGTCACCTTTATTTCAAGGCAGAGACATTGACACACACAGTGACCACGTGCTCACTGTTGCTTCTTTGAAATGTATACTGGGTATTTAATTTGCTCCTGACAAACAGCTGAACATATCAAGTGCCACAGACTGGAGTCAACACTAGTGATGTTATAGAAAATTTTGAATTCACACATGTAGCAACACATACTGTACCTGTCTCTTTTTAATTATTTTCCCAATAAATATTTAGTAGCTATTGTGATGTTGAATGAATATCATACTGAACCTCCGTTATGAAACCTAAAGTCATAAATCCAAAGGTATAAACAAACTTTTATTTAAATACTTCTGTACAAACAGCAGATGGAACAGAGAAAACAGGAAAAAATACAATAATTGTGGTGCAACATTCACTGCTGAGGAATATATTACAAATATGCTTTGGTTTTGCAGAGCTGCCACAAAAAAAGCCACACACTGTGACTTCGTAAATCAGCTAAATTATAAAATTAAAACAAATGCTATGGACAATAAAACTTTTTTTGACTAAAAATTACCAAATTTTTTGAGATATTGGGCAGCTGTGGCTTTATAACTATGTTGTCCACTAACCAAAAGTGTGATAGTTTGATCTCTGGTCTCTGTAGTGGTAAACAGTTCTTTGGCATTAATCTGAATTGCACTTTGCACCTGATGGCTGCGCTGGCAGTGTGTGGTGAATTTATGATGGGAAACAAAATGCTGCATATATAATAGTTGCATTTGAATGGGTGTGAATAGGTAGGTGGCAAAAACTGTAAAGTGCTTTAAGTGGTTGAGAAGATGAAAAGAGCTACTGTATATAAATAGACTGGTTTACATTTATCCTGTTAAAACTGCTTTTAGAAGGTAGTTGACCATATGGATAAGCCTTCCTACATATATACTGTTATATTGATCTTTAGTACTTAGTACATTCCAGGAGTCATTTAAAAAAATAAATAAAAAAGAAGTAATTTACTCCCTGAACCATCCATTAAATCACCTTCCAGATTTCCCACAATCTTTGACTGCCAGAGGTGAGGTGCAATGTCACAGAGAAGAGTTAAAGCAGTGTTCCATTGTTAGGGAGGAAACTGTATGTGACAAGAGGTGTGTAAATGTGTGAAGTGCTGGTATGAAGTGTTGCAGCAGCAACAACAGCTGCATATACTGGACAGCTCTCAGCCCTGACAGCTGCTCAGGTCGAGGCCTTTCTTGTGAAGTTTCGACAAAATATTTTTGACCTTAGCTTCAAGTCCCTCCAGCTTTGTTGACTTCTGAAGGATCTGATCCTGAAGCTCTCTCAGGGAATCTGCCTTACCTGGGAAAAGACAAGTACAAGGAGTAAAGACACAACAGTTTTATGAAGATAACAAATTATCATGACCCATATACAACATACTACTATATTCTGATCATGTTAACTGTCATTCTGGCCATCACCTGCATTCATGTACAACTGTACGTCAAACAAGTTGCATCACTTACATGTATTATCTTTTAACAAACTGAAGGCCAGGACCAATTTAAATGCCTTTTTATATTAGATGCATTGTTCTGTTGTATAAAAACATAAATACTACTAATACTAATTCACAGCAAACTCAACTGAACAGAAAGTAAGTGAAAGGCATTTTGAAATAATATACATTTACTTGAACAAAACAAAATCTTTCCTTTGACACGTGGACTGGGATGTGTTGGGATTGTGTTGCTGCATTACCTTCCAGGGCCTTTATCATGTCTGCAGTGGTGTTGCCCAGAGCTCCAGCATCCTGCTGCAGCTTTGCCAGTCGATCCCCAGGTGAACCTGCCTCTCCACCAGAGCCAGTGGCTGGAATCTTGTCCTTAAGAAGTTCTAGCTGTTTCTCCAGGGACAGCAGGTCCTGAACACACACAGACACACTTTGATTAATTATGTAAATATTTTGTACATGTTTTTGGTCTCACTCTCTGTTACCCATCAGTTACCTTAGGGACTTCATTATTATTTAAGCTTTAACTCTACATCTGGTGTTTCCTAATTTACAGATTGGTGAGGTGGTGTTTCCTCATGACTGTATGAACATTTAATTTGGGTTTTTGGCCTTAGAAGAATAAACCTTTTATATGTATTTATGGCAAGGGCCTTGCTTTTTCGTGGCTGACCTCATTTTGAAGTTGAAAGCTTACTACACAAAGCAACGTTCTATCTGCTCAGCAAAAGCCACCATAGTTCCCTGTTGCACTTGTTTCTTATGATCTTCAGTCTCACCATTAGATACCACCAATTCTTACATACTGGACCTTTTAACTTTTTACCTTGCAGCATCAGCAGTGAAAAACATCAGTAGTGTTATGGCAATTTCAGATACACATCTCAGCATCTGCATTAAAGCCCCTGGTGCACCCTGTGACCTTTAGACAGCTTATAGGTTTCATGCCCATGTATGGCTTTTTTCCTCTGTACCCCTTATCTGAACTTTTTTCTTAGAAACTGGTTACACCTTAATGACTGTAGCTCATGCATGATTTTCTATGCCTCTTAGCTTAACTACGTCCACATAGGACGCATCTGCATCTTTGCAGAACCCACAAACAGCTTTGCTTTGTCATAAATGTGAGGACATACAAAGGTTTCTGTAACCAGTAGAGAATGGTGCCTATCTCTCTTTCTTCACAGCTGCAATTCAAAACCAGACACACCTATTGGATTTGTGGTGATGGCAAAACTTTGCCATTCTTGCTGAATCCCACTATTCCAGGTAGTGAGATCACTGACTCAATTGGTGTTCCTAGAAGCATCCCTGACCAGTTTAAAGACTGCAACCAGGTGGCATCCGGTTTCGAATCCTTATTCAGCTACTGGTGTACAGTGAATAAGAACGTTGATAATAATCGTTTCATAATCACGAATGTTTCATCAATCACACTCACAACACTTTCACTGGTCTTGCTGAACAACTGTCAGGATTGCCGTTGACATGCTCCTGGCTGAAAAAGGGGCTAGTTTGTGTTATGTTTGGTGATTCATGCTGTACATTTATCCCTAACAACACCGTCCTTGATGGTTCAGTTACTCGTGCCTTAGAAGGCCTCTGTAGCCTCTGTGAGTGATGGGCTGAAAATTCTGTTGTAGACAATTCTTTGTGGTGATAGTTTGATCCGGTTTTGGGTAAATGGAGAACACTGATTCTTTCCCCTTTTAACCTGCATTGTGTTTGCCATAGGTGTATTTGCATTGTGTGGCTGCCGCGTCATTCCATGAGTGAGAGGACTCATTGTCCATGCTATTGACAAATCCCATCAGATGCTCCGTCACACTGCCCTTACCCCTATGGACAACTCTAACATGTTCTATTCTGACCTACTTCCTCCTCCTGACTGGATTGATGACTATGAGAAACCTGACCCTGACTCTGATAGTTGCATCTATGTCCCTGACCCTTACTAAACATTTCTGTACATCTTGTCACTTCCTTACAGTATCTTAGCCATTTGTGTTAGGTAACTATGCCACAAAAACAGCTCTTGCACTTTTCACCATTCCTTTTAATGATGATGTGTTTTAAACCTATGCAGGTATAATAACATCTAGTGTCCCTTAGGATAGTTCTTTGTTTGATGTCATGATTTTGACTTTACTTCTTATAGTTTTTTTTTCCCTTTACCCACTTGCTTTATATTATTATAGTTTGATAGTTTTGAAGTTTGCCTTACAATTTATTTTACCAGATTATACTTTTTGATGATTTTGAGATTTGTTTTTCCTTTCAGATACACATCTCAGCATCTGAATTAGAGCATCTGCTGCACCCTGTGACTTCCTTTAGACATGTATGGCTTTTTCCTCCGTAACCCTTATTTGAACTTTCTTGTGACTGATTAGCATATCTCTCACCTTATTTCCAGCAGCCACTTCATCCTCAGCTTTGTCTGCATCTTCCAGTGCATCCTGGGCCTGCTGGTCTCCATTCTCCAGCAGGTCTTTCAGCTGGTCCAGTTGAGGTTTCATGGGCTTTATCAGTTTGGAAACATCATCCAGTGTCTTTTCTGCTGGGGTCAGCTGCTCCTCAACCTGCATAAAGACAACCATCCTTTATCTAAGTAGTGCCAGGCTATAATAAAAATAATCATAAACTTGATTTGTATAATGCTTTTCAAAACGAGAACCTTTACAATTTTCAAAACAAGGTTGCAAAATGTTTTTTTTTGCGTTCACTGTTTGATCCATGTCTCCTACCTTAGTCAGGTTGTTGTTCAGGTTGTTTATGAGATCCATACTGTCCTTCAGTTTGTCATCCAGGTCAGCGAGGGATCCCTCTGTCGAGCCCAAACCCGGCAGAAGCCCATCCACGTCACCCTTGACTTTCAGCGCTGTGTCCCTATGCAACCAGAGAAAGTTATCATCAGTTACACACTGACTGCCTACGTGTGTGGTTCATTATAAAAATGTTTCATGTTTTCTGTAGGGGATTTAGATCAACAAAGCTGTCCTCACAGTGCTCTACTTGTCTCTGGTTCATCTGCTTCAGTGATCATGCAGAGAGTTTTTGTGTTTTGATGGGCATAGCTTTGATGGTGTTATAATTGCATTGGTTACCATGTAGCCTGCTATTTCAGCCTTGTCAAGAAACACTCAAATCAATTATCATGTCACAGTCAAGGTGACTGACATCACATCATTTTCCTCAAGTTTGACTGAAGCTCCTCACCCGTATCTGCAGTTTTCTTTATCTGCAATACAAGTGACTGATGGGATAACTGCATAAATAAGCCTAAGTACAGATGTCTAAAGAAATGCTCAGTAAGTTTATATATATATATTCCGAACCATTGTTTCCAAGTGAAACAAATAAACATGTTATGACAATGTGCAGGAGACGTCTTGAGAGTTTTGTGATAAGTGAAGGCCCACCTGGCATCCTGGGCCTCCTTCAGCAATTTCTTGGCCTTTTCCAGCTGTGGCTCAGCCTCCTTTAGCACAGCAGTGCTGTCCGGCAGATTAGCTGACAGGTTCTTCAGCTCATCTAATTTCCTCTTCAGAGCAGCCAGGCTGAGAGGCAGCTTGGTTTTCAGGATCCAGTCGCTCACATTCTGTATCTGGGTCAGGTTAGAGTTAGGGTCTGGACAAACCAAAACAAAAAAACAAAACAAACAAACAGTCAAATATATGAACCTCAAATTTGCTTTCAAACAAACAGTATGTCAGTCATTTCCAGGGACTGGTGCTGGACTCACTGATGGATCATGGGATGTCTAGTCATAATTTATGGTTTGAATTGGGTTGTAATAGTTTGCCATAAAAAAAAAAAGTGGGTCCCCATATCAACAAATTTGGGAAACTATCAATGTATTCATCCCTCTGCAACAGACCTCACCTGACAGGAAGTCTCTGAGGTCTTTCACAACATCTCGAGCCTCCTTTAAGTCGTCTTCGAGCTCGTCTCTAGTCTGCTTTATCTTATTGGACAGCTTCTCTGTGGACGCTCTCACCTGATTGGTTGTCTCCTGTGTGTTCTGGAGCTGTAAGGAAGTTGACAGGAAGACAACACTTAACAATGGATAAATTGTTTAATAATCTTTACTGTTGCAGAGGAAAAATCAGTAATGTGACTGTGAAGCAAACAGAGAAAATGTGCATGCACCTTCTCTGCAGTGTCTGTGATCTTTGCAGAGAGCTTGTCCAGTCGGTCCTTCACTTCCTTAGAATCATCCTTTGCTCTCTTGCCTAGTGGTAGAGCACCCACACACTTTTTCCCCTTTTCACAAGTTGGGGTTCCCTCCACTGGACACAAATTTCCTCCCTCACACTTAAGTGGGGTGCAGGGCTCTGAGCGATCGCTGCCACACACCTGAAACCATGACAACAGAAGACAAATGTGGCGATTTAAAGGGAGAAACTAAAACAAGGGTGTGGCAGCTGGGTGGGGAGAGCAGGACATTGACAAAAGCTCCAATCTGAGTGGTGGAGTTGAGGGAACAGATAATTATTTTCATGCTGACAAACATTAAAGTAAAAATAAAAGAGGTTACAATCAAATAATGCCAGATTTCTGGCATTTCAGTTTCTGATGTTGGCCAATAAACAGTAGAGAGGTTCATTCATACGGTTGACAGAGTGTGAGGGGTCAAATCAAATGATCTGAGCAGTTACAAATATGTTCCTATGAGTATGATGATTCTCACTCCCTATACAGTGCTCAAAAATACAGAGTATACAGTTCTATAGTGACATATAATGTCACTGCATTATGGTGATGAAAGAAGTCAGAGCTGGTACAGTTACCTCTTTGGCGACAGGTGTGAGGTCTGGCTGTGAAGCCATCTTCTCATTCATCTTGTTCAAATCTCTGATGTTGTCTGGCTGCACTTTGTTCTGAAGATCCTTTGTGTCTTTTCTGACATCAGCTGACTCCTTCACCGTGTTTTCAGTGTCATTTACTTTCTTAGCAGCACCTGTCGACTTATCATAGGCATTCTTGATATCAGAATAAGCTCCTGAGGAGGACAGAGAAACAGACCATGAGTAGATTTTATACATTGAAACTGACCGTGTGAGGTTGAGTCAAACATTCTACTCCAACAGACGTGTTGGGCTTGTTTGTGCCACTTTTGTTAATTTGTTAAAGAACAGTAAGTAGAACCACTCAAGGGTGCTGTTACTTCATGTATGCACCAGGGGAGCACCATCTGTCCTCAGTGATCAGGTGACTTTGTTACTCACCCGCAGTATCGGGACTGACTGTGTTCTCCATTGCACTCTTCTTGTCTTTGTACAAAAGTTTGAGGTTGTCCAGCAGAGCCTGCAGCTTGTCCAGCTCTTTGTTCAGATCTGGATCTTTTGTCAGAGGTGCAAGGTCCTCATCAATCGTGTCCACCTGGTCACTAAGAGGCAACAATAAGAAACTTAATGAGTTGATGATCCAAGGTCCCTAAATTAAAAAGATACTTCAGGTTTTTGGAATTGTGGCTGTATGAGGTATTGACATGTTACCAACACCAAATTCACCACTTACTCTCACTGATTACATTGTTTTTTTCATGGTTAAACAGCCTTTTCCAGCTGGCAATGTAAGTGTTTAAATGATCACTCTCCACCACAAAGTCCGCAAACTCCACCGCAAAGTTAATTTTATGTCATAGTACACAGGAATTTTTAATCCACTGCTGCCTCCTTCAATAAGTTGAAATGTGTTATCTTGTGATGTCAGTGTTTAAAATGCTTCATTCCGAGATGAGAAAGGGACACAAAATTACCAAATGATGCAGCAGCAGACCAGCTGCTGTGTCCCCACAAGTTAAAGACACTTATTTTCTCTATGGACTTTGGTGCAGAAGAGTGAGTGGTAAATCTAATGGCAAGGACAGGCAGCAAGCACATTCTTAACATATCATAGACTTAAGCAGGTGTAGATTTTTATGTAAAGTGGCTAACATCTGTTTTTCTCTATGTCTGTGACGGCAACCATATTATCGGTGAGAGTGAATGTTAAACTGCCAGGTGGGTCGAAGGTGGCCGTTGTGGCAGTGTGTCAAAGTCAGTGCTGATAATATCAGTCACACTGAAAATAAATCCTGACTTATTGCTAAAGAACTGATTAATGTTTGATTACTTAACACAATTTAATTCAAATTCAGTAGCCCCTCACCCCAGCTTGTGCAAGGTGGTCAGTGCATCTTCAATCAGGCCAGTAACACTTGGTGGAAGCACAATGGAATCCTTGATCTGTTTCAGTTTAGACTCCAGTATCTGGATACGAGGCCCGTAGTCACCTCCAGGAGGAGAGGGCAATCCGGGGGAGAGTCTCTCCAGAGCCAAGCTGAGGTTCCGTCTCTGTTCATCCAGGGTGAAAAAGCAGGAGGGACATATCTCGCAGGTAGGGAAGGAGTCACAGTGTTCTCGACTGCAGGAGTCACAGCGAGGCCCAGTGACGCCTGGCCTACACAAACAGGCTCCCGTTTTCTTGTCACAAACCTCTGAAAGGGTTCCATCTGTATCACACCCACATGCTGTGGATGTAAAATAAATAAAAAAGGCGTTTAAACTGCTGTACCTCTGTTACACAGCAGAATAAGTTCAAATGATTTTAAATAAGTGAGAAAAACACAGAACTAGTCACAGAAACATCTTTGAATGCTCATGAGAATAAATGGTGAATATTTGCAAAGGCCATAAATCAAAATCTCCATGTATTCATTTTGTCTGATACTTTACAACACTTTCTGTCCACAATGTGTGTTACTTTTACAATGTTGTGGAAAATCCACTACCCACATCTATACATTATAGTGAACTGACCATACTTAAGTCGTCCCCAAACAACTTAAAATGTATAAAGTTTTAGTAATAAGACTATCACACAGAAAACAAACAAAATACAAAAAATAGGGCATTAAATCTGTGTAAATTAAATTAAATAAAAAAAAATATTTAAGATGATGGCATATAAACTATAAAAGCACAAATCATAAACTGGGAAAGAACAGATTAAAGCAGGATGGGGCAGTTTCAAGAGCCACTGGGAGCTGGTTCCAGCAGGGGGCAGCAGAGAGGCTGACTTATGTTCCTCTCTGTTTACTCTGACCTGAGGTGAATTTGAATTTCTGTTATTTTGATGATTTCATGTCACGAGTTTTACACATTCTGTTGTATTGTTATAGTCGAAACATTTTCAGCCGTTCTGTATGTTGACTTGTTTTCTTGTGTCTTGTTAATTTCCTGTTTCATTTTATAGTTTTTGTTTGAGTTACTTCCTGTTTTAGTTTCCCTCCCTTGTGATTATCTGCCCTGCTCTGGTGTGAATCACTTGTGTCTGCTGTGTTTCACCTGTGTCTCGTTAGGTTCTCCCCCCCACCCACCCAAAATGAACTGTCTTGCCTTGGTTTTAAGTGAATCTTTGGTTTGAGCATATTTAAGTTTCATCATGATTTTTGTCACTGCACTGACACTTTGGACCTGGCTGAGGCAGCAAATAACACACAGTGGAAAAATAACCACACTGTACAAATCAACAAATAGTTAAGCCGATAAAATCTCAATAATAAAAATGGCTGACTTACGTTTGCAGCGAGTGAGAGGGTCTCCGTATGTGTTCTCTGGACACTCAGTGCATGTTCGGCCTCCAAAGCCTGGCCTACACTGACACTGACCTGTCACCTGGGCAGAAGGAGACACACTATTACTGTCATTACTAATAAAGACAAGTCAGTGCTAGAGGTAATTAACAGTTATTGGTCTGACTTGTGTATACGATTTTTAATACATCTTTTGAGGTCATACCTGGTCACAAGTATCACTGTATGATCTGGTGGAGTCACAGCCACAAGGTTCGCAGCGTCCTGACTCAGCTGGTTTCCAGTAGCCTTTTGAACACACTTCGCAGGTTCGACCATGAAAGTGGGGACGACAGAGACACTGGCCGGTGAGCGGGTCACAAATGTCTGACAGGGAGCCATCTGGAGAACAGGAACACTCTGGACAGCAGGGGAAACATCAGGGTCAGGAAACAGGACTGGATGCTTTGATCACACTAAACAGCATTATGTTATTATTAACACTCTACCTTCAAAATGTTTTTAATATGCAGCCACAGAAATAGTTGCTACGTATTAAGACTGTTGATAAGTTTCTAAAATCTTCTGGCGTAGCTGGTAGCCATGTTTTCAGGGAGAGTGAGCATCTCAACTGGTTCCCGTTGCAGGGGCAAGTCAGTGGTTGCACTTAGTGCAGTCTGCTCTGACTATTGCCCAACCGCCATTAGAATTAGAAATGCACACTTCTGTTCAACACAGAAGTGTTGGGATCACTTGGATCGGATAACTATCCATCCTCAGTGTGTCTCGGGTGTATTTATATATACCTGTACTTGCGGTCAGGCGATATCTGAGTGCAATCCAATCACAAGAAATGCATTTGAATGCCAGGTGTAAAGGGGGTCTTTACCTTTATTTCCCCTTTAAGCTATAACTTAAAACAGGCAGAGATGGAAAAGTAGACTGTGGTAAAGTTTGGCTGTTGGATGACTCACTGGTGCATCCCAGAGCGTTGGAGTCACTCAGGCCAAAGTAGCTTCTCTTACATTGGTCACAACGGGGACCTTCCACATTCACTTTACACTGACATAATCCTGAGTTGTCGTCACACTGACCGCCGTTCACTGTCCCCTCAGCACTGCAGATACAACCTGGAACGAAGAAAGCAACACAAATGTGAGACCATCACCATGGTTGTTTTTTTTTTCCACATATTTTTGATGATTTCAGGTTTGATGGCCTTAGAGTTTCAATTTCATTTCACTGATGGGACACTTACGAATGCAGGCATCAGGCTGATCCATTCTGCTGCGGGGATTTGGTTGGTAACCTGGAGCACACTGGTCACACTTTGGCCCTGTGGTGTGGTGCTGACAACCCTCGCACACACCTCCACTCCTCTGTCCACTGGCTTCATACACCGCCTGGTCAAAATGACAGCGCTGGGAGTGGTTGTTGCACTCGCAACCTGAGGAGTGGACAATGGGGTTAGTATGTAATAATATTATGGCTGTAACAATGAATCAACAAATGTGTTTGCTAAATTATTTGACCAACATTGTCATTACTTTTTTTTTCCAGCAAGACAGCTATTTTAGTTTTGTTTTGCTTCCTCATGACAGTAAATGGAATATATTTGTTATGTTTTAGGCCATGTCAGTCATCTGTTTCCACTTATTGCACTGTGTGTCTTGGTGGTGGGTTTCAAAGCTAAGATGCAGTGACTTGCACGTAACTTTATGAAGGGAGGGCTGACAGATTTTAAACCTGCAGTTTAACACTTAGTAGTAGTCTGGGATTTGCCCCGATGTGTGACAGGTGTAGATGTTGTCTTACGTTTGCAGGTATGAGTGTTGCCCTCCTCTGCAGGTCTCCAGGGCAGATCATTGTAGAGGTCATCACAGCGCTCACAGTTCATTCCTGCTGTGTTATGCTGGCAGTCACACTGAGGATTCACCTGCGAAGAGGCACAGGAAAAGGGTTCATGAAGACTTGTGTGATTGAAGGCCAACTGACTTAATGATGCTGTCAAATGGTACCAAAGTTATGTACATTAATTCACTCAGCTCTCAATTACATACATACATAATAGAAAACAGAGGAAGCAGGAACAAAGCACTTGCTCATAAATACAAACAATGTTTTCAGACTATTCCACAGATACATTTTCTCCTCCAAACAGCTGAGGATACATACTTGTAGGGTATTAGACTGGGGGCTGTTGTAGGTCTCTGGTCGACACCGATTGGCATGTCCATGGCACATACAGCTGCCCATCACCCTCATCTCCTTCAGGGCAAAAAACCTACTGAGAGCTCGGCCTGGTAGACGTGGGACTTCCCCCAGATCGGCCAGTTTCACCCTCAGCCCCGTTAACCCAGCCACATCTGAGAATGAGACACTGACAGTCAGCGGACAATCACCTTTAACCAAATTCACTCTGATCCACAAAGAGACAGAAACAGTTACCTTCAATCTTTTGGCTTTTGGAAGCTGGAACGTAGGCATACTGTCGCAAAGGACTGAACTCAATCTGGACAAGAGAACAAAGCACATTTTAATTCTGAACACAGTTACTCTGTCACAGAAAGCTTAGCTCTTATTTCACAAATAATCGTAATGTGTGTGTGTGTGTGTAAGGGTTTGCTTTCTGTATGACTGCTTTGTCTTTATGGTGTGCAACATTTTTTAATCTCTATGTACATGATACAATATGTAATAAATTTCAAGTAAACTTTGGTGCAAAAGTAAGAACAGTGTAAAATCACACACAGCATACTAAAAAAACGTGTTTGCTCTCACTCTGTGGTCTTGGTAGGGGTTTTCTCCAGTAGGGGTCAATGTGTGGCAATATGTCTCATCCAGGGTGAGAGGTGTTGCTGTAGGGACATCAGGAAAAGTTTTTTGACAGTTTGTAGCTAAGTAAAGGGCAGGCTTCCATGTCTTGCCATTATCTAATGTCCGCTCTATAACCATGGCACTGGGCCGAGGACCCTGTTAAAAAAAAAAAAGAAAAGAAAAAACAATTTAAAGTGCATTTTATTATTCTTTTTATAATTGACTGTTTCACATCAAGACAAAAGAACAATCAATTTACTATATGATCATACACTGTATATGGTATATTAAAATGCAGGTTCAAAGATTTTGTGAGTGACCATATTCATCTAAATGAACTGTTTCATACCTTGAAGTTGAGTATCAGGTTGTCAAGCTGGAACAGGTTGTCAAGGTCCATTTGCAGGCTGACGGGGCTGACCTCTGCAGGACACACAAGCAGAAGAGCATTTCAGTATCTGATTCACTGAATAATTCATTTTACGTTTGATTAACAGTTGTTTACAAGCAGAACTTGTAAGAGTTTAAACATATTATAAAAGAAGGATATAGGAGATTTTCAGAATGTGTGAGATTCCAAATAGTTTTTTTTACTTGAACGATAATTAAATTACATTTATAGATGCATTTATTTAAAACAACTTTTAGCTCTTTCCTTGTTTCCTTATGATTGAGCTATACAACATTTGTATGCCACGTTTTTCATCTGAAAATGGGCCGACTGAGGGTTACACATTTGTGTGTATACAGCAGCAGTGCAGGAATAAACTGGGTTTTTTTTGAGCAGAAGAATTCATTTCTGAAACTTTTCATGAGCACTTCTTTGTGTTTTCACTCCTACTGTTTGCAGACTTCTTTCTTTAGTAGCGCAATGTTGCTGTTGCCTCTGTCTGACTTGACTTATTTCTCTCTTTCATACACACACACACACACACACACACCTTTCCTGGACTGCCACCATCTGTCAGGTGCAGAGGAGGACAGGACTTCCTTGAGAGTGTGGGCCAGAGGCCCGTTTGGGTTCCTGGAGTCACATGGACAACACTTCATCCTCCCCTAAAAACAACAGCACACATTAGCAAAAAACAATGGACTTTCCCAGCACTGTTACATCTGAAAATGTGTTAGTCTGATTGTTGGGTGCTTGTCCTAAACCTGCCTATGAGACCTGATATGATCTGTAGATAAGCTGCAGTGTCACTGAGCAGGTCACACAGTGGACAGAGGGGCACAAAATCAATGTCCATGGTGATACTAATGACTGGCAGAATGTGAACTCTGTTTGGACTGACCTGTTGAATACATGACATAGTCTTTGCCCCAATAAAATGAGATGTAGACAGAGCATGTGTTGTTCCAGTTTAATGACCCCATTTTACATACACACAGTTTCTACTTTTGTCAGATAGAATGACAGATCTGTCGCTCACTTTAATACAGCCCTTCATTGCATTATTGTCTTTAATCCAGCCACTTTATGAGGTCCAGTTTGTAATAGTTAAGAGGTGTCTTGGTTTGAATACCCTTCCATTAGGTAAGTTTGTGTGAGTGTACAATTTTAAAAAACAAAAATCATTTAGAATGTGAAGCCTTAGAGTAAGTAATATATGCTTTGAGCAGAGGCCATCCTCTTGTGCCATGATGACAGCAGCTTATTCCTTCTCAGGTTTTCTCCAGTGTTTAGGATCGAACTGAGTTTTGCCTGAACCCTGCTTGTCCTACACTTGCACGTCCACCTTTTGCAATATTTAATACTTTAAATATTGCAAGACTCGTCACTTACAGTCGAAGGTGGTAACAACACACAGACATGTATAGAAGCCCATGCCTCACTCAATACATAGTACTGACAATAGATTTAGGGTAATGTTGACAGAATCTCAAAATCAACAAAATGTCCAAGTAGAAGATTTGAAGAAATAATGAATGTGCCTCTACCTGTGAAGTTTGCATATGCACACAAACACACTGCATCAAAGTTACAATGTTAAATTGCTGTTTGTTTACAGTCTGTAGTTTTAAAATTCTCCCATGACTGAGAGCTTCCACCTGTCAAGTCAGCACTATTTAGTGGCTGCCCTTCTGCACATGGCTGGCACTGTGGCACACAAATCATGGCTGCCTTCCCTGTAGGGAAAAGTTCAACAGCATTATTTTTGGCCCCTACAACGTGTCTCAAGTCACTTCCCCACAGGAGTGAGTGTTTTTTTTCTCCAGTCCTGGATAAAAACCGTTACACAGGAAAAATCATGTTGTAAATAAATGACTATTATTCTTATTCTTAATAATAATAATAATAATAATAATAATAATAATAATAATAATAGGGTTACTCCATAAAAACTCATTTCTATATGTAACCCCTTCAAAAGTGTTGAAATGCAAATGGTTTAATGAACGGAAAAGTAATACTTCAAATGGTAACAAGTTTGTTTGAAATAAAGTTCAGCTATATGTTGTGTGTGTTTGTGTATCTTTGTAACTAGTTTGAATTTACTTAATCAATC
The DNA here is from genome assembly GCA_016785285.1 of Brachirus orientalis. NCBI lineage: Eukaryota > Metazoa > Chordata > Actinopteri > Pleuronectiformes > Soleidae > Brachirus > Brachirus orientalis. The sequence goes on from JAFBJR010000194.1 coordinate 4,714,138, forward strand.
TAACTGCTAATATTTGTAGTATTTTTTTAAGGTTTAACAAATGTATTTTAGTATCTAGATTAACTAGAATAACTTATAATTAAGTACTGAATAACATGTATGTGGACAATTTCCTTTTTTTTTCCTATTGCCATTACACTGGGCAATGTGTTTTATCATGAGGACCTTTTTTTAAATTTGTGGGCTTACTAGCACTGAGCTCCCTTCAGCGTTAATACATTAAGCTTAAATACATTATACTTTGTAATCTCAGTAAAAGCACATTGTGTACATTCTTCCTAACTTGGCAACATGTAGGTGAAAAGCCCTGTGGTGTCACCACAAACACATCGTTTGCCTTTAGTTATTAGAGTCTCTATCAAACGAATGTGTATTTTGACTCTCAGCGAGGGTGTAAAGTCCACAGTTAACATTATAAAGAAAAGGTTGGCTTCATTGCAGTGTGACTGTGTGTGTGTGTGCGCAGTGGCACTAAGGAGGTTCAGGTTACTTTTTAACTAACGTTGACAGTGAACACTTCATTTTCACAGGCACACAGGGACAAAATCACTACTGCCTGTTGCAGATACCATATCAGTATCCAAAAACAATAGCGTGACATATTTCTTGTCTATATTTGTAAACACTGACAGACACAATACACAGACATAATCAAAATGGAACATATATAGTGTATATATAAAAGTACGTGGATAGTATTCTTTTTAACATGTTATTACTGAACTGTAATATGTGTGCCACCATAAATTCAATAATCTCAATTCTCAGATTTCTCTTCATTTTTAGCTCATTGACGTTTGCACCAAGACACTGCAACATTTCTGCAAAAGAGGCTTTAATTTTAATCCAGTCAGTTAATTATTGATCTAAGTTATTGCTGTAATGTGATGAAATATCCCCTAGAATTTTTTTCCACTTTTTATTGTGCCAGTCATAAATACGTATGTAAATTTCTATGTGTCAGAGCCAGGATACAGCCCCTCCCTGTCTGGAAAAAAAAAGTCCACACCTAACGCAAGTATCCTTTCCCTGAGGCAAATGTCAACACTGTGCACATACACTGTGGTATGACGACTATGTAACATCAATACAAACAATATCTTGTCTGTTTTTCAGTGCTGCCCTGTCTGTTAGGCTGGGTTTAGATGATTTTACTGAGGATTAAACAACAGCTCAACTACTGAAATGCATTTTTTAGAAGAATTAAGCTATTATCGACACCTTTTAGCTTCATTTTCTGCACAGCAATTTTGATTATCAGTCATAATATTCTAACCATCTACGGTTGACCCACCACAAGCTACGAGACTGTCAAATGCTCTTGTAGAAGCCACATATTTGTAAATCAGTTTCCATTTACAAGAAAATAAATGATAACGCGCTGCACATTTGAATGGACTACAGTGTGATTGACAGCTGGTATTGTCCTTTTATACCCTGATGGTATCGGTGTCTGGTTGCAGGTCCAGTTGCAAAAACTGCTGGACAGATTGTGAATCTTGCGGCCAAAAAGCTACAATATACTGCAACACTATTTTAAAAATAAAGATACAGAAAAAGTTGGAAGTCTTTGGAAAGGGAATGTACTTTCTTTGGGGCCATATTGTTGGTGTACTGTTAAGCACAAGATGTCTCTATGTGTGGCCCTGCGATAGACTGGGGACCTGTCCAGGGTGTACCCCACCTCTCATCCTATGTCAGCTGGGATTAGACACCAGTACCCCAGACAAACCTCATGTGGAGGATAAAGTGGAAGAAGGTGAGTGAGTGAGTGAGTGAGTGAGTGAGTAAGTGTACTTTCTTTACTCTTAGTTACAGTCTTGTAACTTTGTAACAGATGGTAGGGATTCATTTCAGTTGACCTTGTTCAAATGATGAATATTAGGAAATAAGAAAATTCTTCTTGCTTTTCTCCCTAATTGCAGCAACACGGGCCTGACTCTTGCTCACTGAATGCCAACTGGACAAATCAAGTCTTATTTCAAAATCAACATGAAAAGTTTGTGCTGATGCAGCAGTGGTGATTCAGACATTGGTCAAAGGGTACAGTTGCCACATCTGGCTCTGAATCCAGACTGTTTCACAAATGGACAGGAAGCAGCCAACATTGACACAGGCTGCATGTCTGTCTGTTCACCATGACCTCCATAACACCTGGCTGTGCAAAACCAATGCGGAGGCCCAACGTGAGGCTGAACATAACTGTGTGACTGCTATCAACTTCAATGAAATCTTCAGCATTTCACAATAGCAGCAGCTTTTTGTCTTTTTCCTCTCTCTTATTTAGACTAATGAGAGCTCATGTTTAACTGTACAGTTTTCCTAATGCTTTATTTTCAAGTTGACACAAATACAGTGCAAATTTGAGATACAGAGAAATAAAATGAACTTTAACTATAGCTCTTACCAGGTGATACGGAGTGCAGTAGATTTCAGAGCCGGTGAGGCCACAGGTAGAAGTGGCATGGAGCAGGTGAGATCTGCCCAGGAGCAGGTCACTACTGGGGGGGTAACAAGCTCCTCGAGAGCAGTCAGTTTGGGCCCGTGATATTGCAGCTAAGGCTGTAAGGAGGGTATAGGTTAGAATATTTCAATCTAATATAACTACAGTATATGATCTTTATCAGTAATTCATAAAACAGTGTCACAGTTGTCAGTCAATACTGACATTTATTAATACATACAGCACAGACTGATCCTTTAACAAAGAATAACAGATTCAACAAGTTTGGACTGATCCTTTAAAAACTCAAGGAACAATGATCCATAACGTCTAGTTCTTTATCAGTGACAGACCCTAATGAGTGAAGAACGTTCCTGTAATTAAGTGATTTCTAAATTTAAAAAATAATGATGTCTATAATATGCTTAAGATTCGCCATGTTTTGTTTTTCTAAAGGTAGATTATGTAGACATTAAACACAAAATAAATACATTCTAATTCAAAAGCTGCTTGTTAGCATCAGATGTTATTTACCAGGCAAGACAAGAGAGTATGCTTATCTTTGCCACTTTCATCTCTCGTCATTTCACTTTTGTGTTTTTGTCTGGGCAACAAATTAGGTCAGAACTGACCAGCAGTGGACTAACTTCATGTGGTACCATCTGTGCCAAAGAACTTGGTGGCACAACTCTTGTGATTTCTCACTATTGCAGCTACAGTTGTTGTATTAATTATTAATAATAGCTGTACTCTATAGTGTTGTGGTATAATGTCCATCAGTTGGTGATGCAACAGGATTACATTATACTGTGACACTCAACTACATAGATAAAGTACATATAATGAAAAAATGTTAGCAAATCAAAAGTAATAATCAAAAATGTATCTTATGCTTTGGAAAATGGCATAATGGTTTGATTGATTGAAAGACTGATACTGACAAGCGGTCTTTGTATTATAGTGTATTATAATGTATATTTCAACAAGCTATATTTAGTTGCATTTGCATTTGAATAAAGTATCTGAGCATATATTAGATAAAGTTCTGGTCACGAGCCACTGAAACAGATACAGACAGCTTTTTAAACATGTGCCATCTTGACCAGAGTATGCAAGTTCTCATTCCAGCCAATCACTGCAGCAGCTTCATATTACTTCCTCCTCCTTGCGAGAAAGGTGGACAGCGTAATCTGCTGCTGCAGGATGAAAAACATGCTTTCTCTCGGCATAACGTTTAAATGGTTATGTGGTGCAAAATAAGGTTTTCAAAAAGCTGCAAGGCAAACTCACATAGACCTATTACTTATTAAACTGAAAAAGTGAAAGACTGGAAATCTTACCAGCTACAAGTAAAAGTATCCTCATGTTGTGTTCCTCCTGTGAGAGAAAAACAAATCGAACAGAATATCAGGGAGGTTCGGCAAACAGCAACTGAAGCAAAACCACTTAATCTTAATCTGAGTGAGACTCACCTGGCAGCAGCTTCTCTACCACCTCTGTCTTGTGCTGTGATAAGTGCGTGTTGATACTTGGCTGCTGCTTTATGAACACTGTCTCACCTGCACTGTGTGTGATACAGTGTGTGTCAGCGTCGCACCCTTCCCCACCCCACCCTTCACTCTATGAATCAACACACACACATACAGACATACAGGTAGATGGAGACATAGTCATGGTCAACACAAAGACACCATGGAGCCATAGACACATGGAAACAAAGACTGAATTAGATGTAACAACATATTAAAGTATATATATTCAGTTATTTCTATGTTTTTTTTATTATCCTCACTGGTCCAGGATGTACCCTGCTTTTTACCCTGTGTCAGCTGATGGTACTGAATATGAATCCTAATAAGCTTGTTTAATTTTTAATCAAATACAATACTGGTTTATCATCAGATATGAAGTATTTCATCCAGCCTTTTAACGTGTTTGCACATGTTAAAAGTGTAAACAAGAGATGGTTTAAACCCGACTAGGCTGGATACAACCTGCCTATAACGGGTTTAGAATATACATATTTGATGTAGTTTACCAGTAATTCCAACTACTTAGAATGATGGAATGCAATTGAGCTGAGAGAGAGAGAACTAGACTTCTGAACCTACTGCATCCAAAAAATGAATAAAATGAAAAATAAATAAAAGTCAAGCTTTTTAGAGTTGAGTTGGGTCATCTGTTGTATAAGAACCGAGCGCATCTGTCCATGTTCATCTGTTCATCTGTCACTTAAACTAATGTTTTAGCATGCTGATGCGGATGCTGATTTAAATAGGAATGCAATTTCAAAATAGAATCCGACATCTGCCAAACAGTTCCCTTACATTAAAAAACTCCCTATATCACCAAATATTGTGAAAACACAACCTCTTTGGCAGAGGCCAAAAAGTTAAGGACTTTTCCATGACACAGACAAACACACTCATCCCTCTCCAGACACAATACATGCCCTGTAGGCAGTGGATACATTTTATCAGGCTGTTTGCTCTGCCAAGATCTGCTGATCATCCCCCATCTAGAGGGAAATAGTAGCTTGAGGGCCAGCTGAGTTCATGTGGTGTTTTACTCCACTCTTTCTTACACTAATTAAGTCCAAGGTGTGTCCTCTGACTCACTTCATATGCACAATGAGCACATACAACTTCAGACAAGTACTGTCATGTTCCTCCGTGGCTCTAAATGGTCCTGTAGCTGTGTTATACTCAGAAACAGCCAGGAGTTTCCTGTCTTTCCACACCGGCCTGGGCCTTTGGTTACAGCAGCATGGTGTCAGGGCTGCTTTATTAAAGTTGCTGCTATCATTAGTTGCTAAATACCTGAAACAGTGGAAAAAATGATTAGGGAAGAGGAGATATGATGCTCAGCCATGGTACTGGTTTGATACTGGCCAAAAATCACTGAACTGGATATCAGAATAAGAAGAGGACAAATCTGGTTTGACTTGACAAACTAGACACTCAGTGGGTGTCTCTCACTAGTCCTAATACGAGGACATGGATAATAATCCAGACACACAGCTGGATTATTATGTTTTTGAAGCTGCTGGTTATACAGTAGGTATATCAAGCGTCTTTTAATGTCTCATGGCAACACTATGTGTCTTTGTGGGTGAAGTCAAAGACAACTGTGAAAGTGAATGACATAAACATATTACAGCCAGTGTTACACAATCCCAACGAAGAGAAAACACATGACAACTCTCTCTGATTTTGCTTATAACTACTGTGACTATCAATCTGTCGGACATAAACCATTTCGTTAGATGTAATAATATAAAATATAAAAATAAATAAAATAAAAGTTTGTTATACAGTATATAAATTGCTTGGCCGAGGTGCATGTTTCTCATGCAGAATGTATGAAGAGCTTTGAAAATGTGTCTTCATTATTGACCCATACTTGAAAAAAAAAAAAAAAACCTGTACATTTTGAGACATTTTGATGGACCAAACCCACAGCCGATGACTCCATATGACATTCCATCAGCTGATGCATGGAGGCTAATCAAAGTGGATCAACTGATAACCCTGGCAGCAGTGGAGCCTTTATATTTGAAAATAGTGTGCAACTGTTTAACTCTGACAAAGTCTGCGCAGCTGGGATCAAACTAATTAAACTCATTCAGAGTTTTCTGGGAAAAACACTGACCTTTTGAGGACCAGTAGTCCTCACGGAGACTAAAATCTGGTCCTAATGAGGTAGAACCTAATTTCTGAACAACTGGTTAAGTTCAGGGTTGAGAACTGAATTGTGATTAGTTTAAGGTTAGGGTTCGGCATTAACTGATTATCGTTAAGGTTGGGGATAATGCTTTTCTTAGGCTCTCCAGATGAAAGGAAGTCAATAGATTGTCTTAGCTGCAGCATAAATGTCTCTCAGTGTGTGTGTGAGTACATGGGCTGAATGTTGTTAAGTAAGAGTTTTTAAATGATCAGAACATATATTACCTACTTACACTGCCACACTACGTGCTAAATAAAAAAGGAAAGAAAGAAACAACTTCTTAAACAATCAGGTCAAAATAGCATAGGAGGCATATGCAGGAAATTATACTTTTACTTAAAGAAATAAGTAAATATACATGTGGATTAAGAATATTTAGAATATAAATCAAAATAATAATCCCAACTTTACAGTGCATAAAACTTTCATCAGGTTTAGGATTTATCATTATTACTGTTACATTCTTGGTACAATCTTGGTATAAATGGTATAAAATTAGGCAGCTCTACTGCTGGAACTGTATTTATTCACTCCAGTGTCCAGCTAAAAAGTTAAATAAACAATATTTTAAGAAAACCTGGCACACACAGACATACAGACAGTTAATGTAATCTAATCTCTGGTACACAAAGACACTCGGAGTGTTGTGGTTTTTTTGACTGCTGCAGCACATGCTTTGATTCACTATGTTAGTCAGCAACATGAGTGTATGCGTGTGTTGTACGTGCATTACGCGACACTGTGTACTGCGTCACACTGTACACTCTGACCATTGTTCTCAGCAGCATTGTCCACGTAGTGTCAGACGGAGCACTGCAGGGTTTACACAACCTTCCCCCTCATTTGGTGACCTTTCACCAAAGCATGTGGTCACCTGCAAGGATTTCACCAAAACAACAAACAAATAAACAGAACCTCATCATCTTTTTGTCATATGATTTTCTTTCCAATGAAGACCTCCACAAGTTTATTTCCACTTATTTCATATTCATCCATATTAGAAGATATGGATACTATAGCCAGAAATAGTTACCTGTTAATTTTGTCTCAATAATCTTTAATGTAAAAAAAACGAGTTACACACTGTTCTTACTGTACTGCACACACTCTGCTTCTTACTTGTTCAAATTTTTTTATAGTTAATATTTTATCCAACTACCTTGCTCTAAACTTTATATCCTTTTAATCCTTCTTTTAAATGTTTGTCTATGCGTCCTCTCTTTACATTTAGTATATAATCTTCGGTGCCACAGTAATTTCTGTAAAGGCGACTGAATGACTGCTGTGATAACACATTTGCCTTGCCAATAGACTCACGTTTTCATATCAACATTAAACTGCTGTTATCAGAGCAGTAAACCTCCACTCATTGGATCAAAGTGTCTGGTTTTGTTTTTTCATTTGTTCTGGCTCCACACTTCATGAATATTCAGCAGTTGTCACTGTGAGGGTGGAGAGAGTGTGGCTTTAAATGGCCACACTCAGTATCCCGTTAAAGGTGCGTCACTACTGCAAACTGGAAGCTGGATTTGTTTAAAGCCTTGGTGAGACTGGAACAAATATTCAACCACGTCACAGGAAGGTATTGTCTTTTTCTTTTGAAACATTGTTAAAAGTGTACGGTACAGTATATACTGCATGTATACAGTACATACTGCAGTATATACAGTAAAGGGTGATTGCTTTTACTGTAGTGTAGTTTTTGTGGCTGCTTTTGTTAAATTTCACTCACTGTATTCCATCTTAAATGCATTTTGGATTTCAGGACAATCAATTAAAATGGACAGTTTCTAATAGTGCTGCACTGTTGAGCTGATATGATAAGATATGATTCTGGTAAAAACAATTACTACTCCAGAAACAAGACTGATGTCTTAGAAATGTAGTGCATAACTTTTAAGTATAAGCAAACGTCTGTAATATTCAAATGAGTGTCAAATGAGTTCACACAATGCTGATTCAGCTCCACACGACTCTCTCCGTGTTTCTCAGTGTAATAGTGTTTAGACGTCATGCTGTCTGGTGACATTCCAGTGCTGCACACAGGAAGTAATTGGTTTTATGTCAAGACAGACAGAGACAAAAACAACTCTGTCCTAGTAAAGTGTGACGGCTCCAAACAGGTTGGAGTATAACTGAAAACTGCTCAGAAAAACCTGATTGTTGAACCTGTAATTTGTATACAAACAAACGCTCCCTCGGTCAGGTCTGATAGTATTACTCGACAGAGCCCAAACAGAGGCAGAATATTAACATCACAATAACATAAGCCACCAAAAGTTATGCACTGCAGCTTGGTAATAACAAATCTAGACTAAATCTCTGTTTTCTCCCTCTTTTGTAACTTGTTGTGTAACAGAGCAGAGCCTGTGAAGATGGAGACCATACAGGAGTTGATCCCCTTTGCTAAAGAGATGCTGAGTCAGAAACCCAGACGGGGTCTGCTGAAGATCTACCTGTTGGGCACTTTGTTTGCAGTGCTGGGGACGATTATTGGGTTGGTCGAGACCGTGTGTCACCCCTTCTCCGTTGGTCAGCCGATGGACGCAGAGCTGCTCCTGCTGTTGGAACAGTCAACTGTTCAGGCTGAGACACAGCACATGGTGGGAGGTCAGGAGGAGGAGGAGGAGGAGGAGAAAGAAGGGAAGGAGCTGGCTCTTAAAAATTGGGCCATCACTGAGAGCATGACCCTCTCAAAGTCTCAAACACTCGGCTATCGAAGCATGGCCACCCGGTTGCATGCTTCGTAAGGACAAAGGGGTGGACCCTGCAGTGACTTGACTTATTTATTAGGGAACTTCTCCTGCCACACCAACGAGTTGTGCAACATGCACACACTTTAAAGCTTGACAGACAGACTGTGCTGCCTTTAAGTGCTGTTTGAATGCAGCCAGTGAGGCCTTTGTGTGTGCCAACACGCTAAAAACATTCAGTCAGTCAGTCATAATGTAGAGATAAAGTGTCCAAGAACATGGCTAAAGCAATAGTTTTATAATTTCATAGTGACACTAGAAAAAGAAAATCAATGTCATAATATTGAAATTTAATATTTTTCCTATTTGAAAGTGCAACTCATAAACTCTTCTGTACAGATGCAAAGCTCTTTACATTACAATGTCAAACGGACACATTAAAAACTGGACATTGTTGAAAATGTGTAGCTGATAAAACACCTACGATGTGATCTATTAATTCTGCTTTAGCACAAAAATGCAGCAGGATTAATGGTACTAAAGACTGCCTGGCTGCATGAGCTGTTGTGTAGCCCCCTCTGTTGGTGGACGAAAACGTACAGTGAAAGAGGAACAGTTGTAAATAACATGGTGTGTGTAAACAGTGTAAATACCCTTTAAACCTTTTTTCATTTATTTATTGAGCCTGGTTTTAGGTTGACTTGTCAATGTTTGCTTCAATAAATATCTGGTTGTCTGGTTTTGTACCAAAATCATGATTTTGTGGTCTGTCTGTCTGTTTCTGTATGTCTATCTATATTATTGACACAAGTATTCAGACATGTTGCTATGACAATGTTTCCTGATTATCTTGACAACAGGAAAGATCCTTGACAGGTAAGTATGGTAAAAAATAATAACACGAGAATCCACCCTCCTCAGTCATCACATTATGAGTTGTGAGTAAATGCAGATCAACTGTGAACAATAGAGGGACTTCAACTGCTTCAGTTCAACACATTGTTGGTGGGTCAGCGCTGTGACAAACCTAAACTCCTGAGGTTCTCGAAAATAGAGAAAGATGCCCTTCCTTTGAGAGTATTTGACATTTCAGTTGCGAGAGAGACAGAAGTGTATGAAGTGATTTCATCTCAAGGCACTTTATATATTAAGGCAGAGACCTTAAAATTTCTAGAGAGAAACATATCAGCTCACCCAACGAGCTGCTCTGTTAGGAGGAATTAATAATTTAAATTTGATACTGTCAGACATGTTTTTACTGAAGAGCACAACTGCATTCTGGACCACGTGTAATGGTTTCACTCCACACTGCTCACTCAGACAGCACAGTGTGACAGTGGAACAATGGTGCTTGACACTTGAACACACATGAGTGGGAGGCCAATAAAACCCTGAGTTAACAGGCTTCTTTTTGGTCTGAAAATAACGTGAGGATTGAACCTAAAAACTGAGAGCAGTGGAGTAACCTGATGTTTGCAACTGTGTGTGAAACAGCTCAGAGCATTGACAGTATAAAATGTAAACATTAGGGAAGTCATGTTAAACTTATCAAAATAAAATACATTTATACCAAGTGCCACCTGTGGAAAATATTTTAAGTATCACCATTATCACCACCGTTAAAATACAGTGGTGTAAAGGCCAATAAGATCATTTTCTCTCATCATCCTCCTCTTTCTCACATAAGTTTCAGACACTGATATAGTAAAATTAGTTTAAAGCTCTACTCCAATCACCTACTCAAAGTCAACGTTTTTATGATCCTGACTGATTAAAAAAATGTTCAATAAAAAATATTGGATTCATGAGTGTAGGCTCTCTTATAAAAGTGTGTTGAAGCACAGGCAGCACTCTGACTTAATAGAAGTTTGTTGACGATCAGTTTCAGTGTTCAGCATTTCTCATTTCCCCCCCCCCTTCAGTTTTACAGCATTTCATACCATCGAAAAATGTTCTTTACTGATGTGTAGCAGTGATAGTTTGTAACACACAGTGATGAGACTATGCAGAAAAATAAACACTGTTTTGGTTTATGTGACAAATAAAAAGGCTTTACAGAGTTTATGTGTTTTAAGTTTTGCTTATAAAAAAGGTAACAAAAAGAATACAGATGCACCTTGTGACAAAAGGATGGATCTGCCAGCAGCAAAACATACTAATTAAGCTAAGGATCAACAGGCCAGTTTCAGAAAGTAAAATCAAAGTGACAAAGAGGTTGGGAGAATTTTTTTCCTTTGTCTTTCATAGAAAGAGTGATTTGACTTGAAAGGTTGCCAGTGGATACCAGAGGCAACACACAGTAAGAAGCTGCTGACTCTGTGCCAATTCCTCCCCAGTGTCAACCGAGCAGCGTCTGAGTCGCACAAAGACTCTCAGACCCTCTACACACAATAGCACAGACCAGGTCCTGATTACATCCTGGTCTGAAATGTAATCTCTGGTTTTATAAACTCCATGTGTGGCATATGCAACATTCTGCATCACAAGTTGTTGTGCAACTTGGTTACTTAAGCTACACCTAAGTACTTTTGGAAATTATAAGCCCTGTATGATACTGTTTTCAAGTGAGGTTGTTTATCGATTCATGAGACAAGGATGTCATGTATATGATGTGTATGTCATGATCACAAGTTCCACTTGCACTAAGTAATAGACGGCAAGTACAGTAACATGTTGCTTGTTGAAAGAAGGTCATTCACTTAAAACCACCTCCAGAATTACTTCCAAAGAAAGCTCATTCTTTGGCTACAAAGGCTTCAGACAAGAAAAGTGATAAGACCAGGGTAAATATTTGTCTACTTTTCCATGATTTAGAGCTCTATGAGTCACGTAAGGTCTTCAAAGAACTAACATGACTCTGAGTCATAGTTGTTTTTATGGACCTAAAATGTGCACCATTTGCAATCTTTTACACTGAACAATGGGAAAACTAAAACCAAAAAAATAATCCACAAAACTTTATTGTACTACTAGATGACATTTTATGATTGTATATGTGACACTGAAGTAATGAACCAACCTCTTCCTAAATATACAGCAAGTGATACTGTTTATTTCCTATACTTCAGCCATGGGCCATATTTTAGACAAAGTCTCCAAGTTTGTAAAGGAAGTGTCTGAAACCTGTCTGCTCTAAGTGACATCACTGTGGGTTGTCACTTGACCTCAGCTGTTTAGAGAGAAAAAGAATTCATGAATTCAGAAACAGCACTGTACAGTGTTTTAATAGTGCAGCATTTATTAAAACTTTACAGTATGTACAGTACATAACCAAAACTTACACTAAGTGCACCGTTAGTCCATCCTGTAAGTACTAAGACACTCAAAAACTAGCAAATCTTTATATGGCATATATAAAGGTTTTGTGTTCTTAATAATTAACACAGTTCTTTATTTACATTATGGTGCATTTAACTGACATGTCATGTGTCTGTTTTATTTATGAAAGCAGAAACACGTCATGAATTTCAGACGAAATGTGACAAATTTCTTTCGTTTCAAGAAAATCAATTCATTCAAGATCGTTATTAAGATGAGCAACCAACCTGCTTTAATAGTGCTTTTTTTTTGGCAGGAGCGGAACACCAGGGCTTGCTCCCGAAAACACTAATGGCCACCACTGCATGAGTGAGTGACTGAGTTGGTTGACAAGTGCTGGAGATTCCCTACAGGAAGGCATATCAGAGATACAGTGATTTCTACTCAGCACCCAACTGTCTCTATAATTATCAACCTTTAAGGGCAATTAGCCATATAAATAACAGCACCAAAGGAATATGGACAAACCTTGTCCATATTGATGATGCCGTCAGTGAAGTCGTCCAGTTAAAAATCTGTGTTAAAATAAATTGCTCTACAGTCTGACAGCTGTCACTGAGCTGCATTTGCTCAGTGACACTTCAGAAGCTTAAAAACCAATTATAATCCAATTATAATCCACTTCAATATGCCGACTCACTGCTGTCTGACTGTGATAGTCTGCACAGCGAATATACAAAATAACACATTTGGACTTAATGATGGAGGAATCAGTGGATCGGCAACTCCTGTGTGATGGAAAACAGCAGATGGGTTTTTCGTGCAGGGGAGTTAGCAGTTTACAAAGCGACACAGACGTCCGTTGGTTGTCTTGATGATAAAGTAACAAACATATTCTCAAAAATATCGTAGACTTATGCTGATTTAGATTTGATTTGTTCAGTGGCTACAAAATGTTTTTCCTGCTGGCAGCCATGTCTTCACTCTGCGTGTGCCTTCTTGACCCAGTTGACAAACCACAGTCAACCGGGGCTTCATATAACAACACTTCAAAAGAATTCACAACTATCCTTGTAAAGTCGAATGTGAGGACAGTCTTGCTGGGAGCTGGAGAGCTAATCTTCCTTACAGCGTGATGCAAATGGAAAGTTCAGTGGATGTGAATTGTACAGTGTTTGTTTGTGTTGTCTAATGCACATACATTACTGTACAGAGTGAGAAGAGAAACTAATGATGTAGCCTACATGTTTAAGCGTGTTGCAGCCTGGAAACCTGGAGGCCTGAAACACAGTGTTTGAATAACGTGTGCCTTTAGGACAATAGTCTAACCAGAGTCAGTGGTGCTCTGTGAAATGGGGTTGCGTAACACTCACACAGCCAGTGAGGCGTGGAGTGGAGAAACTTTATGAAGCTACTCCATCTAGAGGAAACCAAGAAAGTTTGCCTGGCAGACACATGAACAGAGGTTTTCCCTCACATGGAGAGTCAGTCAATGAGTTTTCACCAACTAAGCTCTTGCTCAGAATGCTTTAGAAAGCTCAGCTCTTTGTCGTAATGCGTGGCATTTTTAAAGCTGCAGTGTGTAACGTTTAAATAAAAACCAATGGCTGCTACAAGAAAACCACTGGGAAATAAGTTTATACAATGCCAAATAAACCTCGGCTTTTAGATCAGCTCCATGTGACTCTCTTTGTGTGACTCTTTCTCTCAATATAGCAGTATTTTGTCCATGGGGACATTCCCCTACGCACATGTAGAACGCACATGTAGAACGCTTTGGTTTTAGAATGACATGTTCAGCCATCATATGAGGCACATGAGCTTAACTGTCTCTAGATAAAATGATAATCAAATGATCCTTTCTTCAATGTGTTGGTGTGTTTGGGGGTGACTGCGTATGTTTTGGGAACTGCTATGCTTATCTTGATAATTTTGTAACGTTTCAACGTGTCTGTGTAAACTGCCATCAATCGTCAGGCTTGGGTAAGCAACATATTTGGCATTATTAATCAATAATACCGTAATAATCTGCAATCGGAATCAAGTGATCTGAGAGAGAAACTAGATTTCTGCTCATCCTCTATGGTCTGTATCCATCCAATCACAGGGGAATTCAGAGAAAGACAATGCTTCTATTGGTTGTTTTATTAAGTAGCTGTACATACATGGCCCTTTAGTGGAAAGTTGGCTCTTTCAGTTTTTTTAACAGCTGCCTATGCTGCAAATCAACCTAAAAGAAATTGCTTCAGATCATATGTTGTAAATGAGTTTGTTTGTCTATTCTCATCTGGTGGGAGATGTTTAGGACACAAAGCCTCCATCCCAACATTGTGATTTTTATCTGTGAAAAGTGCTATAAAAATAAATTTTACTTACTTACAGATATTAATATTAAATCACCTGGAAATGATATCCGACAATGAACTACTGCTTTTATGTTTACCGAAAGTGCTCATCTTCATCACTAATTAAGATTTAATTAATTTTTTTTTTCAGATTCACTACTCAAAAATGTGCCCATTCCATCTACTGATTTTTTACAATCACTACAGTTTTGTTACAAAGTGAGTTACAGAAATATGTGGCACCATTTTCTGTTTCATTTGCTGTACATTTATGTATTCTTTGTACAGAATGACAAATGTATTTATTTCTAAAGCCTTAATTTATGCTCCTCTGTCCAGACGTAAAAAGCACGAGGAACGACAGTGAACTGCTGGGAGGAGATTGATTGCTTGAAGGAATTTCTCCAGGGGAGAACAGCTGTTGTCAGCAGGTGGTTGACTTTGTAGTTCTGTGTCCTCAACATGTGTCCATAGCAGACCTTTGGTCAAAGTTGTGCACTTACACTGGAGTTTCACTGTGTAACCTAATGAGAGTCTCTTAAGCAGCTGGTGCTTCCACTGTAGTATGTGAGAGGAAAAAGTTCAAAACATTTAAAATGTGCTGTGAGCATGTTTCTTAAATCAAAGAGCGCTTCATTATTTCCTTTCACATACATTCATATGTTCATACAATCCATAGTCACACAGTACCCTGCTCTTCCTTCTTATAACATGGATGTAGCAGTCTCATCACCTGCATCATCAGATTTAAAGCCAACCCTGTCTCCAAAAATTTACATTTCCACACAATTGAACTGCTTTCTCAATTATGTTATGAACTGAAATGAGGAGATGAGGGTGACATACAGTATGTGGTAAGGTTAAAGCAGAAAAAGCACTAGTTTGGGGATACAAAAATATCATGGTATTTACTCATAACAGCAGCATCTTCTAAATGAAAACGCATCACATATGTAGTCTGGCCGAAGTCTTGCTCTCCATAAAGACACACTGGTATGCACCCACTCCTCCACCACTATGTCAAACCTTCACCTCAAAAAATGCAGGGAGAAAAAAAAATCAACATAACTGAGAATGCAAATAGGTTGTGTGGGAACACCTTTTTCATGAGAGAAACTGTTAAAGCACAGGATAACCAGTTACCTTTAGCTCTGGTACATTGGACCACATCAGTCCAACCTGCACTGAAAGGATTGAGGGTCGTGCTACGCTGTCTACTGCAGTAACTGTTCATGTCCACAATGATCACAGTCCTTTTCTAAACAGCTGCTGTAGTAACATTTTCATCTGTACTGTTGCCAGTGGCTGCCATGCCAGTTGGGATCCCATTGCCAGGAGTGTGTGGCATCACCTTTGCCAGTCGGTGCTCCTTGCTGTGGATGCAGTTATGGGAGCAGAGCTGGCAGGAGGCACATGCCAAGTTGCAGCAGGGTAAGAAGCGGCATATACTGATGCGCCACAGGAACCAGCCTGGTGACCAGCAGCACCAGCAGAGCACCAGACCACCTGCCACCACAGCAAGGATGATGTAGAGAACCAACAGGGACAGAGAGGAAGGAGAGTCTGGAGATAAGAAAGGAATAATAAAATTCTCTTGATTCACAGGGTGGCGGCCATTTTCAGGTCATCATAAAAGCCCATTTTAATCGACACAAAAGACAGAGACGGATGGAGCCTTTCACCCATACTCTGTGTCGACATACCTAAATATTGAAAATGCTGCCCATCATCTATCTCTCTAATTGGCAAAACAATTAGTAATATAATTGTATGATGCATAAATGTCCATACCAACACAAAAGAACCATGGAGGTACGAATATGGATTCTCTGAAGATTTTCCAGAGGAGTTGCATATTTGAATGCAAATGAATCTGGAGATTCTCCTACCAGATACCTTGTCTTACCTCCAGATAATGTCAATGTGAGGACTTGCCTGGATCCTCCAGGGATCCTCCTGGTGTGAAACTATCTCATCCAAACATTGTCCAACTACGTTTATCACAAGTGAATAGCAAACCCTCGAGGGGAGTTCTAATAACTAGAAGTCATGGGGTTTACTCCCTGGCTCCTCATTGTCCTAGAGACTGGGCCAGGACCCACAGATTTACTTAAGATTTATTAAATAACACATGTATGAAACAAAACTGTCTGTAATAGCAGGTGTAATGTTTATAAAAGGGTCTATGCTACCCAAGCAAAAAAGTTTAATTATGTACAAATTTACTCTTGTCGTGGTTTATGTTTTTTTTTCAATTTTTGGTCAAATAGTTTGTCGTCTTTAAAAAGTATGTCCTGATAAGAAAAGCTTAGGAAATATGGCTTAGGGAAATATGATAGTGGCAGTGGTAGTAAATGAAGCGTGTGAAGGTTGTGGACTAATGGTTTAACAAATTGGGCTTGAACAGATTCTTGAGTTTTTAGTAAGTTTTACTTCAATGTTACTTCAAGCAGGGTATTTTAGTCTTAGTTAATACACAAGTGTGATGCACCAGTAGGGTGAATGGCAAGGCTGAAGGGAACCATTTACCATTTACAGACCAGGGTCATGAGCCATTTGAGATTCTCACTGCGGAATAAATTATCCATAGAGCACAGTAACCGTTACGATTCCCAGCAATTAAACTTTTAGGTGGCTAATGAGTCAGACTGTTGGGTCACCCAGGCTATGCTCTTTTTCAGGCTTGGGTTTTATTCATATGGATCTGAGCTAATAAAAAGCTGCAAAACTGCACACTGGGCAAATCCCCTTCAGCCTCTCTCAGTCTGAAAAGAAGAATGACTGTTTTCTAAGTAGCAGTAAGAAACCAGGCTGGCTCAGACTGTCTCTGTTTGCACCCCTGACACTGGCATAAAGACAGATCACTCAAAAGGCTGCTCTTTGCTGTGAGAATCCATCTATTGATTTACGAGTGTTAAGCTGAAATTCAATGGCCACCTTCATCAGCTTTACACCCAGTCATCTGGCTGCTTTGCATCCAAAAGAGGCTCTTAGTTAATGCTCTAACTGCAGGACATAAATATGCATTACAGTCACTTATTCTTCTCTAGACCCTAAAACAGGAAGTTTAGCTACTGGTTGAATTGAGTTTCATTCAAGGCAAAGGTCACTCACCTGTTACTGACTCATGGCTAGGAGCGCTGTCTGGCACGCCACAGTTCATATGAGTGGGAAGTGGCATTGTGGGTGGATTCACAAATGGTGTGGGTGTAGTGACAATTGGTGGTGGAGGTTCAGGAGGCAAAAGCTGACCTGCTGATAAAGGACAGATTTGGGTCAACTATCAAACGATAAGAAATGTCATGTCTTGACCGACAAAAGCAGCGAGGGTTGAATCTGTGAGGATGCCTCAGAATTACTGCATTTCCTTTTGACACGCACTGTTATACCAAGATATATACACTAGCTTTCACTTTGCATGATAGAGTTTTAACTGTTACTGACAAAGGTTTTCCAAAATGTTCCTTAGCCCACATGTTAACATGCTTTGCAGAATGATGTTGGTTTTTAATGTAGTGACACCTGAGGGAATGAAGGTCACGGGCATTAAATGCCGTGGTCAACCTCACCCCATCCTTGTGTGTGAACGACTGAGCCTTTCACTGACACTCACCTTTTTCCAATTAACGTGTTCACCTTTGGAATGTTGCAAACAGGTGTTTGTTGGGCATTCCTCAACTTTCCTAGTCTTTTTTGGAACATGCTGCATGCATCACAATTCAATATGAGTGAATATTTATTAAAAAAATAAATAAATTTATCAGTTTGAACATTAAATAAGTTGATGTCAAAGTGTGTCTAATTGAATATAGGTCAAAAAACATCATTGTATTCTGTTTTTATTCACATTTTGCACAATGTCTGAACTTTATTGGAATTGGGGTTTGTAATTTAAGAGGAAATTTCAAACTCTGGCATGAAACTGCTACAACAACTCTCAAAAATAAAAGGGTATTTCTGTTTGTGGGGTAAAAATGTGGAATGGTCTTGATGAGGAGGTTAAAGCCAGTAAAAATAGAAACCAATTGAAAAGGAAGTTTAGAAAAGTGTTTGTGATGCTCAGGGAAAAGGGGGTTTGTGATGAAACATAACATGAAAAGTAGAAAACTGTTAAACATGCCAGACTTTTCAGTAGTGAACCCTACATCTGCCAGATCTGGCTATAAAGTGTAATGGTACCTTTGGCATTATAGACTGAGATCATGAATCTAGAGAAACAAGTTTCTTTGCTTATCAGGAGATACTGGTTGGACCTGTGTTGTTATCCCACAGCTGAGGACAATCAGACTGACTGGGAGGTTTCATACACAGGCTGGAGAGTCCCTGCTCAGTAGAGCTTTAATCTCCAGAGATTCAACACCTTCGGGTGACTTTCTGTGTTTTTGGTTTTGTGTAGGAATCTGAGTTGAGTATGTGGTGGATGTTCTTATTTTGGCCTCTTGCTTCTTTTTCTCTCTGTCCAGTGACTCCACTTTACTCTTATGTTTTGGGTACATTTCCTTTCCCCAAATGGCAACAAATAATCAATCAATAACACAAAAAATATGTTGCCTACCCCAGTTTTAAGTGTGGGTTTATCTTTAAATGGTGCCACAGCATCACCTTACTGACCTTTGCAGCCAGTGGTCAGATTTTCCTCCAGGTCACTTCCATCCCCACAGTTGTCAATGCCTTTATCATCACAAACTAGGCTAAGAGGGATACACTTTCCATTCCTACAGGTGAAGTAGGGCTCACTGCTGCACTCTGAGTGGTTGAAACCTGAAGAGGAAGAGGATAATCAGAATTTGTGCTGTAGAGAAAGGAAAGTTAACATGAGGTGGCTGTCAGAGAGGAATAGTGGGAGCAAATAGCACCAAAGTTGACATATACAATACTTATTGCTGCAACTTAATCTGCAATTGTCTAGAATGTTTAAGTTACAGCTCAGATTTTAGATGTGCCTGGAACAGGTACTGGCACACAGTCAGTGCTGACTTCAGTTCAACTTTTGTGTGTCAGGATGTAAAATTGACAGATTTTTATGACGGATTTTGGTAAAAAAAAAAAAAAGCTGTGCAAGTGGCAACATATTCTAAAAATGTCACAGATTTAGTGTGGATGGAAGCAGTGTGGATGTTTAGGTGGGCCTTTAACTGGCTTAAATAAAAAATATCAATAAAATGTTTTTTCTTGTGTCCCTTCTCAGCTTCTGTGCCTCAGACTGTATTCTGACAATGGTAGTCTGCTCGGGCACCCACAGTGAATTTAGTGCTGACAATGTGTCAGTATCTGATAGAACCACACTTCACAAAACTATCCCTTTAACGCAAAGCGTATGGACAGTCAACTGGCACAAGATAATGCCTGATTACACAAAAATAGCCAACAGCGGCTTTAACTAAAGCACTGACTGCACATACACACATAATAAAACTCAGCACTGTATCAGTGGTCTTGTGAATGACCATCATTAACACGGGGAAAACCTTTCACTGAACTTTTATAGAAAGGTTTAAAGTTATTTCGGACCTGGAAACAGTTTTAGAGATCAGTGAGTGAACAAAATCAAAAAACTGAATCAAGTCAGTATCTTTCTTACCCAGTCTGAAGGAGGTGAAGTCCCCCACAAAGTCCACTCTGGGTTGAGTCCCTCTGGTGACCAGCCTCAGGGTCAGGTAGTTTCCTGTAGACAGCACTGGCCGAGGCGGGCTCTTCCCACAAAGAGGAGGCCCGAGGGGAGGCGAGCTCCTATCCCGTCCATCATAGAACTGAACATATGAGCCAGCGTGGCACGGGTCCCCTGAGCTTTCACCAGAGGTGGGCTCCAGTCTTGGGTTGAGGGCGGCGGAGTCACGGGGGGACTCTGGGAAGAGAGGGGCTGGACTAAGAGGAGCCACTCGCAGCAAACTGTAGACTAGGAAGAAGCGGAAGTGGAACTGGACTTTGTCTTTGGGAGAGATGGCCTGCATGGTGAGATGACAGTCGGTTGCCATAGTGACAAAGTAGTACTTCTTGGATTCCTGGTGTGAGTTGACAATCATGCCATCCCCTCGGATTGTCTGACCGCAAAAGTCCACGACATTGACTGACAAGGAAAAGACACAAAACAAACATAAAACTCAAACATAAAACATTTTGATAATAAAATGTGTCTAAGAGCAAGTGGACAACTCTGTATGATTTGTTTGGTATATATTTTTAGTATGGGCATTCCATAGACGAGCGGAAAGAGAACTTTGCCTGTGAATAAAAGGTTGTCGGTTGGAGTCCCCACCAGGTCAAGGGCTGTGGTGCCCCTGAGCAATTGTTACTTGGACAATCTAAATTGACCCAAGCGATTGGGGGGGGTGGGGCACATTTGATGCGCTCCTTTTGTCTGTCCCAAATGGGAGGGTTGCATCAGGAAAGGCATCCTGCATAACAATCTGCATAACATTTCTTCAGATAAAATAGTATATTAGTGCAGCTGTACAACCACTGACTATTAAATACTCATTTTAAAACCTGAGGTGCATTATGGATGAGTTAGTTGTAAAATTGGGAAAATGAGAGAAATGTTTTCAAATGACCTATAAAAGGCTTATAAAGCCACAAAGGAAAATATATTTTGCCTAAAGACCTTTGGTGAGGGCTTTGGCTGATGTTCACACAAGCACAGACCAGTGTGACCCTCCAACAGCCATGTCTTTTTGAAGTTTGAGTTTGAAGAGCAGCTCACCACTCATCCATAGGCAGGACCCGGACAGATGGGTGGGCAGATCTGGCTCAACCAGCTCGAACCCTGCCACTCACCGCCCCCTGCCTCTGGGCTGCAGGCCAAATAATGGGAAAATTTATGACCACCCCTGGAGTTTATTAGCTCTGTCTCCCTGGGAGACGACTAGATCCTCCTGCACTGACCTCCAGGAATGTCCCAAAGCCTGGGAGCCCCTGTTGGTGGGAAGCAGCTTATCCCCTCTTCACGGCTCAAGCAAATACAAAAGCACCAGAGACTGCGTTCAAAACAAGGGTGACCAGAGGACACCCAGTCTCCAATGAAGGTTTTCGTACAGGCAGAAATTTTGACAGTTTTTAAAGACTTTTACTGTAAATGGAGTCAATTTCAGAGAGCAAACTCAGAGGCCAATTGGGGGTGAAGGTCCTGAAGACACGCTGTGAGAAATGTCTATGATGCAAACCCGGTGTGGAAAAGGGCAGCAACATCGCTTACTTTACACTAACATCGATCCAGTCACCAGCACAGTAGATAAACATGGCTGACGTGACTAAGTGACAACTAAATATGAACTAAACTTCATTAATAAATGAGAAATACTATATAAGCATGAATGAGTATTGCATTCCAGGGGATACACTTTAGGACCATTCATCCAAATGATGCAACAAACAATTCAGATGTAACTAATATGCTGATTAACATAAAATATAATGTATCATATAATTCATCACAGCATTCCATAATGTTATGGCTGTTATGTTTTTTTCAAATATTTTTGCAGCCCTATTTCGGTGGCTGTTATTATAAAGGGTCAAGCAGCTAATAAACCTATTGATCTCAAAATTATTTCACTTCAAGGCATTTCTATAATTAATCACTTGCATCAAATTATTGTTGTTTTGATCTCAGTGTTGTTTGGGACTATATGCAATTCATGTTCATTAAAAGAAAGCCATGCTGACATTTTGCCCTCAAAACAAGTAGCTTAGAGGACCAAATCACAGCAAATTTGCCCATTCACAGCAAATCACTGACATTTTCTATCCACAATATAATGTGTTTTACAAATCAAAATGTGTCCTATCTATTGTTCCTGAAGGCGGAACAATAGATAGGCCACATGGTTTTTATTCACTTTAGAATGGTAAATTGGACAACATGTGATTTTTCACTTAAAACACTTGTTCGAAAACAATAGTCAGAAGCACACTGTGCTGTCCACAATGAAATCGTATGAATTTTAAATCCTACTATGTTCACTATAGTGGCTCAGTTAGTAAAATAAAATATCAGTTGTAATAACAGCCTCACTGCAATAGAAAACGTATTAAGAGCAAGTGCTGTGACCCCAGGGTCCTTCATAACTTCTTAACTTTAATATTCTTACATAAAACTTAAACACCAGCTTTTAAAGTGTCGGAGAAACTCGGTTTTAATCATCCCAAACTGAAGTGCACATGTTAACATTCACTGCTTATTTCCTGCCTTTCACTAAAATGAACAATTGCAATATCAGTGACGACAAGTGTCTTTCATGGAGCTGACTTCCTGCACAGCATTGCTCTGCCTTTACACACATACATTTGACAGGCCAATTGAAAACCACAGGCAGCCATGCAGTCCTCTAGGAACTGTGCAATTCAAGGCTGTACTGTGAACATGTGTTGACGTACTTTACTATGTGATTATCACTGTGTATTTCCATGTCCATATGTCACATCAACCTGCTTGGGGACTACAGATGGAAATTAGCATATAGCAACAATCTGACACATGGATTTTAATTGTGTAATGTGTAATTTAGGGCTGAAACAATTACGCAATGAATTGATTACCAAATGAATCGTCAGGTATTTTGATAATCTATTCATGTGTTTTTTCATGTGAGTGTTTTTTTCAACAAAATGAGCTCTCTGATTTTTCAGCTTCTTAAATTTGAATATGCTCCATATAACAAAGAAATCATTAAAACTAAATAATTTTGGTTTGTGGACAAAACAAGACATTTGAGAACATCATCATTTCAAGGTTAGGGAAACACTGACATTTTTCAAAATATTTTGGACCAAACTATTACTAGATTAATTGATAATTGACAGATTAATCAATTATGAAAATAATTATTTGCAAATTCTTTTTTTTTAATTTTTTTTTATTTAAGTAAAATACATATCACATTCTGAAATGTGAATATTTTCTGTTTTCTTTGTTCCTTCAAGACAGTAAAATAAACATCTTTGGTTTCTGGTAAAGTAAAAAAAAAAAAAAAAGATGTTTTACATACAAAACAACTAACCGATTAATCAAAACAAATCGACATGAATCAAAAAATATTAGTCGCAGCTCTGGAGATTTTCATTAAACACACATACAGTAGAAACACATAATAATTCCGCATAGAAATACAGAAAACAGTAAACAGTAAACAGTGTTGTTGTTGTGACTGGTGCTATGTCATTGTTCTCCCTCTGTGCATAAACCAGTCTGCACACCAACAGGTAACTTACCGTCACAGAAACGTTATGGCGCACAAAGACGCACAGCTTCGTGTCAGTGAGTGACGGTGAACTTTTCAGTCTTACCAGTCTCGATGGCCGAGCAGTGCAGAGTCATGCAACAGAGCAGGAGGAGCAGCCAGCAGCAGCAGCAGCAGCTCTCCACCTGCGCCTCCATCATCCAGACCCAGTGCGCACCAGAGAGACAAAGAGCCGCACAGGAAACTCACGGCCGGGACAGTGTGAGCTCACATGAACGCATCATCATCATCAGCAGCAGCAGCATCATCATCAGCATCATCATCCTCTGAACGGCAGGACTGAGCGGAGAACAACCTCCCTGCTCTCCATCATAAACACTTCTCTCCGACTTTTCACTCAACACATGAACCTCCTCCTGTCTTCTCCCCCTGTCCCCTCCACCCACGTGTCCTGTCATCTCCGTGGCAACTCCCATCCACCACCCCGCCAGAAAAACAAACCTCTTGTTTAAAGAAAATTAGAAATAACTCTATAAATTTCCACAGTTGACTCTCTTTGCTGAGTCGGCGTTCATGTTCACCAGCCTCCATTCCTCCTGTGCCAAGACTCGGTCACCAGAATATAATTAACAGATGTTTCCCTTGGAAAAAATAATAAACAACTTTGTTTACATAGCACCTTTTAAGACATTAAATTCTTTACATTAACCTTATATAGAAGACACGAAAACATACAGTATAAATGAACTGCAGTTAAAAATAACGTAAAGATTGAATGACCAATTTATATCAGCAGAAATAAAGATAAAAACCATCTCAGAGTTAAAGCTGTAGTGTGTAACTTCTATTGTCAAGGCAGTTCACACAATGGTGAACAAGCCAATTATGTCCACATGACTTCCTGTTTCTTGGCGACATTCCAACACCGCACACGGAATTATACGTCTGAAGTAACGGAGGTAAAGCGGAAGCCCAGCATCTACACAGTGCTAGTAAAGCAAGACAATGGCTGAAAACACCGTGATGCACCCATGAAAAGTTTTAGCAGCTGTTAGACGGCCTAGTCCAACTGGGAGGTGAAATTTGTGTCGCTCTGTAAACCAAAGTTGTTGATCCGCTGCTGCCTCCATTGCCTCCAAGTTGAAATGTGTTTGACTTTGGTGATTCCTGCATTCAGATTTACCTCAGTGGCACAAACATAACAAAAATGGCAGCAGTAGACCCGCAGCTCCTGTGTCCCTTATTTGTGTGAATCTACTGCCCTCTTGTGGAAAGAGCTGGATTGTGCAAATGCAATAAATTGAACACTCACTCTCTCATTTTCTACCGCTTTATCCTCCACTGAGGGTCGTGGGGGCGCTGGTGCCTAACTCCAGCTGACCTAGGGTGAGAGGCGGGTTACACCCTGGACAGGTCGCCAGTGCATCACAGGGCCACATAGAGTCATTCACTCACATATTCATGCCTACAGGCAATTTAGAGTGTCCAATTGGCCTAATCCCCAAATCTGCATGTTTTTGGACTGTGGGAGGAAGCCGGAGTACCTGGTGAGAACCCACGCACACATGGGGAGAACATGCAAACTCCATGCAGAAGGGCCCTTGTTCAATAGGGTTGTGAACCCGGGACCTCTTGCCCCTCTTGCAAGAGTGCTAACCACTACACCAACCGTGTGGCCCCCAATAAATTGAACATATTTGATGAAAAGGGTGAATTTATGTAACATTTGAAGGCAGGATTTAAACGGCAGGAGCTGATGAGCTGTAATAATTTCATGAACAAATTATTTATTATATGGTCAAAATAGTAATGTAGCAGTCAGAATGGATCTTATTTACCGAGTAAAAACATTTTAGGTTAATAAGTGCCTGACGTTTTGCTCTTTACCACCAAAAACTCATCTGTGGAGACATTTACATTTACAGGATGTTATGGTAGCAACTTTAAAAGAATTCTGACTGCATTATAAATACATCCAAGCTTTCCTTGAAAACCTTTTTTAAATTGCAGCAAGGTGCAATTAACCAAATTGTTTGTGATGCCATTGTTTAGTAAAAAATAAAAGAAAAAAAAAAGAAAAAGAGGTGTGGACAATAAAAAAAGATTGGTCTCAGTTTTCAGTGTTATTTTATGACCGAGAGTAAAAACCATCATCTACATGCAATAAAGTATTGATTAATGAAGACGTCCTGGACAGACACTTCAACAGACCTCTCTCTTTTAATCACTGTGCAAATGTAGAGACATTATATCGAATTAGATATCTTTGTTTTAGACTCTTGTTTAAGTTGCTTTGCAGCATAGGAGGTAGTGAAATGGTTCTGGAGCAGCAATCCAGTACCAGAACCAGTACATGAATGCAGAGTAGATGTAATGGAACAGCCAACAGAAATACTTGCTCCCTCTCTCTCTGAACTGTCCTGTGATTGGTCAAAGTCTCCTGTGACACTGCAGATGAAGTTGTAAACAGAGTCAGAAGGCGGTTCTGTCACATATCACTTGATTATGCTGAGAAGTTATTATGGAACAATTGATCAATAATGCAAAAAACAAAAACAAAAAACAAAAAAAGCCTACTTTGCCTTTAACATCAGTAGATTCAGTTGGCTGACGTTGCCTCCTCAAGTCTGTCCTTCTGATAACCTCACACAATTACTGCCACCTGCTGGTAAGGAAAGTAATTTCCTTTCACACAGCTACACAAAAATGTACGAGCTCATCGACTTTTTCCCACAGCTCTGAGGCAGAGTCATGCTTGATATTTGTTCTGTGTCACTGGCTGACTGTTTAACGGTGTATCCTGGGCCAAGTTCCCTCTCAGATCACATGATTTACAGAGTGCTGAAATCTTATTATGGAATTATTGATCAACAGTGTCAAAAAGGATGTCACTGTGGGCTACTTTTACAGGGGCAACAGATCTAATGAGCCACGCTGGCAGTGGTCAGACTTTCTCTTTTTTATTTATTCATTCAGTGCTTATAGTTGTGAATCTTTTGAGCCTTAGAAATGATCAACTGTCAAAACAAACTAAATCTAAGATAGAAGACATCCCCAAAATACCAGATCAGTTAAAAAAGAATCAAAAAGAATCAGAATATTAAAAAAAATGCACCTAACTATAGTATGATTTTGCTGGTGCTGTACAAGTGGTAGACCATGTGTACATTATTACTATCATCTGTATAGACAAGCCATCAATGACCTGTAGACAAAAAAAAAAAAAAAAAGTATTGTGGAATAAGATGCTGAAAAAAACAAACTAACATGCAACTGGATCCTAAAAAGTTCCAAAATATGAGAAGCTTGTTTTCACTTGTCAGTGATGTTCTTTAATTAGCTGATGTTGCCTGTGTCAAACACAGCAGATACTCCTGTACAGGAAGCATTACGGCCCAAAACAACAGGAAGGAGCCACCCAATATTTCACCGTGTTTTACATGATGTTGGTTAAAGCAGATGATGATGCACCACAACACAGTGACTCGGACACAGGTTTTTACAAAACTGTCAGTGCCTTCCCTGGTGTAGAAGGGAATGCTGAAGAATGGAATCCCTCTACTTAAGTGCACAAGGCAGGAATTGTTGGTACATATAGACTCAGAGCTGCTGTCAGCGAGTGTTTTCTCAGGTCTCAACCTCTAACAGTAAATCTGGGAGAAACCTTTCCAGTATTTCACAAGATTTTATCCAATCAGGAGCCCGACCCTGCACAACAAGGTGGTCCTCTCTTCTCCTGAGGTTAGACAGATTTTTGTTTAATAAATAAGGCTGAACAGTTTTCTGACACATTTTGATTATAGGTGCAATTATCATTTTGAAGTCAAGCTTCAGTTCAATATTTTGTGTTACAGATTACAGAAACAAGTGTTACACAAACAAGATGGAGGATTATGACATAAAATACCATTAAATATATATACATATTTCCACTCAAATGCAAGAATGAGAATTAAACAATATGAATTGTTTCTAACATTTATGTATCACACTAACAGGAAGAAAACCAATCAAAATGGAACATTTTTACTACTTGCAATGTCTTTTTAAAATGTAATTTCAATTTGAAAACCACTCATTGTTCGGACCTTCAATAAATGCCTCTCCTCACCAAACATGCTCATCAGGTGACACAGGGAAGAGGAAGCTGAACAATAAAGAGCAAGAGACAGGAAGTTAGCCAAATGACATCACTGACAGCAGCTTTAATGATTTGACATCATGAAACAACAGGTGGAATGCTGCGGACATCAGAGACATTTGTAGAAATGCTCCTTTAATGTCTGTAAAAATAATTTGAAGGGCCATCTGCCGATCAAACCTTCATGCTCTTTAACTAGATCATTATTAAACCAGCAAGGCCTCATATTTTACAGTTACAGGTGAGGGCAGGTTAGTGTCAGCTCTGTCTTAAGTTGAACTGAAAAAACAAAGGAAACGTTCATTAACAGCAGATGATACTAGAAAAGTGTACAGTACTAAACACTAGTTGATAAATAGAATGATCTGACTGAGTTTGAGGTGACTGGTTGTTTGGTTAGAAACATCTGAAGTGACATGCAAACATTTCTTGGCACTAAGTTCCATAGCGCGTGTATAAAAAGTGAACCAAATTTTCCAGTTGCAAAATAAACGTGAACATTCACAGACGTCACCTACTGGACAGTACAAGCCGCCACGCAGGTGTCTACTTATTTGAGCCGTGCATGATTGTCTATTTTCCTTTTTAATCGGGAAAGTAATTTACAAAAATCAACATTATGTTCTATTCAAGACCTGAAACAAGCAATTGAGAACATTGACTCAGGAAAATGTTTACTGATGTTATAAATCAAGTGAGAAATAGGCTAATTTTTCCAGTCTATCAGAGTTCTTTTTGTAACCAGCTGTGTTGCCCCCTGGTGGCTATTCATTTTGCAAACTGGAAGACTTGGTCCACATTGTTACAGTGAAATATTTGTAGTCAAAAAATATTAAGTCATTTCGATCACAAGAGTACTAATTCAAATTTCTACTGTTTTTGAAATTCACAAAACTAAACTTTGCAATTATCCAGTTCTACATCCCATTCATCAAGTTTTTTCATCATCATGTACATTTTCATACCATCAATAGACACACACTGAAATCACACGATCAGGTGTTCACAAATTGCATCAACAATTTGTGAACACGTGAGAACAGGGCATTCTTTACTGTGGTTTTATAGCAGCATCTTTTGTTTCTGTGGAAGCAAATCCAGAGGCTGAAAGGCCAAAAAAGCACCTAAAACACAGTGTGGGGTCAACAGTGTCTCTACAGAGGCATGTTCACTGCACAGTTAAGCATTTCACAATACTATTTTCTCCTAAATCTAATAAAGTTGTTTTCCGTAGACGTCAACATTTGTGGCAGTTGAAGTGTTTGAATAAGAAAGGAAAATGTGCCTGTGCCTGCATGGATTTCAGTGGAGAGAATATTCACATATTGTCACATTTATTATCAATCTATCCCACCCACAGTCAATTTACAAACTCAAATGAACATAACGCACTCTGTTTGTCTTTTTAACTGCGGGAAGGAGCTGGAGTATATGGAGAAAACCTATACACACACAGAAAGTACATTCAAACTCCACAAGTTTGCTACTTGTAAAACAGCAACGGGAGAAATGGGCAGAAAATGTGTCATGTGGACAGGGCTTAAATTAAGATGCAAACTATTAATATCTGTGTATAATTAGCTTCAGAAAAGGGGGTATTTTTTCTGCAAATGTGACTTTTATGACAATCAGATCACATTTTCTGAGCTTTCCAAATGGTTCATGTTTGTTTTCTTACGACTGGACATTCTGTCCATGGTTTGTTTTTCTGTTTCATATATTAAGTCTGATTGATACTGTAAGTTTACTCATGAAAACAAACAAATAAAAAAAATAAATATGTGACTCAAAAACAGGAAGTACATTGTGGAACATTGTGGAACATTGTGTTGCTCTGTTGATATGGGGTTGACAATAACCTTGAATGTAAATGTATGCATAATAATGATGCATTCAGGTAATTCACAACTTGTTATTGTAAAGTTTAGTATTTGGTACTTTAAAGGAATAGTGATTACTTTTGTGTTCAGCACCAACTACAAATACAGGAGGTGCATAGTTCAATTATAATATAAAAAAGAAAACACACAAACTAACTTGGCTTTTAATACTTTACCCTGAGCTTGTGTTCTGGTCATGGCAATGCCAGGACAGAGCAACCATCCACTCACTGAGGTGTGTGTATATATGTTGGCTGAGAACAACAAATTATTATTATCAGTGGGTCAGAGGCACAGAGTGGTAGTGCTTGTTAAAGACTGCTGTTAGAAAGAGCATGTCACTCCCCTTTCAGTTTATACTTAAGTGGCAGCGTTTCTGAAACATGGTAGTCTTCATTCCAGTGCACACTGTTAAACTGTTATGCATGGTGGGAAACTCTGTGGTTGCTCTAATGAATCCCGTTGATGATATGGTTGTGCCGCAGCTCCCGGTCCTGGTTGTGTATAATGGGAATTGGCTCTTCCTCACGCAGCCGAGCATTCTTCCTGATTTCCTCCAGGGAATAGTCGTGCACCAGGGTGCCATTCTCAAAAACTGTCACCAGCAGGTCCTGAAAAAAAAAACAGAGCAACGCACAGATGCATGATCCACTTAAGGTACAGTTCATTGTTTAAACTGGCCACTGTCAGCCCAAAATGGGTAATATTTACATAGTTATGTGTGTGCTGCATGGTAAGACAGTTGTCCGGCAAAGAAAAAATATGTACATTTCCAGATGTTGTACAATTTGAGGGTTGTGGAGGAGCTGGAGCCAATCCCAGCTGACATAGTGTGAAAGGCAGGGTGCACCCTGGACAGGATGCCAGTCCATCGCCAGGCCAACATACAGAGACAAAGAACTATTCACTCTCACACCTATGAGTGTTCAGTTAACCTAATCCCCAATCTTCATGTCTTTGGACTGTGGGAGGAAGTCTGAGTAACACAAGAAAATCTCTTTTTAGAACCAAGCAAAATCACTTGGAAACTGAAATCTCTCTAAATGAATCAATACCAAATGTAATCAAATCACAAATCATATTAAATCTTGACCTTGTGAATCTGAAAATGTATTCCATTCAGTAGTGATACCCATGTCTGATATTAACATAGGCCAACACTGTTTCTATTCATAAAAGTTAAGATTTTTTTTTCTTTTTTACACAGAATCTGAGTTCACATTGGTATCCAATGACACGGTTTATGATGGGTGAGTTGGACTGGTGTGTTTTCTCCAACACATCCTAAAGATTCTTAGTGGCATTAAGGTCTGAGGACATGGCATGAATTTTAAAGTGTTTCCTCTAGTATTGATTTGGGGCAGGACTGAATTTATTTCAGTTCTTTCTCTCTGGGGTTTGTTTCACTGTCCTTCATGTACATTATAAAAGCATGTTTGTTTAATAACAGTTTTCAGATTTTTAAAAATGTATTCCATTTGTCTGTTTTTGTTATACTTTCTGATTCATTCAGCATTTCACAATTACCTATATTAAAGGTTTACGTAACAAAATCAACCAATCCATAATAAAATACAGAGTGAGACAGTTAAAAATGAAATACTGGGACTCACCTCCTCAGGCTTGCCCGCTCCTCTCTCTATCGTCTCTAAGAAACCATCAGAGTTTCTCCTCAGTGATAAGCGACCCCTCTTTGAGCCCTTGGATGGATCAGTCACCGGCTGCTTGTACACATCCATCTGAAGGGAAACACATTATACAAGCCTTGAAGACATGGACTAATTAAAGGTAACCCTCTTTCATGCCTGCAGTATGATTTAATCATCTATTTTTTGGGTGGTGGATAATTGGCAAGTCAACAGATTCCACTTAATTCAGGGCTAGAGTGACAGCTAAAACATCTACAGGAAAAGTCACTGACTTGTGGGGCAGCTGTACCAAGTGAGTGTTACATATTTATAGGCAGATGTTATATATTCAGTTGTTTTTATGTGCAGAAATGTCATTACTGTTTTGTTAAAATGTTGTATTGAATTTGATATTGAGAAAAACATAATGCCCCAAATATTGTCACATTCCTAGTCATCAATAACAGATCATATTATTCTAGTCTTTATGAATTATTTGACCAGGCAGGCAGTTTTCTTTAGTAATGGTCTGTTGATAATCACTTCAGTGGGCTATAAAAGCTCTGGTCAGTCATTTGTTTGTTGAAATATTTGTAATACCCCGATAGCTTCAACAAATAAAGTAGCCCAAAGTCTGAAAAACAAGATGAAGAAACCTAATGTCTATAAACCTTTGCAATACTGTAATAATTATGATAGCCGGAAATTAGCAAGCGAGTCACGGAAAAATATGGAAAAACACATAAATAGCTTAGTTTTTGAATGTTACAGATCATGGAAAGCAAATTCAGCATTTCTGGTCTTCACACATTATGTACTGTATGTTATGTTATATAAATAGTCACTGAGAAAAGATTTAAGGAGTTAAGAATTAAGGAGTCAAAACTGAAAGCAGTTTCTCTCCAGTAGTCTTTTCAAAATCATGTGTCCCATTTGAGCGGGTACACCAGATTAGTGTGTGAAACAGCTGTAGCAGCTTCGCCCCCCACAAAAACCTAATTTTTAAACACTTAGCAACTTTATTAATCACTTACATTTGAACAAATTTTTCCTGTGGAGTGACAAAATCAAAAGGCTTATTTTTAAGACTTTTTATCAAAGCAATCAAATCAAGCCACAACCCTTCCACTCACCCCCTTGCCATTGTTCTCCACGTAGCTGCACTTAAACGCACAGTTAAGTGTGTCTCTGTTGAGTTTCTGAAGCAAAGCACTGCCACACCCAAAGAAGACGTTCTCAGCACTCCAGCCCTCATCAGTGAGCTTCTGAAGAATCTGAAGAAAATACAGCCTTTTAACACAAGACCATCACCATCATCATCACAACTTATCCTATGACCTATACTTTACCCATCTACTTCTGTACAGCTGAGAGCTGGACCCATCAGGCAAGTCAAAATTAACAAACTGAACAAGCAATTTCAATTTATTTATTTTTTTTAGTTTCCAGCAAAGAAGGCAAAAGCAAGGATCCTAAGCTGCTTTTAGAGCAGCACTGACATCCTGATAATATCCTAAAATAGTTTGGAGGGGCTGTATTTGAGAACACAAATGTCTGCAAAAGATGCACTGGATTTTTTCCAGAATTTCTGGAAAGTCTTCCAACACCCTAGTCAAATATCAGGATTTTTGGACATGCCCCTGCTGTTGCAAATGCAGCTGACCAAATGTTCATCACATTTTTCAACATGAACTAGAAATTGTGCACACCCAGTTTTCCGATTTCCTGTTGTTCATACTGAAAAAATGCTTAACTCTATAAAAATAAATTGTTTTTGAAAAGCCACTTTAAAGCAAACACTAACAGTTAGTTTGTCAGAAGCCAATTTTCTGCCTAAATTGTTGATGCATGAACAGCTTTCAAATCAAAGATTTTGCTTTCAAAATTTGGGGTGGAATGGTTTGATTTAGTTTATTATTGAGCCCCCATGACAATTTTACCTAGGGCTCCCAAACTCATTTAGAATTTGTCTGACAACACCTGTTTTTTTCTTACCTGATTCACTGATTTGAGATCAATGCCATCACCTTGAATAATTCGCAGGTAAGAAGGAAGCACTTTGTATCCTACAGAGTTCAGAGAGCAGCCAAAACACTCTCCTAAAATCTTGATGACCTATAAAACAAACATTTTAATTATTTTTTAAAATTCATTTTTTTACACATAGATATTAGTTGCAATTAGTTACTTGGTGTGGTCTGAAAAACGTGTGGTATCAAAGATTTCTACAGCTAAACATAGTTCTTATTTGCCACCATTTCTCAAACAGTTAGGAACAAACTTTATTCATAACCAATTTGCTGTTACTTTCGCAGTTTCAACAGCAGCCACCACAATCTAAAAATGACTAGACTCTCAAGTTAGTAAACTACCTAACTGTTTTATGATGGTAAATCGATATATTATATCAGGAGTATATTCAGGAGCCAATCTTAAAGTCAGTTCACCCCTTCAAATTAAAAAGAAACCCATCTGTGAAGTTTTCCTGTAACATCAACTAATCGAGCCAGGAGTTTTTACCTCAATAAGAGTTTCAGCAGGGTCCCCTGAGTCAGGCCGGATGACCAGACACGAGTCCTGGCTGCGCTCCATCACTCGCTCCTTCAGTTTGTCTCCCCAAATGTGTTTACAGGCATTAAAGATGTCGTAACTGTCACTGACCACTGACACTGGTCCAGAGGAGAATTGGTCTAGGACTCGCTCAAATGCATCCTTCTCCCTGTTCCTCCCCCAGGAGATGATGGTGCTGAATGACAGGAAGGAAATAATCTACAGTCTCATGGTGCTGAAGATCTTCACACTTATTGTGAAATGGAGAGTGCAGTGTTTCATGTGCTTGCATGTGCAACAAAGCAAGAGTGATAAGTGCAGAGACAAGGGTGTGTGAGAGCCACAGCTGGAAAAGGTTTCTCTGCCTGGATGGATGATGATAAGTACAGCATAAGTGAGCAAGTTCACAGAAGTGAGGTAGTGCGAAAAAAGTGAGCATAAGGCTGCATTTGGATCTACAATGCAGCAAATATATAAAACACAACATATTTGCACTCATTTAAAATGCTAATCTATTGAAATGTCTGCCTGAAGAAAAAATGGTATGGTATGTACAAAATGAAGCTACTATATTCTGATCCTGCACTAAGTTTCAATTATCTCTGCCTACAGCAAGCGGCATGTTACCATGGTTACTGCTTGTGTTGTTTACAAGCATATGCATTGTAAATGACACAGCAAAATGCCTATAAATAGGACACTGGTTACTCATTGTGGCCTGGCTAGTGTGATTGAACCCAATCTGAAAACGATTTTTTTAAAAGGAAGTAGACATGAGCTAATTATGCAACAAACTGCAGTTTTAATATTTTAATTTTTTCAAAAAAAAGGCACAGCGTGCATTATCTATGACATGGCAAAGTCTCTGTTTTTGCCATTCTGTACACATGCCCCTAGTTACATATTTCTCTTCTCATATTCTCAGACATTTAAAAAAATGTTTATTAAGAAATGGTGGCAGGAAAAACTAAAAAAGGTAGAGAAAATTCAGATACTGCAGATTGACAGGTTCAGAAATGAATTAATTGCTGTTGTATGGCAGCTATGCCAATTCACTCTCTCACTCATTTTCTGCCTAACTCATAGAGACAATCATTGTAAAAGTTGTAACTGTAAAATGAATGTTGAAGAAGACATGTTTGTGGACCAATTATGATGTTTCCAGTCTACATCCAATGTACAAACTTGTTAGTGTGAGAAAACAGTATGTGTCATACCTGTGCTCTGCTGCTGGAATGGAGAAGCCAGCCATTGGGCAGCCATAATATCTCTGAGCCATGAGCAAACCAGCCACTGTGTCTGTGCTGCAGAAGTTAACCAGGTGAGCTGCTCCTCCTAATGCTGCAGACTGAAGAGTGCAGGTGGTTTTTAATTTGTTTTTATTATTAAAATATCAATCACTATCTCAAAGAACAGTTTAAAAGCATGGCAGCTCATCAACCAATCATCTGAAATTACTACATCTTGATAATACTGTGAAAATAATTTTGCAGCAGACATGGACACAATGGTTCTTTAAAAGTAATGGGATTCTTTATGTACTTTTTGACCCCACTCTAAAAGGATCTTGGCATAACCATGGTACTTACAGTGTACACTATGGGGTGTTAAAAGCAGATGCTGATTTGGAAGCACCATGTTATCCGTTAAGAGTAAGCTTAAAGTGTGTGAATAAAGGACCATAGAATATGCATCCAAAATGTGAATCTCTGCTGTCTGGTTTATATATGCAACTCAGACAGTGGTAACCTGTGATGTTTGTTCTTGACATTTTCAAAGACGAGCAGAACGATAAATGCAGTTTTGCTTAGGCTTCCGAGAAACAAGCAGTGGCCTAATTTGGTCAGGAAGACCACATGGTATTATTTTGTTGTTGCAACTCTCATTGACAATACATTTTGTTATTGGCTTATGCTTGTTCAGAAAAAAACAATAATTTCAAGTGAAACCTTTTCAGTATGTTAATTAAAAAAGCAACAGATAGAAAATGTTTTGGTCTCATCAAAATGTGACAAAATATGATGGTGTCAGCAACAATAAAATTCTACTGGTGTGCAACATGAAATGAAAATGTTGTGATATTCTGTTCTGTTGGGTGACGTGGTGTAAGTATAATTCAGATTTTACATGCAAAATATGTTCATAAATCCAATGAGAAACTCCACAAGCATTGCTCTTGTAGGATTTTCTGTACCTCAGTGCTTGTTATTGACAAAGTAAATACATGAAGAGAAAGTGATGCTGACCTCCTGTGAAGAAACTCCTCTGTAGCCAAAGTCATGCAGCTTTAGTTCTAGGCCTTCCAGGCTTCCAGTGGTGGTCTTCAAGTGCTTGGCTAGGATCTTCTTAAACTCCCTGGATATAGTGGCAACTGTGATGGGATACCACATCTGGACAAGCATGGTCTACAGCAACGTAAGATGGAGGGGTGAATGAGAAAGAAATAGCTGGTGATCAGTTGGTAAGAAAAATAAAACATACAGATGAGGAGGAAAAGACAGAGAGAATGCTGAGATTAAACTGGAATAAACAATTTTTGGCTTAAACTGATCAGTGATCAGAACATTATACACCCACATTTCCTTTGGTCCCTATCGGTGTTTGTATCCCAACTCTGAATATGTCTTGGTTACCTTGAGAGGCACTATGCAAGTCCGAATGTATATTACCATTATAATTTAAAAAGCTTAGGAAGTAGGATGGAAGTGTTAGTTAGCCACCAGAAGGCAAATGGGCTGCTTCAAAATAATGTTTTTTTTGTTGTTTATGGGAAAATTAGCCTAATGTCTCTATCATTAGTTCCAGGGCTTCTTCAATGTCACACGATACCAGTTTTATAAATTCCAATTTAGTGAAAAATAGATTATAACACATTGCACAAGTGACTGTAAACTTCCAGATGTGAAAAACTGTCATGCATCAGTCAAAATATGAATCTCAAGGCTTCAAAACAGTTGTGCAACTGGAAGACTAAATCAATTCTTAAACACTGTCTACATTTTTGGAGTTTACCTCAAGGTAGTTGGTGAGCCAGTAGAATTGGGGATCTGTGTTTTCCACAGTGAAAAGCACGTTGCCTCTTGGTACAATCCTGCCCTCTGGAATGGCTTTGATCCGGATTGGAAGACGGCCATTATATTTCTGAAAAGGTAACAAAAACAATTACTTCAAGTTGGCTACAGTTGATGACAATGACTTCTTTCTCTTTTTCTTTCTCTCTCTGTCTAGAATGACAGCTAAAATCTTTTTGCACACCTCAAGGATTTTCCTCCACCCTTCTTCATGAAACACAGCTTGTCTGAAGTGCATCTGGTAGAAGAGCTTGGCTTCCTGAATCTTCTCCTCTGTGACAACAGGGCCTGTAGAAAATAATCTAAGTTACTATGGCATCAATCAGGTCATTTGAGGTCACAGCATTTAACATGATGGATATGATGCAAATTGTGATATTAAAAAGAAACAGAACATGGCAGTGTAATGTTGCATAAGAACAGACTTTTATAAGGGTCCAGTTATTTGAATGGAGGGGCTAGTTAGAAGCACCTCTGCTGGTAGAGGTGCTAGCTTAAGGTATTTTTGTAGCCTCATGAGGGACAGGGGTAGTAGAATATCTGTCATTTGTAAATCACTTGATAGTCTTAATGACCTTCACACATCTTTTATGTAGCCTCCATGCTGTGTATGATTCTTGGGCTTACCTGTGGCATGTGGATACAACCCATTATATTCCCAAATAAGAGGAGTTAAAGCTCCATTATGCAACTTCTGTCATCAAAACAATGTGTGTTGCAGCCCCCCCAAGACTTACCCTACAGATTTTTCTCTTGGCCCATATTCCCACCTTTCTTTTTCACCTTTGCTGCCGTCCCACTTTACTAGTACAGCTATTATACTCCTGTCTTACCTCCATCAGTCATGTTGTAAAACACTCCAAAGACACCAAAACAAAACCCTGCTATACTAAGAAACACAGAGATGTCATGTGGAGCAAATTGTCTTAATTATATAATAATTGTAAGGTTTTTAGCTTACTATATCAAGTGTAGTGAGGTAATTTATGTTATGATTTGGCATTATAAATAATTTAATTGAAATAAATTGAAATTACCGAGCACTGTGTAAACTCATTTGAGAATGGTTTGACTGTAATGGACACTCGTTTATGTTACACACTACAGCTTTAAGATTTTCTCCTCTATTACATCCTTTCTGACATGTTGTAATGCAAATCCTCAACCTTGTCATGATCATCCTCTGACACCTTAAGTTTAATGAGTAATCTA
Source organism: Brachirus orientalis (assembly GCA_016785285.1). NCBI lineage: Eukaryota > Metazoa > Chordata > Actinopteri > Pleuronectiformes > Soleidae > Brachirus > Brachirus orientalis. The sequence continues at coordinate 4,752,261 of JAFBJR010000194.1, forward strand.
AGCTTGCTGTTAAAAAGGTTAAAATATACTTTTCCTTGAATCTCCTCATTTAAATATGGAAAATAAATAAATACATAAAAAAAACAATCAGACAAGCCTACCTGTTAGATACTTCTTCAGTAGATATTGGAGACCGAAAAACACCACTTCGTTAAACTGGGAACCTTTCTTGCGTCTGCATTCAAAGTAGGAGTAGATTTTGCTGACATTGGGAGGATACTGTTTGTAGTGTGTGATCTGAAAGAAAAGGACAGAAGTCAAGCACAACCAGCTAGCAGGTAAAACCTCCCAATATCTCAATAGCATTTGAATAATCACACACAGTATCTGTAATGTTCACAACCAGCTAGCAGCACAACCAGCTAGCAGGTAAAACCTCCCAATATCTCAATAGCATTTGAATAATCACACACAGTATCTGTAATGTTCATTCATCACTTCTTAATCTTGTCATGTGACACAGTCTTGTATTGTGAAACAGTGTGAAATAATAGAACCACAAGCTGTAAACCAGAGGATTGTCTGCTCTGCCTGATGCTTGTGTATACAGTAAGCATGTTTTCTAAATGAATAATGACAGCTTTAAAACACAAGACCCTCTTTATGCTCCTGCGGCACTAATTGAATAATCAGCAACATCCACCAGTCAGTCACTGGAGGAAATAACTCTAAGAAACATTAACTCTGCATTCTTTTGCCTCCTGTTGAACTTTCCCTCTCTCTCTCTCTCTTGTTTAACTTCAGGAGAACAAAATTTGAATGAGAGCAGTAAGCAAGCATGGAAAACACAGACACCATCTTTGCTGGGGACAATTAGTCCTTTATGTAAAATCTAGTACAGAGACAAGTGTAGAATGTAAAGAAGTAGTCACTGTACTGTAGTCATATACTGTATATTATATCACCTTTATCTGCATGCTTCCTGTATAAATTACAGCGATTTATTTGAGCATCTAACGAAGGGTGGACAAAAACATAAAAACCATTAGGGATGAGCTGATGATATACTCATTATCTGTATCAGTCAAATAATGGTGATGCTGGAAGAAAATATAAATCATAAAATCCTACAGTACACTATCCAAAAAAAACAAAAAAAAAAAACAAAACCCACTAAGCAGAGACTGAGCTTATTGGGCTTATTAATAATATGGGTCTATTTACCAGCTTAGTAAATTTAAATATATATACATCTCTTAAAAGACAGAGGTGGGAAGCCAACAGAGTAAGTGATCACTTCATGTAAAAAGGTACAGAATCCAACACTTCTTTGCTTAATTAACTTGTTTATTTTACATGCTTTTATTGCAGTGTGTTAGCATTCTCTGGAGTAGGGTGAGGGAAAATGCCAGAACACTGCTGGTCTGAACTAATGTCTATTTTCATACCCCTAAAAAGTCTGATGGCTTGAAACTAGCCCTGGTGCTGTTCATGTTTGCAAAAGATTTCCTGTCAACATGGCATTGTAAACTAAGTCATGTGACACCTGGATCCCTATACGCAAAGAGCAAGGGTATAATCACTTCTCACTGAACTCCCAGAACCTTCAGTAGTGAAAGCTACAGCTCAGTAGCTCACAGTTGTGCTCGCAGTTGTTAACTTTTGCACAGGTTAGAGAAGTTCAGTGACTAACAAAAAACAAAGCCAAAGTCAGACACAGTGGCCAGGGACAAATTGGAATTTAAGCATTTTGTCAGGCAGGCCTCATCATGATCCCTGATTAGCATCATCACTGGTCCAAGAATCTAATTATACAAAAATGTATAATCAAATCTCATACAAGTCAGAAACATATGACTAAGTCAAACTGCTCCTCCTCCACTTCATTCAACCCAACAAATTCTGATATCGCTGCCTCTAACTTTTGTTCTGGTGCTGGATGTAGATGAAAAGGAAGAGAAACAAGAAACCAGTGCACTTTCAGATAAGCTCTTCACATTGTACCAAATCAGGTTCTATACTGTGATTATGATAACAGACACAGTAGAGAAACCCTCCCGGCTGTGCTGCTGATCGTTGGAGCTAATAAAAACACCATGGTCATCATCCAGACCTTTGGCATCTGGTTGCACTACAAACTATTCAGTGACATCTAACAGTGACATCTGACATTTAACGCTACTGGATTGAGTGTATGCCAGCACAGCCTGCTCTATCAATGGGCTGAGTCACAGCTGGATGGGTTAGATGTGACTTAACACAGTCAACATATTTTCAGTTTCATTACCATACAAGTGAAAGCAAGACTATGATATACACAACTGACCAAATGACAAGTCAGGCCAATGTTTATAAAATAATTCAATAACTTCCATTCTAAGTTGCCTTTATCCTATTCCGATTGGCCTTTCAAGCCAGTTATCAGTTTTAATATTTTAATACTGACAAACTATGTTGATGGTAAGGCAGGTAGACATCATCGGTACATTAATCTCACTAGCAGTGATTGGCAAGGAATTCATTTATTTTTTGTATTAATACTACAAATATTATTTATTTTAATTACTGCAGTAGCAGCAGATCTCCCAATATGACTAATAAATAAAATCCCCATGACTTCTATATTTACCACCTCTTTCAGCTTTTTTAATGCTTATTTATTTTGCACAAATAAAATATTTTATGATGTATTTTCACTACAGAAGAGACTAAATGACCTCTGCAGTTGGGCAGGAGGAATTACCGTATATCGGTTATTGGCCCAAGCACTCCCAATATATCTGCAAAAGTTCCAAAAGGTCGCGCATCCCTGGTTAGGATGGGTTGCATCAAAACTCAACAGATGTTTTGTCCTTTGTTGACCTTTTGTCCTTTGTTGACTTTTGTAAAGAAGAAAAAAAAAGAAAAGAAAAAAAAGGTGGTCCAAAATGGTGGCCTACATAGAGTGGATACTACAGTGGATAGTGATATGAATATAAAGAGGTTTATTCAGGGGTAATAAAAAAACACAATTCATTCATACAATCAGGTGATTGAACACTTATAAAAAATCAAGCATAATATTTCTTCTTTAATGTCTGCCAAGTTACACACTGGATCTTTAACTGTGACCGTTAATGTTTTCTTTGCTGTTGTTTTCCCTCTCATTCGGCTCAAGTATATCTACAACTATTTAAGTGAGAAAAGAATACTTCGCTCATAATAATATGCACTCATTGCCTTGTAACACATACACAGATGAGGTTATTAGTCATTTTTCTCCGTGGACTTTACTACGACTTATGAGCAAACCTACTCGCTAATGACAGCCACAAGCACACGGTTCAATGTGTTTTAACTATACTCCGTTCCTGTCAAATTAAGCGACCCTCAATGATAACGCCGTTTGCTTTGTGAAGTGACGTGTAGTGAGATGCTGAATAGAATGTGTTTAATAGCCAACCGTCTCTCAAAATTAACGTAATTTACCCCAACGTCTTCGGAAACGACAGCGAAAAGCACAGAAAGGACGAACCAAACACACTCACCTTGTAGGAGTCCGTCGCTAGCAAGAAATTGAAGTCCTGCGCTGCCATTGTTGTTGTGGATGAATGAACTCACGTTAACGCAAACCAAATGTCACTTCAGGTACGCAGCAAGTTACGACAGCGACAAAGGGACAGCATGTAGCAGTGGTAAAGCAGAAGAAGAAGAAGAAGGAAGCTTTGATGGCAACTTAAAAGATGTTAAGGCCGTGTGTATTCCAACTTAACCCACACTATGACCAACGACACGAGTCCTGAGAAAACCGGAGAACGAATCACTTTGTACATATGGGGGTTGCTGGAAAGGGACGCATGACCACGCGCACGTCTTCTCCCCGCCTTTGTGTGACGTCATGGTGCATTCACTTACATTAGGGACGTTGTTGAAATCGTGAGTTACATATATTTTGCAATGTAAATTGACAAAATTAATGTGTTTTGTGTCTGTTTATATAACTTTTGTTAAGCTGTTTATTACTGTTAAGGTTTTAGTGTTAATCATGCTACATCAATCTGTCTGTGGACAACAAATAAAACTTAAACCTTGACAACATTCTGGCACGTTCACATGTGAATGTTCATTACAACTTTATAAACACCTATGTTTTAGCTTCCAAACTTCCACAGCTGAGCAAAACCTAGAAAACCTTTTCTAATGATTTATGTCTGAGACTAAAAATCACAAATTTCATTCCATTCCATTAAAAGCATGTTGTAAATATGGACACAAATGCAATGGGTGAGCAAAATCTGTTTATTTTCAGTGCTGATGGAGACTTGACATACAGTATTTACTGTGAATCCTGACTCTGATGCTATGGGTAAGGCCACTGGTAGGATTGCCTTCTTGAGAAACATATCCAGCCTTGTCATGCCTGCATAGCACATGTCACCACAGGCCCCTTCCACTGTCTGGATGAGACTTGTATGTTGGTAGAATTGATGATCATTAAACTTCCAATGCCACACTGAAAATAACTCATCAATAGGGCTCCAGAAAGTACAATAAGCAAGAGGGGGAGAATTTGAAACAATGGATGATTGTTCAACCAGTCTTGGAGCAATTTAGGAAGACATTACACATTGTTCCACATAAAATCAAATTATTCCCCCAGCTATTAGGTACAGTGCATGCAGGTGCCAAGGAATCTGAGAATATGAACTGTGTCGAAGGGGCCTAGAGTGGCATGTTGGCTGGTGTGATGGGCATCATCCTGGTTGGCTAATTGCAGCACACACTGTGATGTTTCTATCCTGCAGACCAGAACATGAACAACAGCTCACTGCCTGAACTATATTCCTTCCCCAACATCTGTTCTTAGTTAGATTAAAGTCAGCCTCATCATTTTAAATGTGCACATGCTGTTAGTTATATGTGCAACCTGATTGACTGCGGTGTTTCAGTGGCAGTGTTTAACAATTAATGCTCTGTGACTTTTAGTTTTGAATGATGAGCAAAAGGTGTGATACTGAGTGTATAGTTTTACAAATATGGGGTTGGCATCCCTGTGTGTCAAGTTTCAAATACTGTGTATTACTGTGCACTTCTCTTAGTCTGTGAATTCAGACTCGGGCATGCCTGCAGCCTCTTGTGTAATGACCGTTAAGCTGATTGTTGCAGGAAGGAGCGGCACAGATCTACAAGCCCATTCAATGTGTGTCATTTTAGAAAAGAACAGTCAAGTGTGTAATTTACTAACATGGATGCCATGGTAACCTGCATATATATCTATGGAAGGTGAGGGAGGCATCTCTCTCCATTCAGCACAAAAATGCCACCAATCCTGAACCATAACTCAAGGCATGTACACAACCCGGGCTCAACCTGCGTACATAGCTCAACTGTGCCACCTATAGGAGGTTGAGAACAGGATTAGGATGATGAACCTAAAGTGTTAATGGATTTGAGTGTACAGCAGTTGGACTAGTTCTGCAAGAGAAGGAATTGATTGCCTGCTTTTACAAATACAATCACTACATACTATGTTTTTTGTTCCTCTCGTACATTAAGTGTACATTAACTTTTTTTATCCTAGTTTTTTCCTCCAAATATGATTTTTATACAATATATGCAAATACGTTTTACATTTTTGTTGTTCCTATTAAGTGCAATAATAAAGCAATCCCATTTAAACCATTTGGCTAATTTTGTTTTACTGCTATGGCAAAGCGACGTGTAACCATGGCTTGTTATTAAAGACTTAATGTGATTTAAAACCCTCACAACACTTTATCAGGTACACCTTTTTAATGTTGTGACTGAGCTAGTACTGCTAGACATGTCAAGAAAGCACATAAATTGATACATAATCCACCTTTCTTCACCGTTCTAAAGCACAGTTTGAACCTTAGCAGGCCAAGCAGATTGAGTCGCTACCATGTGATTGGACACATCTGATTAGATATTTGTGCTAAAAAGCACTTAAAACCTCTATATTATTGTACAGGTCCAGAGTGTAAGACTTAATGTTGTATATTGGTGAGACTGCAGATCTCAATAAACAGAAGACTCCTCCACTTAAAACTACCATTTCCATGTGCATAAAGATAGACTGCATGTGAAGTTTCCCTCTAAAGCCAACCAGGAAATAACAATAGCCACCAGGCGCCTCTTCACATGGTTGCAAGAAGAACTCTGTTTTGTCTGGAAAATGAACCTACTTCCACTTGATTTATAATGTCAGTAAATATTTTCCTGAGGTGTTAATGTCTCAATTGCTAGTTTTGGGCCTGCAATATTAAAACATTATGTCACTTTTTAAATGATTTTCTCATTTAAAGGATTATACGTGATAAAGCATGGCAAATATATGACACCAGTCTGACTGACTAAGGAGAAGCCCAAACAAGAAGAAGAAAAAGAAGAAGAAGAAAACCATGTGTGACAAACAATTGCATCCTGGTTGCAGATGACATCTGTGAATTTCCATTTACAAAACCTTAACATGGCACCAGTCAAATTTTGATTCTGCAAAATGGGACTTCTTAGGGGTGATGTCATGGCTTGCTGCCACTTGGTCCAGCATGTCAGACTTAGTGTGACATTTACTGATGAGACTTCAGATTGCAACAAATAAGAGTTCCTCCACTCATTACTTTCCCAAGTGTGTCAGGGAGCTCCGTTGGCCTATGTCATTTTTCTTTGTTTGTGAAGTAAGGTTCTGCTTCAAAACACTCCTGTTGGTTTCTGTCCAAACTGCTGTAGCAGGACTTGCTTAAAATGTTAATTCCAAGACTACAAAAGCTTTTTTTGTAAGTGATTATGCACTTGCATATTTATGGGTGGTATATTCAATTTCTTCTAGGTGTTACATATCGGACCTTTGATGTTGTGCTTGAAGTGTGTGAAAATTCACAAGCTTTTACAGTGAAAAACTAACCCTTACCTTCCGGTTTGCAGCTGTATGAAGCTGACCTCTTCTGACTTAGCTGGATCATCAGGTGGCTGCTCATTTATTGTTTTCAGGGATTCATCGAAGTGATCCCATAGCAGCCAGGGGATCAAGTTTCAGCACCGCGGTCAGTTCCAGCCCTGCCTCCCTCTTCCTCTTGCAGACAGCACAGCATCAACACATCATCTCTTCTCTCTGTGTTTGTCTGTCTCTCTCTCTCCCTGCGACCCCTCCCCCCTTGTCTTTGCTCCCATGTTAAATCCCTCCTATGTGTCCCTGACTGAGTTGAAAGGTCTAGAAACCAGCGTAGCCAACTCGACAGCAACATTTCCATTTTCATTGCTGACACTCATTCGCCTCTTTGCAGTTTATTAATTATTTTTTAATCTTGAGAGGCAACAGTGCGAGCAGCTTCTCATCATCACTCAGGTTGTTGCGTCTCCTCAGCGGCTTCACTTGGATCCCTCCCTCTGTGCTGTTTCCCTTGAAGCTGATCGACGTCTCTTTTTTTCTCTTTACTTCTTTTACACTTATACTTTTGCAGCAGGAAGCTTTTTGTACAGTCACTCTCGCCCTTAGCAGCACCAGTAGCATGTTGGACCCGTCTTCCAGCGAGGAGGAAGGGGATGAGGTGCAGGAGGTTGAGCGCAAAGAGGTGGCGGCCCCGAAGAGCGTCGGAGGAGCCCGACTGTCACCGGGCCGCGCCACCGATAGCCACGGCGGCGGAGGGCTTCAGCCACGGGGCCGCGGGAGCGGCGGCAGCGGCTGCTGCCGTCCCTCCAGCCCCAGTCCGTCTGTGGGCAGCGACAAGGAGAAGGAAGACCTGGAGAAGATGCAGAGGGAGGAGGAGGAGAGGAAAAAGAGACTCCAGCTGTATGTGTTTGTGATGCGCTGCATCGCTTATCCCTTCAACGCAAAGCAACCGACTGATATGGCAAGACGACAGCAGAAGGTGAGATCTAAAAAGAAAAAAAAGAGAAGTAAAAACAAAACGAAACCGAAATCTAACTCCAAAGCTGTGATTTTTTAACACACGCTGCACTTCACCATGCTTCTCCAGGAAACATGGCACCAACTGTTGCTTCAGCACGTCACTGAAATCCTTTTGTTCGAATGCACAGATATATAAAAGTCAGTTTACACACAGGCAATACTTGATTTATGACACACCACATGCAGATCCACTGCTTTTTAAAAAGAGCTGCCGGTTAATGGACTGTTACGATGGAGGAGGTTGTCTGTCTGGTGATGCTGCACACAGACGGACATGGCAGTAACTTAACAGGAGCCATCGTTGCTTTGTGAATATGCATTTTAGAGTGATGTCATGACAAACCTAAACAAAGGTTAGAAAGAGGTTTCCGAGGAAATGAGCTGTGTGTGTGAGAGAGAGATAGGTAGGTAGAGAGGAAGCGAGAGAGCCTGAGTTCATTTCGTTCCCACCCACTGTAGTAGCTCTTAGTGTATACATGCCAATTGCCTCTATAGTAAGAATGCTTGCAGTTCCCCTCCTCTTACTCCAGCATGAGGAACACAGTCATTCCATGTCAACGGTATACAGAGTTCTTTTACATCCAGCAGTAGTAATCTGATCCTTATAAAGAAATGCGAATGCTACTTTATGAAGAGAGAAGAGCAGTGTGGTCAGTTTGGTTAAGCTACCAATCAACACATTTGTTAATCAACACTCTGTTATCCTACTGGTCAATGTCTAGGAGCATGTTGTTGGAGATGTCAGACTGGGCAGTAATTCATGTAGTCTGATCCCTGCAATAATCTCATTACTACCTAAAAAGATCCCCCACTCCACATTAATGGAGGTGTGGAGAAATACAGCCTCTGGTGGCTTCGTTACACTTGTCTTGCACACTTGTTTGTACACTGTGTTTGCTGAGAGTCAGTTTCTTGTCACACGCACACACCCGTAGACCCATTCATTCTAAAATGAGGCTTCTTATAAGTCTGGCATTCCATGCAAGTGTACCTGATAAAATAATGTATAAACTAAATATCCAATATGCAAAATAAGTAATAAAAAAAAGGAATAAAAAGTTTTGGTTCTGTAGCAACATATTTTAAGTTTCTGAAAACAAAAATGGCAAATATTGGCCCCATGAATCTATGTCTCTACTTTGAAATAATGCATTTTAGGAAATTTCATGTTAAAAGAGGCATCTTTTGACTCTTGTACTGTACAGCACTTTGGTCAACTATATAGTTTTATATTTGCTTAAGGAATAAATTAGATTGGATTGCATGGGCAAAAGTAGAACCCAGTTCAACCCTAAACCTAAGAATGACCCTAGACCCAAGATGCGTCTTTTAGCCACCAACCATACATTAATCCTGCTAAATCATTAATGAAGAAAATTTTATAAATTCTCTCCCACGCACAGCATGTTGTCATATTGAAACATCAATTCATGAGAAAAGTTTGCCATAATGGAAAATGTTCAAAATATTGTGTAGCCCTACTTGATTATATAACAATTTATAGTTTGCAGTTGGAAGTGTCCAGTCACAGATGTCTCTTTTACAATGGCAGCCCATGGACCAAAATCTTTTTGGGCTCCAGAGAATTTGTTGTTAGAGTAGCTCAGTTGGCTGCTGCAATAAATTGGCAGCGATGTTGACTCACCACATGGTAGCCATGGCTTTATCGCAGGGATTGTTTGGAATCTTGTCTTTACTGTGATTTCGCCAGGCATCCTGCCAATACTTAAGGAACTCACTATGACTGGTTGCTGTTTCCCAACAAACAGGCCACTTTCAGCACGATTTATCATTTATTATCCTCACATTAATTGTTGAATGATAGACTGTTAAATGTTCAGTAAAATATATACTTGTGACATTCTTGACAACTTTACATCTATATATAGTTATATGTAACATCTCTCTACATTTCTTTAAATATCTTAAAACAATAAGATTAGTAAAACCAAGACTAATGATACTTTACAGAACTTTGACTGAATTTAGTGAACACCGGCAAAACCAACATGCACAGTGTACACAGACTCAACTCTCCTATGACTTTCCAGTGTGTTACATAACAGTAGCTGGATGAGTTCCTGTTACCCCCATGTCTAACATAAAGCACATAGCAAATGTGGAACCACATTTTTATACTCCAGGGCAGACCCCCTATGAAACACCCAACTGAGTAAGGAAATATTAGGTACTAGTTAACCAGTGTGTTGTCTTTTGCTTTTGCATTATATTGTGTGTATTTGTCAGTCATGGTTCTTGACTACTCATTGTCATTTGCAGAACGTTCTACCATTGAGGTAATTTCTCTCTGCAGAACAGTTCGCACAATTGCATGGTGCTTCACAGTTTCATCAAAATAGCTTTCCCTGTTTAAATTAAGAGAGCCCTAGTGGCAGAAATTACATAGTGTGCATTTAACAGTAAGAAATTTCTGAGCACTGTTAAGTCAGCCCAACAAATTTTTAGCTTGGTAAAGCTCATTATTAAATGTAAATTGTGATATCAGCAAAAGTGATACAGTGCCAGTGTACATTGAGACCAGCCAGAGGAATGTCACAGCATCCAACACCCATGAGGGATTATTGGGGAAGTGATGATAGGGGTAGTTGGGGCAGCAACTGGATTTTGGTATGTGGATTACCAAAAGCAGGAGTTATCTTTCTTTAAATCTAACTTTGTTGAGTTTGGGGACTGGGACTGCAGTGAAAAGATTGGCAGGGATGTGAAGATTTCTGCTGCTGTTTGCTATTCTCGTCTGCCCACGTGTCTCCGACCCATAGTTACCATGTAAGCTTGATTATTTCTCAATAAACTGCTGTCACCTTCATCTTGTGTTTGTGTTTGCACAAAGTGATGTTGGGGGAGGAATGGAACTGATAAACTGACAGAGAGGACTTTGAACACAGGGGCGAAATGCACAAGGAGATATAAAACAATTGGGCACAAATAAAAAACACATCAAGTTGTGGAATGCACACACAAAAGCTGTAAACTAAGACAAAGATGGTGGATAAAACAGCCATTAGGCGCAAAAGTCAAAAAATATAGAAAATAAAACAGGGAATAAAGTGTTGCCAGCCGTGACACAGCTTGTGTGATCCTACAACAAAATAGTCTCTAGTTAATGTTTTGTTCTGTTGAAGTTATAAAAATCTGATTTAAAATATTTGGATGGAAGTGATAGATATCCATGGACATCAGTAAAGGTTAAGACAATAGTGAGCAAACTTTACAACCTACAAACCTTCTGTTCACCTAAATCACCACTGAGTGAAAGCACTGCACGCACTGTAACTATGGCGACTCCTATTCTCCTATTTAGTAATATGACAAACAATAACTTCCCTCTGTTGCTGTAAGAATGAAACATGACTGTGTAGAACACAACAAAAGCACAATATGCCCTGGACATGCTCAGTATGCACATCAAGCACTGCATCAATTCTCTCACTAGGGGATGCCTCACACTGAACAAGAAATTTGTAGCTATGCCGTAGCAAAGTTCTTCCAGTAAACTCTTGCCCCTCTGCAACCAAATTGGTAGTTGCCCCAGTAAGCTATTTATACTCTACCAACAAAACCAGGAGTCTATCTGAATACAGAGTCCTCAGGCAACTTTATATTGCATTAAATAAATAGCACATATATGTAATCATCAGTCATACATACACATATTTCAACAAATTTTTCTGAGTGCAGGTTTCCCAACACCAAGCCCTTTTACATCTCAATCCAGAGCCGTAACCAGATTAAGCTCCTCCCACCACAGCACTTGAATGGCCGGATACACATGGCCATTTCTATTAGTTTGATAAATTCCTCCATGTTTTTTTATCTATCAAAAATTGTTTGAAAGCGTTGCATATTGTGCACCTGTGCCAGTGAAACAACACACCTGGTAGATATATTTCCCAGTTAAGCCATTATAAAAACAGATGATTGGCTTCAGGGAGGAAGGGATGGGATATGTTTCTGGTCATAAATGAAGTGAGACAGTAGTCAGTAAAAATGCACTAAACTAAACATGTCACGATTTCTGTTCTAATTAGTCTCATCTTTTTCCAGTGGGGATAAACTACTCTTAACTATGGGGATGTGTATGTGAATAGGTTACACAGCACGTTTATATCGGAATATTTCTGCATTGACGAAAGAGGCAAGGATAACACTGAGGACATTTCTTTCTCCTCCCAGATGAGATAGATAACTCTTTTAAAAGCATCCGCTATTCCTCAACAGAGCCATCCCACATTGTTGTGCTTAACAAAGCATCTGGCTTACCACCTTAAGTCCTACGCAAGGCAAGTATGGTGTGGACCTTCTCAGATGGCGCATGCCTGTTCTATGAGAGAGCACAGAGGCATTACGCTCAGCAAGATGCTATGTTTAAAGAAGATGCTATGTTTAAAGAATTCCACTCCTGTCGGGTACCACTGAGCAGGTCCGTTAAAATATGGTGTCAGTGTCACCTGAGGAGAAAATAATAAGATTCCATTAAATGCTGCCTCAAATATAGGTGAGCTACTATTTTCAAACACTGGAACTTTGTTTAATTTACACATTTTGAGTGTTGATAACACATTCATCTAAGAGACTACATTAAAAAAGAAATGCCTGATAGATTGGAGAGTCTTCGCATCTCAAGCAGTGTCTTCTAGAGCTAACGTTTGACTTCTTTTCATGTGTGATTTTTTGTAATTCCTCCATGAAAGTCCTCTCTGTGAAGTTAGCACCATGTGCTGGTCTATGTGATCTTGTAGAGGTGCTTGTAAAGACAAATCAGCTTGTCTTCCTGGGATGCATCCAATGCATGCATGGTGGACAGATAAATACAATAAATCAGAGGTGGGCGACTAAGCTTGAAAACTTTTGGATCCCTTTCACATGAAGCACAGGCCACAATTATTACAATTCTGCACTATGTTGATGCACTATGGCGATAAAACAGACTTTAAAGAAAACAGAGTGGGCAATGGACTCTCTCCAAACAGATGTATTTGCAGTTTTATACGATTCTCCAAAACTGGGTGACAATAATCTGATTTACAAAATATAAAAAGGTATTAGCTATTTTGATGTTAAGTAGCTTTCCTTTCTGTTATTGCACTTGACTCACACATGTTTTTGTATTTGGTAGAGGGTTAGGGTTAACCCTCTAGAGGGTTAGGGTTATCCCTCTACCAGGGTCTGTTGAAACAGGGTACACATTGCCTCAGTTGTGCAGGGTATATTTTAAGGTACAGATCACCCTCATGTTTACTCAGTTTTTCACTCAGAAGGCACTAAAGATCACCACTACGGTGCACACTTAGCAGTCTTCTTATTGTTATTTTCTGTTCATGTCATCATGTTATTTTTGTGTCATCATGCTACTCTGTATCCACCTTGTTGTCTCCGTACAACTCTCACCCCTGGGAAAGTGGATGATGGTTTCATTCGCAGTGAGATCCTTTCCTCACCATCTTCTTGTACAGAATGGTATGTACAATGGTGCATTAAAAACCATGTACTGTAAATGCAGAGTTTCTCCTCTTGAAGTGGCGCAAAACAGCGGCTGAGAATGTGTAAAGAAAAGTACAGATGTGGGTAAACCTTAAAAACAATTTCCCACCACTCTAGTGTTGATAATTTTTATAGGTGTGTCTAAAAATATGGCTTGATGATGCACTGGAGCCAAAATTAGCATACCAGAGGCATGAACTGAATTAGGCAAACTAAGGGCACACTCCAGCTTTGAGGAGAGGACAGAGTGGACATGCACACACATACATACAGTACATGCTTCAGTGGGGATCTACGCAGGTGAGTCTCACTTCTCTTGTTAAACAGTTAAACAGTGTACAAACAGTGATGAATGGCAATGTTTGTCTGCTTCAATCTTTACTTCAGCGTGTGTGTTCAGGTCCTTTAGTGAACACGCCCCCACCGTTTCACAGCAGAGAACACTGATGAATTGTACAACACGTAACACATTTTCCTGTGGGGTGACAAAGTCAGAAGAGAGATTTTTCAGAATTTACATGAAAGGCTATAGGCATATAGTCATATCTTTGTGAGTCAAACTGAATGCAGAGGTCATGTTTTAACGTTGAAAGTGACTGCATTTTGTATTTGTTGTAACATGTTTGCATATGTACATTTACTAAACACATTTTTAAATGAGATAATCATTAAATATGATTCATACTGTATATACACTACACACACACACATATATAAAAGTAGGTGAAATTATATCTTCAAATACTTCAATTTTAAAAATGTTTTATTGCATACAAAAGTACAATTCAATCAGGTATTTTAAAATCTATAAAATCTATAATCAAACACTAACCCCTACTGTGCCAAAGCAATGCAGTATTTAAAATAAATGTATAGTTATGATACAAGATATTTTGAAATGTTTATTTCTTTATTCTCATGTCCACCTGCAGCTACTTGAAATGTCTGGCTATCTGCAGTGTATACAGTATCTGCCAATGGGTTTTTGGTTATTATTATTATGTAAGAAAACTGGTAAATGAGTGTGTCAATGGGATGGTGACTGCTGGTTTTTGTTTGGTTGTTTGTTTTGATCGATTGGTGACTGTTTTCCTGGTTTTGCACCTTACTGTTCTGCTCAAACTGTCTTCATGCGTATCTCTCCGTGTCAGTTTTCTTGTCACTTTCCACATCACTTTTTACATTCCTTTCCTCTCTGTTTACGTCACTTTCAGTGTCATTTTTCTTGATACTTTCTTGTCCTTTTCCACATCTGTTATTTTCCTCATCACTTCCCCCATCACTTTTCTCATCACTTTCCCATTCACTTTCTATGTCACTTTCGTCATCACTTTCCTCGTCACTTTCTACGTCACTATCCTCGTCACTATCCTCATCACTATCCTCATCACTTTCCTCGTCACTCTCCTCATCACTCTCCTCATCACTTGTAAGGTCACTCTCCTCGTCACTTCCCACATCAGTTTTATCGCCACTTTCCTCATCACTTTCCATGTCACTTTCCTCATCACACAATAGGAATTCATAACAGTCCACAAACAACATTTTGTCATTTTCCTCCTTGTTACGCTCTTGGTCAAGCAAGAAGTCAACCACAGCATCAGCATCAGAGTGGTAGACCTCCTTGTCATATAGTTGGTCTTTGGTGGTGGTATTGCTCTGTCTTAAGCACATTGGTGCTTCTTTCTGTTTTACCACCATCATCCTCTGTGTTTGTTTCATGGATCCTTCAGGGAGTGGCTCGATCTCCCCTTCTTTCTTTTCAGCTTCCCAATCAGTGTATATATCATTTTGATCATGGTCCTGAGCATTTCTTTCAAGGTCCGATATATCTTTAAAACAGTAACCACTTTCACCCAGGGTGAACTCAGTATCATTGGTGTCCAAAACACTTCTTAGAAGCACATTCTGATGGTCAGGAGCCTCATAGGGCTGTAGTGACTGGTGAAGTTGGTTTGTCTCTGACTTCTCATTTTCACTTGTTTTATCAGTTGTGTTCATTATTTGTTTGGTGTCTTCGTGCAGTTTTTTTTTGTGTGTTTAAGCTACATTTCTGAGCCTTTAGTCTAGCTCAAGACTGCGCTGATCAAAGCCATTGCAGTCTTCAAAGGATTTAAAACTCTCCACGACATCATCGATGATCTGTGACATCACAGAGGGAAAAAAAAAAAAATCCATAGATAAGTAAATCCTGAATTGTACAGAACAGAAGACATGACATAATACATTCAGTGCATTTCTTAGTACCGGACTGTCTTCAATAAAGTCTCTGGGGTCTGAAGGGTTGAAGATGAAATGTCTACATCACACCATACAACCAAATTTGACAGGCATTAGAGATATTATTTTAGTTGTAGTTGAAAAACATGCCAATCGGACTTTGCACAAGCCGTTATTGATATTTGAAAACAAAACAACTGAGGCAAAGTTGTAAAATGTACTTAGTAACTATAAAAAGACAGAAAGATATAAGAGTTTTCAAGTGTTATATTGAGTGACATGAGCTATAAATCTTTAGTTTAAAATGCTTGGATATCCTATGAGATAACAAATGTTCCTAATTGGATTATCTGAGTCTGATAACTATTGACTGACACAACATATGATCCTACTAATTATTATTATATCTACAGCAGCTCTCACATGTAGACAGATATTGTCCTTGCCATTGTAGCTCATGTAACAGCTAATTATCATGTTTACTTCTGTTTTTTTATCAAGATCCATTTCAACCTTGTGTTACCTGCTGCTTAATGGCTGCAAGATCTGGTGTCCTATAACACATAGTGAAACATATATATTATATCCAGCTTTTATTCTTCTGTAAATATACTGTATATCTCCATAATTCGCTCTTTATATTACGCATGAATATGCTCTTGTCATAAAAATTTTTCAGTTTTATAAAATGGTTCCCCATATGACAAGGTTTTCAGCCCAACTAAGCAGATATATTAACATGGTATTGATTCTTTCCCTGATTAAAGATACTTTTGGTTTAAATAACTGTCAGGCTGACCAAACTTCAAAGAGGTGTTGTGTGACTGGTGGTACGGTGAAGATGCAAGAAGTAGAGGTAGTGAAATTGAATGTTTAAATACCTGGGTCAACCATCCAAAGCAATGGACAGTTCACAAGAGAAGTGAAGAAGAGATTGCAGGCAGGGTGGGGACTGTGGAGACGAGTGTCAGGGGTGATGTAAAGGATAGTGATTATATTAGACAAAAGATATTGAATATGGAGCTGCCAGGCAGGAGGGAAAGAGGAAAACCATAGGAAAGGTAAATGGATTTTGTGAAGGAGGACAGGAGGACAGTTAGTGTAACAGAAGAGGACATAGGGGTAGGACAAGATGGTGGCAGGTGATGCACATAGACATAAAGTTATTTTTATGGCACTGTGGTCTCAGGCTAACATGTAACTGAATTTCATCCAACCTTAATTTTTTTGGTCCTGGTGGGATAAAGGTATAGTTAGTCCTGTGCCAGATGCACTCTCTAGTTCATACACTTAAAACTGGAAACAAAAGCTATACTGAAAAAAATAAAATAAATTAAAGCAGGTTTTATTTCCTTAATGTGATGCAGGCATTATACAGTGTTCAGCCTATATTTTCTTTCTGTCATTTTATTTGAATTGTTGCTATTATTAAGATGATGCGCGTTTCATTTTGCTTCTTGCTTTATTCATTTGTGTTTTATTCTTATGCTTAACGGGTTTATTGGAATTACATAAAAGCCAAAAATAAATAAATAATTTAAGCACATTTACATGTTATATATATGAGAACATTTATACCTGTCGTTCACCCTGATGAATCCCCCTTTTCCTAACATGCTCTGCTGCTCAACATCTCTTCTTCCTTCACACTTCTCTCTCTTTTGTTTCATTAAAAAAAAAACATGGCCTAAAAAAGACACTTTCCAAAGTCTTTTTCCCAGTTTGTAAATATTACTGTACTATGTATATTTTGTGATCTCCAGTTTTCATGTCAAACACCAGTTGCCCCGATGGCTGTTCTGTGACAGAGGAATACTTTATGTGATCTAACAGACAACACCACACCAGCCCAGGCATAGCTTCTCTGTTTACCAATCACTTCAAAGCTCACGTGGGCTTCATCTCCAGCTATGAAGCAGAAATGTTGACGTCTTGTGAGCCAACCCTCAGCCTTAGATTCTCAGGTGAGCCCTTTTGGACCCCTCGTCTTTGGAAGGAGCTACTTGAGGAAATAAGGCTTGCAGGTTCAGTGAATTCTTTTAAATCACTTCCAAAAAAACATTTTACAGATTTGCTTTTATGTGCAGTTGTCTGCTTGTCATGTTATTGTATTTATACTTACTTGGGTTTATGTGATGTCTTCTCTTTTGCTTTTATATACATTATATTGAGATTTGGTCTTTTGTTTGTGGCTTCTGCCTTTGTGTTACTCTGGTTTCTGTCCCTGAGTATCCTGCATTGGATTTATATTTCCAAGCAGTTGGTAAAGTTATTATTTTTATTATTGTCTTAAAGCTCCTTGTAAATGCTGTCCATTTATTATATATTTGAGAACAATAGTGTTGTTCTTCAAATCTCGGATGTGAAATCTGATTAATTCAGCAACACTTTATGTTTCTAGTATTTTTTTGTTACATAGACTCTATACTGACCATTGCAGGCTGCATTAGCTGCATTATACTAGTACTGGTGGGTCTACATACATGTCTGTTGCTAAATTTAGTATTGCCTTACCACATTAGCTGGAGTCTCACCCAGTATTTGTTTGGCCACTCATCCGTGTGTCGAAGTCCACCTAACATTTTGGCTCAGGACTCGTTGAAACAGGAGACGGTGTAACAATTGTTGACCATTGCAACCTACTGGTCTGATATGCTCGTTTGGGCACTTGTATTTATTTTTGTGTTCTTGTGTGGACAGAGGGGGAAATCTCGGTTTGTGTAGACAAGGCATAAACAATAACTGTAGAGGTGGAAAACGAAGGTGGAAATCTTTGGATTTACAAAAATGCATAGACAAGGGATTAGCCATAAAAGCAAATGTGAATATAATATAGATATTCTTCAATTCAAGCTGTTACTTAAGCTTCAACAGTAACAAGTTGTCACTGTTTAAAAAGGTTTTCCTTTCTTTAACCTTTTTAAGTTACGCTAACCAAAAGGTTCTCCATGTGCATGTGTTGAAGAAACAGTTTAAAAACATCTGCATAATTCATGAGGACAGCATGTAGACTGCTAATAATGATGAAAGCCTTGTCAGATGGCCTGCTGTGTTCATATACAAACGCACACCCACACAACTACACACAGACACAGCACACATGAACATACAACACATGCTTCAATGAACAGGGTCCTTTGACACATCCCCTCACAGAATGCAATGAGTTTGGTGTAATTAGACTGGGAGTGAGTCATCATACAATCTATTCAGACTCTGATACGATACTCATCATCATCATCTTCTGCAGGACCACAAGGCGTTTAGCATGAAGAGTCCATGGCTTTTCAGATTCATAACTTTTGTCACTGAGGTCATATCAAAAACAAAATTGTGAATTACACCTCAAGGGCATTGCATTCTGCTTAAATACAATCACTTCTATTTTAAGTAGACTATGTGGCTACATCTTTTAAAAAAATCACCTTCCCACACACCAACACTTCATCCTCAATAGTGCAATTATATTTGTAAGAAGCATGTTTTTTCACAGTCGGTGATTGTTTAAAAAATTACTAATAGGTCCCAGAGTATTTGAAACCTTGTTTTTTATTTTGCATTGTGGTGTTTTAAAAGGGCCACACAGTTGGTGTAGTGGTTAGCACCCTTGCCTTTGCAGCAGGCAAGGGTTTATGACCCGGTCAGAACAAGTGCCTTTCTAAATGGAGTTTGCATGTTCTCCCCGTGTGTGCGTGGGTTTTCTACAGGTTCTCCAGGTTCTCCAGGTTCATGTTCTCTAGGTTCTCTGGCTTCCTCCCACACTCCAAAAACATGCAGATTTGGGGATTAGGCCAATTGGATACTCGAAATTTCCCATCGATGTGAAAGTGAGAGTGGATGATTGTTTGTCTCTATGTGTGGCCTTGTGATGGACTGGCGACCTGTCCAGGGTTTACCCCATTCTTTGCCCTATGTCAGTTGGGATTAAGCACCAGCGTCCCCTGCGACCCTCATGTGAAGGATAAAGCGGTAGTAGATGAGTGAGATGAGTGAGTGGTAGACAGAGTCCAGGGGAGGTGAAGAAGTGTTTTCACTTTTAGCTCACTGAATTTACATCATGCTGAAAGGTTATTATGGAAATATTGATCAATAATACAAAAAAAATGCCTACTGTACCTTTTAATGCTGTGATTTTTTTGTCCACCATGTCATTACTGCATTTTCAGCCTGTCACGGGTTGACACTGATGGTTGGTATTTATAGCTATGACAACAGCAGTGCTAAACATGAAGCCTCTGAAATGGGTCCATACATCCATGTTCAACACAACAGGGGAAGAACAATAATGCTATGATGTGACAAAAATAGAAAACAAAGTGGGCATTCTTGATGTAGCCTCACTTACATGTCGTTTCTGCCAAATGACACATTAGAGTACTATTTACTCTAGTAGAGTATCATTTAAGTAGTTGAACCCAAAACTGAAATTTAGACTGAAATAATATTGACTCAGTAAATACTATGTAAACTAGACAGAGTTTGCTTCTGCAATTCTACATTTTTCTTTTTAATACAAACACAGTTTTCATTTACAATTTCATTATAATCACTTTTATGCTGGATTCTTGTTTGGTTAACGCTTAACCGTTGGCGGGTCTGACGCTTGGTGCTGGAGGTAGCTGTAAGAAGTTAGCAGAGCAGTGTCTGTCATGACTAACTATGTTGCAAGAATTGCGAATGTTGCTGAAGTAATTGTGTTTTTCATTTCTGTTGACGCCTTCATAGCATGACAGAAGATTGTCCTGTGGAAAACAAGCCCATCAGCACCATGTTTTTTAAACTAGACAACCTCTAGTAGCTGTAGTAACAGTGAAAGGAGCAAATAAGTAAGTTAGATAATAACTCAGTAGAAGGAGCAACACAATTGGTAATTTGATGTTTGAGGTGACAAGCTGCTTCTAGGTTTCATCTGTGACACTCATTCATGATGAGGGATAATTGGTTTGGGTGAAGACAAGATTGTCAGGATAGGCCAGTCAGAAGCAGGTGAGTGGGGGGAAAATAACAGAGGGTATGGATGATCAACATGACACTTCTGTCCATTTCCTGTATTTTAATGGACTCGGAAACTCATTAAATGAGCAAACTGTGATGCCTTAGGAGGTCTTTTATTCCAGCAGTGGTCAGGATCTTAAACAGACATTTAGATTCACAGCTGATGTTAAGGACTCAATTTGCTATTTACTGTTATTTTCACTGTGTTATTTTAAATTTTGTTTGTTTTTGTTAAATCAATCTATGAACCATTGCATTTCATAAATATCCTCGTAAACATCATTTACATTCAGCTTTTCACCACAGTGAAATTTAGAAAATTATTTGTGTTATATAAAATTAAAATGTCATTAGAGAGAAACAACATTCAAAGTCACAGTTTAATTCAATTCTGTTCAATTTTATTTGTATAGTGCCAAATCACAACATACATTATCTCAAGGCACTGTACATAGTAAGGCCAAAACCTTTACAATATTACAGAGAGAAAAGAAACCCAACAGTTCACACAATGAGCAAGCACTAGGCATCAGTGGAGAGAAAAAACTCCCTTTTACCAGGAAGAAATCTCTGACAGAACCAGACTCAAAGATGTGTGGTCATCTAATAATAATAATAATAATAATAATAATAATAATAATAATAATAATAATAATAATAATAATAATAATAATAATAATGATGATGATATCATCAAAACTGGATCTGGATCCTGCAGCCTGCAAAATAAGGACAGAGGGAGAGAGAGAGAGAATGGAAGGAAGCAGGCATAGATTTTGGAAGGAAGCAGACATAAGGTTAATGACACATAATTAAGTCACATTCATACCCTGAGTGTGAGAGAGTGAGTGTGAGTGCACCACAGGAAATCCCCCAGCAGTCTAGGTCTATAGCAGCATAACTAATAGGTGGTTTAGGTTTTCCTGAGCCAGCTCTAACTATAAGCTTTATCAAAAAAGGAAGGTTTTAAGTTTAACTTTAAATACAGAGAGAGTGTCCGCCTCCCGTACCGACATTGGCAGTTGGTTCCACAGGAGGGGAGCCTGGTAACTAAAGGCTCTGCCTCCCATTCTACTTTTATGGACTCTGGGAACTAAGTAAACCTGCGTTTTGGGACCGAAGTGATCTGTTGGGCTGATAAGGTGAAATTAGTAGTTTTTTAGTTTACTGTCCTTGTCGAAAATAAATAAATAAAATATATAGTTTAGGTTGAAAGATTATCAGCACTGACTGGGCTGTGGACACTATACCAGCATCTAGAACCAGTATGAGACAGTCAGGCACACTCTCAGTGAAAACATGGCTGGCTGCTTGTAGGGACTCCAAGAAAAACAGATTTTAACAAAAGGCTCACCCCAACATTCTGTGCCGTTTGTGTTGCTTTTTAAATTGCTTTTTCCATAGAGAAAATCAGTGATTTTACATCACAGAAGGCAGTGATCCACTGCTGCCTCCATCCAGTGTGCTATTTTGTGAAGTGGGAAATTCTTGTTCAGATTTATTTTAGTGACACAAAGAGATCAGTAGGTGACCAGGAGCTGTCATGTCCCAAAGGGCTTAAAAGGCTCATTTTCTCTATGTAGATCTTCAAACCAATCTTCATCACATTCTCCGGTTATATGTCTGTTTCCATAAAACAGAGGTATACTTTTGAGTCACCCTCTGTTGTGTGGTCCTTGATGATGAAAATTACAAAGTAAAACAGGCACCAGGTGTTTCTAGCCAACCAGGATACAAGCAATGTAAAACCCATAAAGAACAATAAAGAAGATGGACAGGAGTCCACAGTGCAGAAGACTAACAGACACATGCTCATACTGTCTGTGTGATGTACTTACTGATGAGTCTATGGACTAATGCCTGATGTCATAGTGCTAGATTACTGTAAATCTATGACAGAAAGCTCTACACAGAAATTAACAACTCAAAATGCTTAAACATGTACATTTAATGTGATGGACTGGAAGGAGTAGATTATTTTCTGATGGTAAAGACTACTGGGTGGAGAGAGGAAGCTGGCTACAGTTTAACTTTTGACAGGATGGCAGCCAACAGCTGATGTGGTGCCAGTAATGAGTGGGTGGTGCGTTTCAAAGCTGTCTGAATGCAGTTTCCATACATTCTCAAAAAGAAGCATTTTAAAAATGAACATTAGTTACAGATAAGCAGTTTTTTCTTTATTTTGGATTTACATGTGGAAGGAGACAGTGGTGGCGGTGGTGTGTCTGAAATGAATGGAAGCCTTCACACTATTGAGCATTTTCTCACTCAGATAATCTGGGATTATGGGTTCCTTTAGTGTTATATCATCATTATTAGGGAGGTCAAGTGTGTTCAAGGAGGAGAAAGAGTTAACGTTAACAAAAATATCTGTGACAGCATGAGTGTGTATGTTTATGTTTACAGGAATGCTACTGTATGTGTCATGTGCATGTTTGTCCTGTGTTTTTTTGTCAAAATGTTTCAGTTACACAAACCTGCAGTGTTACTGAAATGAAATGAAAGACTGCATACTTAGATGTACACTCTGCTACTGATGAAATCATTTCATATTTTGGTAGTTAGTGCTATTGCCCATAATATGTTTCTAAAACACTTGATCTTATCTGTTTAAATCCTGTTGTCCTTATTGACATCAGTAAAGTTGTGTGAATAACAATTCTGATTGATTGGCTGGTATACCTCGCATAATCCTACCTGTCTACCTGCACAGTTCATTCATTCATTTATTGTCTACCTACCACTTTACCCTCCATATGAAGGTCACAGGGGAGCTGGAGGGGCAAAATGTGGGACAGACCCTGGACAGGTCACCAGTCCATCACAGGGCAAACATACATAGATGAAAAACATTTACTCTCACACTCACTTTAGAGTGTCCAATCAACCTCGTGTGGGAGGAAAATAGAGAGCCATTTTTCAGAAAATCTGAATGATAATACAAAACATTACTTTCACACAGTTAGTGGTTGAGTGAAGCCGTTTATTATCAAACAATTGTGTTTGCTCTTTTGAAATCATAATGGCAAAAAAAAAAAAACATGTCTTCATTAATCAGTGTTCATCAATACATCAGTCCATCAATAACTCTGACCTACTCAAAACAAAACACTACTCCCCCCCCATGCTAATGCACCTTTTGGTTTGGTCCGTGCACTGGACCTCTGTATTTAACCAGGCTCCACCCTCAGCCACATCCCATGGCCTAACCAGGAAGGAGACCTGGACTGCAGCACACATGGTAAACAACACAGACAAAGAGAAATGAAATGATACAACAGACCATTGATACATTGTGTACATTGAGTGTGATTAAACCACTTTTATTTTAATTGTGTGGCTGTGGACATGGCCATTTTAGTTACAAATTTAAAGTATTTAAGAAACATAAAGAAGGCAGAACGCTAGTCAAACATGGCAAGCACTGCATAAAAAAGCACCATACTATTTTAATCTTGTGAGGTAATGCCACACGATGACAGCAAGTGGAACATTAGAAATGCAGTTAGCAGATTAAGCTGAAACCTATGATGTCACTTCCCCATTGTTGCTGAGTTTGCTGAGTCTTTCCTGCTTTGGAAGATGCAGGCTAATGCTAAGAATTCTAATGCTAACCTAATGTATGTTTATTTATAATACAGTTTACCAGTTAAAAAAATTATCTTTTTCAGAATTATGTAATGAAATATTGCATATTGTTCTAAAGTAAGAGATGCAGTGCCTAGACTTCATTCAGATTACTTGACTGAAGTGACATCATATTAAATTTTTGTAGTGATTTGCTTCATCCACACTACTTAGTTAAAAATGCATTCTGCTCCAGATATGCCTGTCTGCAGTTGGCTCCATGGATGGGCAAAAACATTGCCCATCCATCTCTGAAAACAAATACGGTTACAGTTATGAGCATTCATTTTCTGATTTTTTTTTTTTTGACCACAATTTATTGGCATGCTTACGTCACATGAAGCCTCTCCAAAAGAAAACAAAGGGATTAAAACATGGTAAAGTGTTGGTTAAGGAGGTTGTTGTACTTGGACTGGCGTTTTTTTTTTTTTTGTTATTTGTTTATGTATTCCAGTGTGATGTTGAAGAATAGCTTAACTTTGTTATCAGTCCAAACAAATGTTTGTCCTTCCCTGCAGTGTGCCATTGCTCTTTACCTACTAGAACAAGTCTGTGTTCTGATTGGCTTTACATGTTTGGTTATATTGCCACCAACTGATCTTGCATGCTTTTGGCAGTGTTGTGTTGTGATGAAGACCTCAGTTTTCAGAAATACCCGGCTACATGTGGATGAGACCTCAGGACTGATTTTGTCAGGGCTGTGTAGACACAGAGATCTTATTGTCAAATCAGACCTTAATGCCACCTCAGTACATGGCCCTAAAAAATATATCCAGTATGAGCCCATGTGATATGTGAGTGAGTCATATTGCAATCCACATAGTCATAGTTTTGTTTCAGAGTCCACCTCCATTCACATGAAAGTCAGATGCAAAACACTTACAGTTAGGAATGTGAACTGTCAAAACTAATCTGTATTAAATTGGAATTAATGTAAACATAGCTTTAATCACAGAGCACAAAAAAAGACCTCCCCGCTTTGGTTAGAACCTCTTCACACATCTTTTGAAAACATTTAGTTAAATAACTATTCCCTGTATTTACTGTCCACTGTGATCAGGTCTGTAATTTTGATGGATGGAGGCATTATGTTTTCTGAAGTGTTCTTTTGTGTTATTTTGCCAAATTAACAGGTAGCTTTAAATTAGGAGTTGAGTATATGAGGGCCCTATCAGTAGTTATACAGTTTAAATACAGAGTTTGATAGGCTGTAAGATGTCAGATTGCAACGTACAGTAAGCGATAGTGCTAAGTGGAGAATTTAAGATGGTAGGTCCACCATGAGTAACCAAATATTTGAACTTGTAAACTGTAAAGCTTTATAGGTAAGAGTTCAAGTTCATCTTTAAATGTAAGGAAGTGAGTCTGCTTCCTGAACTCACAATGGGAGCTGGTTCTACCAGATAGAAGTTTTGGTTTTTCAGGGTAAAAAGATTATGTATTGTGTTGTACATTTTACAGAGAGCCAGTGCACAGAGACTCACACTGGAGTAATATGGTCTGTATTTTTTGAGTTCCTGTCTGGACTTGTGCTGCAGCATCTTAGGTCATGTGTGGGCTTTTTGCAGACTTATTTGAACATCCTTTTAATAAGGAGCTGCAGTAGACCAGACTAGACACTATTATTTAGACACATTGAGTAGATTTTCTGAATTCTTTGGTGAGAGGATTTTTCTAGTTCTCATCATGTTGGTGGAAGATAAATGTTCTCAAAAATAACTTCAGTGACATTGGAGGCCAAGGTAATGCCATCAGGAACTATATCATCACATAATGTTTTGTCTGAATTTGAAGTATAACATTATCAACAGTTTTATTTGTATGACAGAGGGCCTACTGGTAAAATGTTAGTACTGCTTGTATTTGCGATGCACATATATTAAGAAGATGATTAGAAAGTACTGCCGGTGGTAAAAATCCAAAATATAGATAAATCAGTGAACAAGGAATAAACTGGTGTTCAGAACGCTTCCCCTGGACCCAGTGACACATGCAGGGTGAACCATGTCAGTGATGATAAGCAGTGATAATGCTACGATGGCACTGGTAGCAGAGTCAAACCATGGCATGAGAAAACCAGTTGTGTCACATGGTAAAACACATTTCAAACAGAGGCTGATGCACTAGACCTGTTTAATCAAAATGTGGCCCTCGCGGCTAAAGATGCCTAAATACTTTTTTGCATTCTGTGTTTGCAGAAAGTGTGCTGGAGATGTTCAGATTATGCATCAACACTCACTGTTCAATTCGTACGTGCATTAAGTTACGTTTTTAGACAGTAATATACAGCACAAATTAGTGGACACCAGTGTGTTTGACAGCTGTTATAGCTGTCAATTGGGTGTGTCACATGATAAGTCTCAAACAGAGGCTGATCTGCCAGGCCAATGTGTCCAGAGCTGGGACTAAAGGCCTCTCCATGCAGTACATTCTGTGTTTTGTGTGCGTGTATAAGGCTTTTGTATCCATACCTGCACCTCAGCTCATACTTAAATGAAGCATGCCTACCTTTGCAGTCTATTAAATTATTTGTCATATCTAGAACCTGTACAGTGGATATAACTTATGCTTGTGGACATGGATGGATGACGATATTTATGTCACACAGACCATAGTCAACCTCTGGACTCATGGATGTGGAAAGTATCGACCATAACGAGTGTTAACCCAGGCAACACTTAAACTTAAAGGACATTCTTTCAGTGCCCTCAGAAATGATCATCTTTGCCTTAAGGTTTTAAATGAAAGCAAAATACCAGAGAAACACAGTGACTAAGTCCAAGTTATTTGACGAAGCGAATTTGCTCTTAGAATACCCCACTGCTTTCAGACTGTTTGTGCCACATCCTGCTTCACTCCAGCAGCTTCACTGGCTGGAGCAATTACTGGCGGATAGATAGCACCCACAGAGAGAGACATGTGACGCGCGCGCGCACACACACACACGCACACACATACAGATGCATATGCACTGGGGGAAGCATCTGCTCTCACACTGACATACTCAGACATGCAGCCACACCTACACACAAGTACACACACAGCAGCGTTATCTTGGTTTTCTGGCTCCCATATGGCAGCTGTAGCGACTGGTCGTCAGACACTCTTCTGACACACTGCACTGCAGTCTGTGGAGAAAATTTTAATTTCAGAGTTCCTGAAGGCAGAAAACAAGATAGGTCTCAGTAAAGGCAAACTACCAATTTACAGTAAAATAATTACTTCAAAAAGCCTTACAGCAAAATAATTGTACTGGCTTCAAATAAGTGTCCTTATATTACAGACTGTTGAAATCTGCGATGCTACTATGAACTAAATTCTGTACATCAGCTGTGGTTGTACTGAGGAAAAACTATTGTGTGTTCCAATAATGCCACCCTGTAGGCATTTATAATTAAAGCTGCTCACTGGATGAATATGTGAATATCTTTTGTTTTGATCATTGTGCATGAGCCCTGTGTCCCAGAGGAACATTGCTATTTTTTGCTTTTCTGCTATGGAAAACATTACATTTTCACATTCTGTACACAAGGTTTTAAATGTCTCATTTAGTTTTATGAGTCTCAAGTGATGTAGTTAACAAGTATTTCATGTAAAATTCAAAGCGTGAGGTGGAGGGGTTGGTGGCACCATGCAATATTGTGAGATGAGGGATGTTACAGTGTTAAGATGATGATGATGACAGTTTCTTAGCCCTAACCAAATGCTTTTGTGCCTACATGAAAATGCAGAGTGCTCACTGTGCTTAAACCTAACAGTAGTTATAACCTGGAAATGGTTGTCACCTTCCTTATTTCTGCCACAAGCAGTTAAAACACTATCATGTTGATATGCACAACAGTGGAAATGTTAATATGTGAGGTCATTTTTATGCAGAAATGCTGCCGACATGCTGCAGTCCTGGGTGTCTCGAAGTTATGTTTTCAAAATCTAAAGCATATATTGAGCATTACCGTACACAAATTAATGTGTACATTGTATTAAAAAAACACATCCCACCCCATTAATGACAAATGACATGGCCCACACAACAGGCTTGAACACAAATGTGTACTGTAGTTTTATAATTCATGTTTTCCTATAGTGCGCAGTGTTTGGTGCTTTTGGTGTCTCACTCCTTCCCCTCTTTTATCCACAGATGATTTGTATTTATTTTTTTCTCTCAATCCTCTACAGTATCTCCTTCTGAGTGGCAGTGTTAACAAACCGTTACATTATAACTAACAGATGCCTCTTGATATCCACAACTGGAGTGGAACCACATTTTCAGGAAAGTGAATTTAAGGCCCCAGAGTGGTGGCCCTAAGGGATAAATGCTTTTTTTGTTCACACAAAATGTGCACTAGATACTGTCAATCCAAAGCTCAGGTAAAACATTTTGGGTCAAATAGAGGCAGAAGAACAAGCTCTGAACTCACACTAATACTGGCACTGAAGCTGCTTTCAGACATGAACTCAAGTCTGGAGAGAAACTTTTCCAAGGGGCTGTATATGAGAACACAAATATCTGCAAAAGGTGCTCCAGGCATTTTCTGAAACTACTCTTGCCAGTTCCTCATTCAGATTTCCGGAAGCTTTGAAGCTTAGAAAGTGTCTGGAGATTGTGGTCCGTGCATTTTTCAGAGCTTATTTTTAATGTATGTAAACAGCTTGTGACAGCTATGGGTAGCAACTGCTGTACAACCTGCTGCAATCTTTTGCTTTGTTTTTCACTGAGCTTTTCTTCATTGTTTTCATTGTTTTCATTTTCATTTTCATTGTAAATGTTTGGAGCCGTTTATCTGACCCTGCCGCAAATATTTCTCAATAACCGCTATAGATGAATGGATTTAGAAAACAGAATTATCGCAGTAATTTTACTTAGAAATTGTGACAGAAATATTTGGTATATATTGACATGGAAAAATTATTTTCACTGAATGTTTTTCTGTGAATTACATGTGTCTCTTTTATGAAAAAGATGAGAGCCAGTGGGGCTCTGGCTTTTTAGTTCGTTGCGGGAGAAGGCAAAAGCTTTGGTCAGTGTTGAATGTTGGAAAAAGAGAATTTGACTGTTCTCTGGACCTAGTTCATTGCAGTGTCATACTTCAAATACTAACAAGGGAAACTGGTGTTGACCAAAACACCAGGTTAAATGAGTGGGTGAAACAAAATGAGCTGACCTTTTTTGGAGAGCAAATGTTTACACAGATGGAACTTGCTATTCTTGGGCTGCTAGTATCAAGGAAAATTACACTCACCTGGCTGTATTCTCAAGTATTTAGAAGAAACTTTTAAAATCATTACACAATGACATGGCATAATATTATTAGCACTGTTTGTCAGATGTTTAATCCTGCAGTCCAATGCAAAAATATTTGTTTTGTTCCTGTATTATGAACTCTCCTCCTGTGTGTCCTGTCTTCAACAATCAGTGTTGGTTTTTACTTAACTATAACTGTTAAGCTTAAAGCTTAAACATGGACGTGAAAGATCAGGAAATGCTTCTCATTTGTGCATAAATCGTACAGGCCATTTTGGCACTGAAAAACAAGTTATTTTATCATTTAAGTGATAGCTCAGGTTTTTTGAAGGTTTAAAATGCTGATTTTCTCTATAGAGAATTTTACAAACTGGATTTTCCAGACACAGACTAGGTGCAGGTGTAGATTTTATTATATGTTATTTTTTTTTATTCTTTTTTTTTTTTCTTTTTTTTTTGGCAGCAGCAGCTCACGAACTGAAGTCAGTGCTGACACACAGTCAGTACATTTTCATAAAGCTTAACTATCCTTTTACAAGGGCCATTTAGTTTTTCAGCATGTCTGCAGTGGAGTTACTCAGTTGCATTTGTTACCACATTGATACTGGAATATTAAGAATTTAATGGCACTTCACCCACAATGTGAAATACAGTAAAATAGAGGATGCTCTGATAATCCATTGTCTTTGTGTTGATTATTTTTTGTGGTTCCAGGTGTTAATTAACTCGGTGAAGCAGTAAGTCTCTGCAGCTCTGAGGTTTTGGTTGCCTGGTGATGGCAGATGCTACAGGAGCGTGACCTTCAAGGGCCTCAGTTAAAAACACCTCTGGCTTCTTTCTTTGTTTTTAGGTGCTGCATGTGAATGGCCCCTAAAAGATGTATTGAATTTGTATCCCAGTCTCTTGCCCCGTGGCAGCTTCAGGGTGCTATAGCCCCTGCTTCTTCAGTCATCAATTTTCAATAACGACAAATAAATGTTGCCACTGTCAGGCAGAAAAGATACAAGAGTTCAACAAAGGACATCATGGTTTCTTGGCAATAGGATACTTTCCTAAAGAACATGAGAGCACTGTAGCCTTATGCTGCAGTAGGTTGGTGAGTCCATGCCAATCAAAGTAAATAAACCAAGATGCACATATTCCCATATTACTTCTATTTACCAGCATTCAATCTTATCCTGATGCACACTGACAAACAGCACCAGTGCACAGCTGTCTCAGCTGTGGTTCATCTTCACTGTGAACTTTAACCCCTATTGAGGAAGCTGTAATCTCATACAGCTTCCTCTTGCAGTGACCATGGCAACGGTTACCATGGCAGCAGACGAGAACTGGCCAATGGAAGTCAAGTCTTCTAGCATGAAAGGAGGCTGTTGTAGGTCATTTAATTGTAGTGTTCATTGTCAACGTTAAAAGATGATTCATATAATGACATGTAATTGTATTACTTACTATATAGTGATCACTAGGTACATATGTGTAAAGCTCACTATGAGTTCCAGAATAGAGCAATCTGGAACTCATAGTGGACTATATTAGACACCACCTTTTTAATTATTGTAATTTATTATATTATAGTTCTGTTTGGTTGAACCTTATGGTCAACAGTGTGGAAAATTCATATGAAAACACAACATAAATTACATATACAAACAAAGATGATAGTTTTTAAAGAAAAAAAGTTCATTTTTTGAGTGCAATGACAGATTACTAGATCACTGTCAATGTATGCAGCACCTGTCATTTAGCTGGATTATGTCCCTAAACTTTTGCTTAATAAATTAACCACTCTGGACAGTTCGGGTTTACACTTGACATTCAGCTGTCTGCACCAAACCAAACCAAAAAATCCAATTAAATAAATACAAATGGTCCACAGTAAAAAACAAAAACCAAAAAAAAAAAAAAACTAACAAACAAAACACAAATACCACTACTGATTAAAAATCCTTTGAGCAGTAAAATTTAAGTTAATTTCATATCACAGCACTTTTTTTTAATAGTTACAACATGTGAAATTCTCACTGTGTGTCACGGTGGATCTTTTAAAAGTGTGAAGTCAGACTGTCCCGACTGTAAACAGCTAAGCAAAAGTTCTCATTACTAAAAAAAAACCTGACAGCTAGACAATTGATTGATCAGTAAGCAAATAAAGCTTTGTGACAAAAAAAACCAATTGCCTCTCAGGTATTTGACCCAGGTCTAAATTCAATCTGTAAAGACAGATTGAAGATCAGATACAGACTGATCTAAAAGCTCTTGGCAGCTGTGGCTCACGGGGTAACGTTGGATGGAGGTTTGAGTCCTGGCTCTGCCAGTTTGCATGTTGATGTGTCATTTGGGCAAAACACTGTTCCCCAAATTGCTTCTGGAAGCCGAGTGCCCACAGTGTGTGAATGGGCGTGAATAATGTGCGATTCAAAATGGCTGCATGTGCTTCATGAAAGTATGTGTAAATACAGTAGATGAATACAAAAATGACCAATCACAGACACTTGCCACCTCAAAAACTCGGATGTTGAAAAGCACCAGTGCACATTTTTCATTCATCAATTGTTGAGCAGTATTTCTGTATTACTTTGTTCGCTCCTGTGGGATATACATGTATGATAGAGCACATGTTGTCTCTCGCTCTTTCTCTGTCCTTGTCCTCTCCTGACTGCTTTCATCACAGCAGCTTCGTTGAAGCATGACACCATCACAGTCTGTTTCTCGGCTTTTGTGAGCAAGTGTTATCTTTTGGCCACCTCTGTGCCCTGTGTCCATGCAACTGTGCATTTTACGTGTTCACACCATGTGTGGGTTTTCCTCTCTCATGCTTCAGAGACATGCAACAGTTATTGGAGACTCTAGTAACATTAGTGTGAATTTATCAATAATGTCTCTGAACAGATCACTAGAAGCCCTGAGTTTCAAATTACAACAAATTAAATTTGTGTCTCAGGGAAACTCATTTCCATGTTGATCTTTTTTTTTTTAGCCAAATACAATTTCCTATTTCCCATATTTTATTTTGAAACTCCTATTACTATAAAAGCCTACTATTAGACAACAGACAGCTGATTTTTTTTATTCTCTCAGTATGAAGAATAACTGATTTGGACAGTGGTTCTCAAACCTTAACTGAGAAAATATTGACATCTCAAAGTATCACCATTATGGCCAACGTTAAGATACACTGTTGTAAATAGGACGAGCAAAGTCAGGTACCCACTTTTTTACAGGGGGCAGATTTATTCCCAATAAGATCATTTTCTGTCACTGGTATAGCAAAATTATATTAAGATATAGTGAGTGATAAGGTGACTGTGGTGACTCTAATTATTGTTATTTCAACTATTTTTTGCTTGTTTCATTTTCTCTGCACTCCGGTCTCTCCGGACTTGCTACCACTGGTGGTACATGGACAACAGTTTGAGAATCATGGCTTTAGAGAAAAGTAATGTATAAAAGTGCTCTATATGACAATTTTAATAATTTTTTTTTTTTTTTTTTTTTTTTTTTTACATTTTTCAGATAATTTACTTTTAATAGCAAAAATAAATTACCAGGTCACTGTTATGATTAAACATAACATAACAAGATGAAATTAACCGTAAATTATTAATTTGTATATAGTTCTGTAGACATGACACAGCTTAATTATAATGAACTCTTTCTGCTGGTTTCAGATCAGTAAACAGCAGCTGCAGACAGTCAAAGAGCGTTTCCAGGCCTTCCTCAGTGGAGACACTCAGATCGTGGCTGACGAGGCTTTCATCAATGCTGTGCAGAGCTACTATGAGGTGAGTTGTATGCTGTTATACTTTTGTTTTCACATAGGCTTAGGGCTGGGCAATAAGCCAATACCAACATATGTTATTATGTCATAAATATAATTTTCTACAATATCATTAAAACAGAGGTTCAATATATATCAAACAAATATTTGTGCACATTGCAACCCCACTTTGAGACACAATACAAGATTGCTATTTTGTAGTTGTTTGTTTATGTTTGTCTGTATTTTTCTTTTTTAAAAATTATTTAAAATCTCATAAACTAGTTTCTTCAAGCCACGTTCTCTAAAGAATCAGTAAAATACTACGTATTATTTCTTCATCATTTTTGATGAGTATGAAATATCTGCAGTGTTCATGCTAATTTGGAATTAGCAGACATGTCATCAAAATTATTAATGCAAACTGGCATGAAAAATACCCAAAGCTGAATGGAAATAGGTTGTATGTTTGTGTACTGATCTAAAGTTTTAATCCGGAAATAAAAAGGGGAATAAAATGCAACAGTTTTCCCTAACAATTGACAACATGAGCAATAGCACTGAGTATCGCAGTCAGTTGAACAAGCTTTGTCAATATTTAGGACCTTAATCATGTGACTGTATAACTGAATAAAAAAATGGACAGTTACTGAAGTTGTGGTGATAAGACACAGATAAACCTGATACTGAGCATCAGCATCAGCTGTTGAGTAACAACCGAAAAATTCATTGAATTTAATAAAAAAAAAAAAAAAAAAAAGAAAACCTACACACATACTCAATGTGTGTAGTGTTCATGTATGTGCAGAGAGAGTTGAATCTCTTGCAAAAGAGGAGTTGAGCCAGATTGGTGGGTGGGAACAGAACTAGGTATATGTACGTGCTGGAAAAGTGGCACTGACACACTGACTGGCACCTCCTTATCAGTTAATGTGGTAGCACCAGCAAGCCAGATGAAAATGGTGTGATATTTAACAGATGAAGCGGGTGACACAGGTTATCCAATTCAATTAAAAGCTAAAGATCCAAGCTTGGCTTTAGCTCCAGGCTGAAACTGATGGAGGCAAACAGACGGGGGTTTGGGGACTGGGTGGAAGACAGAAATAGAAGGCTAAAGGAAAAAATGGGGACAAAGGGTCAGACAGTGACGGCAGCAGGTGGCAGGGATTAATCTCTCATCAAAACAAGCTCATTTAATCTCTTAAATACCTGTCAATTTATACTTGGTGTGAAAACATGCGGTTTGTCATTAAAATATTTTGCTTATTTCTGAGTCTGAGGTTTTCCCAGAAATAATGTTATTTAAT
This sequence comes from Brachirus orientalis, assembly GCA_016785285.1. Classification (NCBI taxonomy): domain Eukaryota; kingdom Metazoa; phylum Chordata; class Actinopteri; order Pleuronectiformes; family Soleidae; genus Brachirus; species Brachirus orientalis. Next base: position 4,786,763 of record JAFBJR010000194.1, read on the forward strand.
CAATACTTTTAACATCATTTAAAGATTAAATTGAGACTTTGCAAAGGCATTTTTGACTTTAGGTGCACCACTGATTTCACCATCCAGATTATGTACTAATCTGGAACACGTCTACCACTTCATTTTGCCACTAGACAGCTTTTTTCAGGTTTGAGGGTTGTGCACTGCTCACTCCTCTCTACTGCCTCTTTTGTCAAGCTCTGCCACTTGGGTACAATCAATTCTAAAGACCAAAGTCATAAAATGTTGAAATATGTCAAATCATAGAGTTTCTCTGTGGACTTTGGTGCAGGTGTGTGTGAAGTGACTTGCTTGGCGAAGCCAGTATTGATAATATGTCAATGTTGTATGTATGTTCTAAAAACCTTAACTATCCCATTGTCACTGCAGTGAAAATTTAGGGCTGGAACAATTATTTGATAAATCAATTATTAATCGATTACTAAATTAATTAATCAACTAAAAATGATTCATTGGGTTGAGTTTTTTTTTTTTATAATTAAAATAAGCTTTCTGATTTTTCAGCTTCTTAACTGTGAATATTTTCTTGTATCTTCGCTCCATAGAACAAAAAATCTTATCATTAAAGCGACACAATGTAGTTTTTGCACTCGGGATCCCCCTAAAGTTGGATGAGGAACAACCTGACTTCAATAACACCACCAGGCACACAGCAAGCTCCAACGCAAAACTATATATTTAGTTGGTAAGGAAACAATGTCTACTAACTAGTCAAACAGTAACAGAGCCAGGTCTCTATCACTCCGACATCCCTCAGCGTCCCTCAATACTGCAACACTTGCTGATGCTGGCAAGTGAAAGCAGGACCAATATTCACCCTTGTCCTGCATCTTATCCTATCACTCTCCCACTTTTTCTTTGATTCCTCTGACAAAAATCTCGCTTTGGTATCTGTGTTGTCTCTTCCATTTTCAGTGAAAGAACAGCTAGTGTATGGCTTTCGCCCCCAAACTTACAATAGCTTCGCTCGCTCGGTGCACAATGACGTATGCAGAAAGCGGTCGAAACAATGAAGTTGGTGTCACTTTCATTCCTGTAGTGACCCGACCCAAAGTTAGATCGTGCCAGTAGAGCTGATGGAGACCCTCTCAGGCTCTGATAAGAGTGCTTATCAAACTGTTATAAGTAAACAATAAGTTCAAAATATATTTGAAGATATTATTCAAAGGTTGAAATACTACATGGTGTCGCTTTAAAACTGATTAATTTGGTTTAGGGACAAAACAAGACATTTGAAAAACCTCATCATTTCCAGGCTTGGTAAACACTGACAAACATTTTTTTAACATTTCCTGACTTTTTTCGGACCAGAAAAGTTATGAAATACTGCAACACTCACTTCACACCAGGTTTTTGTTACTTGTTATGTTGCTATTTTTCATTGCCTCATTACTTTAATTTGCCTGCATTGTGTGCCTGAACACACTTCATTTTAAGATTTATTTTCCATTTGGTCCATCAAAAATAGCTTTGGATTCTTATTCTTTCAGCAGAAAAATTGTAGTTTTAGAAACCCAGGTTTTGTCAGTTTTGGTCTGTCAGTTAACAAAACATCTCTCTGACTGCAGGTCTTCCTAAAAAGTGACCGTGTCTCCAGAATGGTGCAGAGCGGCGGCTGCTCAGCCAGTGACTCTCGGGAAGTGTTCAAGAAGCATATAGAGAAGCGAGTGCGCAGTCTGCCTGAGATTGATGGCCTGAGCAAAGAGACAGTTTTGAGCTCCTGGCTCGCCAAGTTTGACACCATCTACCGTGGTGAAGAGGATCCCAGGAAGCACCAGCAGAGGATGACAGCCAGCGCAGCCTCTGAGCTCATTCTCAGCAAAGACCAGCTCTATGAGATGTTTCAGCAGATCCTGGGCATCAAGAAATTTGAACACCAACTCCTTTACAATGCCTGTCAGGTTAGTTTTTTATTATTATTAAAAGTTCAGTCTCCTTCGACTTCAAGTTGTCCACTTGTTCACTATGAATTATCTGGAGCTTTTGCTGCTGTGTTTTCACATGAGCTCACTTGGATATTATTTAAAGATATGACCCATGAGCTGTCATATTATATTTTTATATGTTACTCTAAAATGATCTTGAAAATCAAATACAGTTGTTATTTAATTTCACTTAAAATCTGCCATGTCTCTGATTACTGACCATGAGTGACAGTCCTCACTGTATCGTCCTGTTTTTTAGTTTATTTTTCATCCAGAGCATTTATGAGAAGGAGGAGGCCTGCTCTCCCTCACACATAGTGACAGGATGTGTCAGCGTTAATGTATCTGTGGCATAGAGGAATTATGTAACCTAATAATTATTGTACGGCCAATGACCCAGGGGAAGGTGCCTTCTCTACCCATGCAGTAATCCATCAGTGGATGACATCCTAATTCTCTCCACCAAGAAAAGGTTCTATAAGTAATATTGTTTATTCTTAATTACTGAACAAAAACACACAGTGTTGTTTTTTTTTTTTGTTGAGGACGGTCCCATGAAACACTATTTCTGCATGTCAAATCTTCAGTGATTGGTTCATTTGAATCTTTGAAAAAAATGCAAAAAATGCATTTAAGATATGAGACATACTGAGCTTAACGTGATTTACAACAAAAATGGAATCACTTTAAATTACAAGAGAATGGTGCCATGATCTGGTGCCAGGAGAGGAACTTTGGTGTTGTATGAGAAAGTCATGTGTGAGATGTATGTGAGGGTGGTGCAGGACATGTATGAGGACAGTAGTGAGGTGTACATCTGGGGGTGATGGATCTCTGGATCGCCCCTTCTTGTTTGCAATGGTAATGGACAGATTAACAGATGAGGGCAGGCAGGAGTCTCTGTGGACTCTGTGGAAGTATGCACTGGAGAGAAGAAAAATGAAGGTTGGTAGGAGCCAGACAGAATACCTGTGTGTGAATGACTGTGAGACAGGTAATTTGGTGAGCAGAGGTAGAGAAAGTGGATGAGTTTAAATACATGTGGATGAGTTTAAATACCTGTGGTCAACCAATCTGAGGCAATGGACAGTGCACAAGGAAGGTGAAGAAGAGAGTGGAGACAAATGTCAGGGCTGATGTGTGACAGAAGGAGAGCAGCAAAAGCAAAAAAAAAAAAAAAAAAAAGGTCCTACTTTTGTCACATGCACGTCTTGTATGGCAATACCATATAATTTCTACTGCTATTTCCTGCTTAGTAATAACAACAGAAAATAAATACATTTTTAAATTAATATCCAGGTAAAAACATCACAAAGACAAGTATTATGAATGTAATTTCTTCACATTAGTCAAAATTGATAGTTAGCATGTATGAAGTTAACACATTTTTCATCATTGTTATCATGATATTAATTACTACTACTACTAACTACTACTACTACTTGAAACAATTCTTCATGTGCAGCAGTGTATGAAGGTAACGGTAGGAGAGCAGTCAGATGTCTGTTGGGTTTTTCTGCTTTTGTGGTAAACTGAATACGCAGATATGAACAGAGGGAAGGAACAATATGACAAAGCGTCCTGTATGCCAGGTAATAATCCAATGTAAAATCTGATGCAGGATGGAAAATTAGTTATTAATATATACAGAGTGTAATGGTAATGAGAGGGTAGAGAGCTGCGCTGTAAAGTGTAAAGACAGATTGATGTGGTAATAACAGCGTCCAGTGGTGGGCAGCTGTATGCAGGCCTGCAGGTCCTCAGCCAGTCTTTTGTCAATGCTATTGAGTGTGTGTGTGTCTTTGTGGTGGGGCTTTTTCTCTCCCCTTTGTTGTTTCACTCTAACATTGGCTCATGGAAACAGTAGCCATGCATCTACAGCTGCTAGGATGTCCTTTCCCTGTGAAGTTCATCATATTTTTCCAAATTTTGTCCAGCCAATGCACCTTTCACATAATGTGTCTTATTTTTTTGGTCCCAGGTACATTTTGTTGACTTATTTATATAAGCAAATGCACCCAGCTGGGATGGTTTATAAACAAATAAGACCGTCTGTGAAGATTCTCAGTCATCCAGGTCATGTATCTCATCCAAGAGGCTTCTTCAGACTGAAGAACCCTCTTGGATGAGAGGCGAAACGTCTTCAAGAAATTCAACTAAGTCCAGTTGCCTTTTTTTACTACACTTTGGGAAATAAGACCGTCATTAAAACTGCAGTGTATAGCTTTTTAATACAAACAAATGTCTGTTAGATTTGAACCAATGTCAAATTAGTTCACACAATGCTGATGAAGCCTGTCAGTGCCACAAAACTCTCTGTGTATTTCTCAGTACAGTGGTGTTTAGCTCTTTTGTAGCCAGTGACATTCCAGCACCGCACATAGGAAGTGATTTGTCTTATGTCAAGACAGACATAGGCTACAACAACATTGCACTAATAAATTGAGACAGCTGCAAACAGGTTGGAGTATGACTGAAAACAGTTCCCAGAAAAAAAAAAGTAAATTCTTATGCTCAAAAAACAAACAAACAAACAAAAACTAAATGTTTCTTTTCCCTGCACACCACTGCACTTCTGCTGTACACAAACACTACTTCAGTCAGGTCTGATAGTATTGCTTGACAAAACCCATTTTTAGATGAAGGATGCAGCACATAAATAATCTTACGTTGTTTTTCTTCATGAAGACCAAACAGAGTCAGACTTCCTCATCAACAAAAAAAAAAAAAGGTTTAAGAAACGTTGTTTAAGAAAAGTTATGCATTTAAAATAATGTACTGTTGAATTTCTTTCAGCACATATACATCCATCAGGTGATTTCATCATTTTCACTTAAATATATCTTCAATGTTATCTTTCCACAAGATGATTTTTCTTGTCGCCGTTTCTGGAGTGATCACTGTGAATTAATGAGCTGTAAGCTGAGAAATCTGCTGCTGTCTGTTGCAACAGTTTTGACTGGAGACATAGGGGAGGGAACTGTAGGTGGTGAATGCGATAGAGAGGTTGTTGCTCTGCATTGGCGATGCTGCTGTGCAATCTTAAATTAGTCTATCATTTTATTATGGTCTGTTTTCATTCATGACATCATATAATTTGTTCTGTTGCTCTTTGTATTCAGCCAACAACTGTGCAGTGGTCTTATCAGCCATATGATTTTGATCTTATGGGAAATTTGTACTCATTTGCTGTAAATGTTAAGATGGTTTGTGAGGTACTTCACCTTGAATGAAGGGAAGGGAGCCTATGTTAGAGACAGGCTTGTGTTTTAGGAGAAAGCTTCCACTTTTCCAATCTGTTATTATTTTCTCTTGGTTTCCTCTGAATTTGGTGTAAACTTCAAAGATATAGTGCATCAAAGGTTCGCTTAACATACTGATAGCTCTAAGTACAAACATGTACATGCCCATAGATATGCCTAAAATGTGTTCAGAGGACAAGGGTGGCTGGCAGCTTGTTTTCTGTGAGGTAACTGCTGGTCAGTAAATAGCAGTTAGCTCTGACTGAGAGGGCTCTTAAAGAAGAACCAGTTCAGATATAATAAGTCTAATGATTTGTTCAAGATGTTTGTTAGTCATGTTTAGTCAAAACAAAGCTTGAGGTAGTAAGCTGTAGACTTCAGAGACAAAACAGTAGCTGCTCTGATATTGGGTCTCTCATTCTTGTAGTTCACCGTGGGCCAGCTACACTGAAAGAAACAAGGCCCTAAAGTCTGAACCCCATACACGTGTATCCTCTTTGAAATGAGTGCGTAGACCTCAATAACCCCTCTTCTATGGGACCTTTTAATGAGACACTGTCCAGCCAGCATCAGCTTTATGACACTCAATGATTCAGATGTGGTCATCGAGCCTTTTCACCGTGGGCCAGCTAGTGAGTTAATCGGTAGGCCCTAAAGTCTGAACCCCATACACGTGTATCCTCTTTGAAATGAGTGCGTAGACCTCAATAACCCCTCTTCTATGGGACCTTTTAATGAGACACTGTCCAGCCAGCATCAGCTTTATGACACTCAATGATTCAGATGTGGTCATCGAGCCTTTTAACAACAGATATGCGTGTGACCTCAGCACTCCTAACATGAATGACAGCACAGAGTGCAGAGGTCACAGATCAAGTGCAATAGCAACTCCTGATTAAAACATACCAATATGTGCATTTCCTCTATTAATAAACAAGTCAAATTGTCATGAGTTTGGAAAACTGCTTTTATTTATAGAGCACCAATTGCTTGGAATGAGCTTCAGAGATCACTGAAACGAGTGTTATATCTCAACCAAACATTCCAAAACTGTTTGCACTTGTTCTTAACTTTTAACTTCTTTATGTATTTATTTTTATTTTGTGTGTCTCTTTTATGTTAAATGCGTGCTGCTACCTTGGCCAGGGCTCACTTGTAAATGAGATACTTATCTCAATGTGATTTTTTTTCCCTGGTTAAATAAAATAAAAATGCGTGCTGCTACCTTGGCCAGGGCTCACTTTTTTTTCCCTGGTATAATAGTAAAAAAATCAGTTATTAAACTACTGCCTAGTATGTATGCCAATGTATGAGCATGTTAGAATGACCCTTTAAGCGGCTGGATGATACAGTTAAAAATGATGGACAAAGATGGTAAGATAGATCAAAAATGATAGTACAAAGCACATGGTACAAATCACAGCAGTACAAAGCACATGGGAGCAATGACCCTGAGTTCCAACCAGCAACACAATCAGATGTAAAAGTGCCTTTTTATACTGTGTCCCTTATTTGCAGCTTTAGTACTACCATTAGCTGTTAACCTAACAGAATAATTTTTATAAACAAACAAATCTATTTTAAACAGTTATTTTTAACATGTTTTTTAAAACACATTTTTTATATCGCTTTTCTAACTATTTATAAGACAAACAAACACAGTTAAGATAATAAACAGACCTGCAATTACATGCAAATTAGAGTAATATTAAAGTGTCTGGTGTAACTAACGATGTGCAATGGTAAGCCAAACATTAAAAATGCAATAAAATCAAAACCCAAATAGTGCAACGTCACCAGTAACCAGTAATTTCTCTTTGTTACACAGCAGTATGCATACTGTACATAACATGTGCGTGTTGAACTGAAAATAATTTAATGAAGAGTAGAATGGTAAGAATTTTTACTTTAGAGTTCATCAGTTACCTCTTGGGTCTCTGCAGAAAAAGGAGCTCGGAGAAGTAACCGATGACAGGGAAAGGGATGTATTGTAAAAAGTAGAGAGAAAAGGATGACAGACTGAACTGTTTAAACAACGATGGTGATTAGGAGGAGGCAGACAGGAAGGGAGGCCCAAGCATTACAAGAAACAAAAGGGACTTCCACTAAATGAGCTTTGTGTTCTCCAGTTATTAGTGCAGAGTGTAAATATTGGCTTCTTGTTGCGGGAGCTGATTTCTGCGTAATAACTACCCTTTAAAATCCAGCAGCACCAAGTTACAGTTAAATATTTCACCCCCAAGGCATACAATTACTTAATGGTGTTTAATAGGTAGAAAAGATAACTATATTTTAAGAGGGGTTTGGTAAACTGTTCGTCAAACTTAAAGTGGAATAATTTTACAACATGCGAAAGTACTGACATTTGGTTTGCTGTCTTGCAAGATAAGATAAGTAACATTTAAGCCAAAATTTTAGTTTTTACATATATTGAAGCTTAAAATTCAAAACCACAGAAATCTGCACAAATTCAATCCCGCATTTCTCAAACTGTGATACAGCAGTGGTACACAAACTTTCTCTGCTGGTACTTGGAGGAAAATCAGAAATAAAATACATATATATTCTACTGTATATACCAGGGTATGTGATTGGAGTGGAGCTGAGGAATTTTGAGTGCATAGAAAATTAAAAAAAATAAAAAATAGTAACAAGATAGTAATTAATAATAATCAGAGTCATCTTATCTCACGCTCTATCTTAATCTAATTTCACTATATCAGTGTCTGAAGTATTTGTGAGGAAGATGATCAGAGAGCAAATGATCTTATTGGGAATAAATCTGCCTTCCGACTTTGCTTGGCCTATTTACTCTATTTTAACTTTGGCGATAATGTTGTAACTTTAAGAGCTCTATTTTCTCAGGTGGAACTTGGTATAAAATGTATGAGAACCACTGGTTTAATCCATTTCATGAACAAATGCTTGCACTACCCGAGATCTTGACATTCCCCTTTTCTGCTCAAGTGAATGACTTGACTTGACTTGACTTGGCTACATACACTGAAAGCTAAGGCAGTGTATGTGCATCCTAAACATGACCCCGGCTAGAACAGTGAAGCACAGATGTAAGTTACAGCAGCATGAATGGGTTTTGTCCTCTTCTTTCTTCTTCTTGTTGCCTGTAGCTCAGCTCAGTTTCTTTTGAAGAAGAGCCAGACAGAGAGCTTCCCACCCCACATTTTTCAAAGCAACACGATGCTGCCCTCATTAGAGGAATTTCCAATGTCTGGCCCCTACACAGTGGGCTGCTAGCTGAACATCCCTATAGTTTAACCCACAATGCATTCAGATATGGCCTGTTAAAGTGTTCCTTTACTGTCCTTCAGGAAGATGTAAAGAAATGTCCGTAATTGCCAACATTTGGTGCAAAATTGGTAATATATTAGAAAATAAGGACATTAAAATCAAAGTAACACATTAATTAATTCACCAGTTAATCTGACAGTTAATAGCGGCCTCCTCCTTCTCATCTCACTATGTCCGAATTAAACTTTGTTGGCTGAAAAAAACAATTTTCTATTGGAATAATTACATGATTTTCCTTTTCTCTTATCTTCTTACAGTGTGTAGGTTGTAAATACAGCAGGTGTAGAACAAAAATAATGACAGCATGTTATTCTTAGTGAATTAATTCAATAAATTGTTTGGGAGCTTGCATATAAATTGTAATTATATAAGCACAGAGAACTGAAAATACTCCAGATGTATGCAACCTAGCATATTGCACATCATTCCTAGTTTCACCTCTAACTTTTGTGAGGAAATGTCGGCAGCTTCTCCTGGTGAAATACCATGTAGTGTGTCATTAGGTTACTTTGAAAAGTTTGAGGACTACTGGTCTATACAGATTGATTGATAACACTTTAAAAATCTAGTTCAAACAAATATTAAAGGATATATTGCTGCTTTGAAGATTTTCAGGTATCCCCAATGCACACAAACATGAAGGCATTATTTACATTTACGAAGGCTGAAACATGAGTTCAAACAGGACAGTGAAAGCTGCAAAGCAGCAAATAAGATGATTGTTCTCTAACAAACTGCACATGTCATAAATACGCCAAGGTCAAAAAGCAATGCACATGTCTTTTGATGAATGTGCTTTTGGCAGCAATGACAGCTGGAACCAGTAAACAAATTGAATTGTCGGCCAACAGGGCGGATATGTAGTGAGGGAAGAACAGAGAGCTCCTTTCCCTTTTATCAGATGGGTTTTAGTCATTAGGGCTGTGGTGGAGTCGGCCTTAACAGCACACAAGCATTGTGAGTGCTGAAATAATTAGTACATGAATCAATCGAAAAACAATCAGTGAAAATTTCTGCAATAAGTTAGGGGGGAGTACATCCAAATGGTAAATGGGTTCTCTTTTGGAAAACACTGGTCCACAGGAAAACATTTTCAGTTTAAGGAACAATATAGTCCCTATGAAAACCGCCAACAACAGACACATGTTGTTGTTGCAACCTGTTAACAAATGTCTTTCTGAATTCTGTCAGCACCAAGAAGAAACTGGTCATTAATTGATACTTATATCTATTGTTAGAATTTATCAACAAAAATATTAATACTTTTAATTAGGCTTGTAATCACTATGATTGTCCTTTGACTCTTCACGTGCTGTAGCATCATCGTCCATTCCTGTCAGGTCAAAGTTGCACTTTGTTCAATACTTTGGTTGATGACCATGTACCAAAACAAAAATGTTTGAAAACCTATAAGCTATTGCTCATTAAATGAGCATGCTAAATTGATAAATTAAATTATGAGCTCCCTGACAACATTTAGCTCAATGTGCTGGAGCAAAAGCATGGAGTCAGAGATTTTTCCTTGTTCAAAAGTTGAATCTTGGCTCCAAAGGCCTAAGGCTGGTTTCACACCGGATGTGTGTGCAGTATTTGATCAGTGCTGCAAAATTCACCACTGATCTGCTGCATTTTGCACAACTCTAGCATTGCACTGAATGCTAGAAGAAGCTTTGCAGCTTCTTCAGTATTTTGCATTGAGTTCATCTTTAAAAAAAATCTTATAAATTAATTAAATACTTTGAAATCCTCTAAAAACTATTCACTCTGTACTGAACTAAGCACCAGGACTCTTTAGTATGAAGCTGCAAATCTGTTGATGCTGTGCACATTTCACAATGAAATGTTGTAAAAGGAAATTGATTGAATCAGGGAACTGAAACAGAAAAGTGCTTTTATTTTGAAATATGAATGAGATCGCTATGTTTGACAGGCAAAAGATAAGGAATGTTAATGAAGATGTAATTGTGAAGAAAGTTGATTTTTACCTACCATTTAACATGTGTGCCTAAGTGGGGGAAAAAAATACAAGCCTGAAACAAATTTACATTACACTGTTTCAGCCTGACACTCTGCTCATTGACAAGTTGACCCGCAACTAATGGCCCTTAATTTGCACATGATTTGCAGATGGCAGTAGCACATGATTTGCAGATGGCAGTTGCACATGATTTGCGGATGGCAGTTGCCATGTGTGACAGGGCTCTACAATAAGTCAAAGATATTTATCTTCTTTCCAGCCTGCTGACATTTGGATCTGATTGTGTGACTGCGCAAGCCTCCCCAGCCAATCAGAGACCAGAACAGTGTGACGACACATCACAGAAAAGAAGGAGAAAGAGGAAAAAAATCTAAAAATGTGACAGAGATCACAGACAGCACAGCTATAACCACTAGAATATAATTATTGTGGTTTTCTATAAATTAAAACCACAGGGTGGGTAAGAGGGCTGGTGAAAAATCTGGTCATGCATGTGTAAGAAAAAAGGCACTCTAGATCACTCAGATTTTTTGGCAGAACTTCTTATAACAACATACATATTCAGCAAACCATACAACCAACAGCAACACATTACCTTGGCAGTATGATGGTGCCAGTAGCCTGTTAAAAATATTAAAAAAAAGTTGCCATTGTTGTATTTCAAAACAATGACAACAAAATTAAGCTGTTTTCTTTTTGGCTTATATATGATCTCTTTTCCTTTTTGCTATTTTGCAAAAAGCTGAAATGTCATAACACAGCGTTCAATGTTGTCTGATTCTAAACTCTCAAAAAATCTTTTCAATGTAAATCAATTGGAAGTTATCACAAACTGGATGATGAATAATATATCAGAATGTTTTCCCACTATTAGCTGGGGAACTGCATAATTATGTCAATGTTTTATCCATACTGGCCTGTTTCCATAATTATATTCGTCTTAGCTGGGTTAAAATAATCATGTATTATTAAAAAAAACATGACAGCACAGTGAGAGTCGAATGCTACAGAGCGGGTGCAGCCCCAGCCTCCTCTCGCCCTGTACAACTGGTCTGAGCCTGAGAAATAACTTTTACCAAATCGGATTCAGAGCCAAAAAGCTGCTGCAAACGCATTAGTCCTCTGTCTACCACAGACTGGCTGTTTGTCCTGCAGCTTTTCCAATTTGTCTGAGTGACACAAGGTAAAATTGCAATTGTGAGCCTGCACTGAACCTGCAGTTTTCCACAGCTTTTTCCAGTTTAAAGTTGTGTTCTTGTCACTCATTGTAAAGTCTCTCCCAGCTTGCTGTTCCTAAAAGGGAAACAAACATGGTTGGGGGTGGGACATGTGCTGTGGCTGATAATCCCCTTCAAACACACATTATTGCTGTGACACTCCTGAATTCTCTGTGCATATTTGTTCTGATAACACAAATGTTGGAGGATAGACCAAATAACCCTAGACGTCCCTAGAAACATCTCCACGGTCAAACTCTGTGTTTGACCTCAGCACCACCACTGTGTGAGAATACAGATGCAGAATGTGGACTGATGACATAGTTTACGTAAGCACCAGACACACACATAAACATGTGCAAACACTCACTGGTGCCCTTTATCTGCTTGTGTGTAGTTGCCATGGCAGCTGTACACAGAGGCTACCGCATGTGTCACCATCCCCCTTCCTTTGTCATGACAACTGTTGTCCCCTTTATCTGAATTAAGGGCGAGTGATTGCTTTTCTTTTAATCACTATCAGGGTTTGGGTCCATTAATCCTTGGAGAGAGGAGGACAGATTTAGGAAGAATGAGGCCTCTCATTTGATCAAATGTAAAAATGTGATGCTGATGATGGAGGTCTAACAGTATTCCTGGTTGGAGTTCAGGAGCAGGTGGAATGGACATTCAGCTTTTATAAACCCAAATGAATTTCTCACTGGTATCCACATATGCACATGTTTGCTGGTGATTCATTTTTACGACATTATGGTGTTGGCGTTTGCAGTTTTTCAGGTGTACTAAACAAGCGCACCTTTTTAGTGACATCATCATACACACACATCAATTCTCAATTAACTGATTATCTGGCAGTGGGATATTTTATTTAAGTGGTAATGTTGCTTTCACTTGGTGATATCTGAAAAATGTAAATAAATGCGTGAAGTGCATTTAAGTTTCTGTCTTCCTTGAAACCAAAGATGTCTTGCAAACTAGGCCCATTTTTGTACCTCAGACTTATGCAAGCAAGTTCTTCAGCTGCAGTGGCTATGCCTTCAGTACACATATGTGCCAAACTGAAGAGTGGATCATTTAGATACATGTACTGTACACCCCTAGTTCATAGTTTTAAGAAGGTTATAACAGAAGGTGCAGGGCCCCGGTGTGACTTCTGCTCAGGCTAAAGATGTCATTTGTCACTTTATGATTTGACTGAGACATGCTGAGGTGTCATCACTCCTCTCCTCTCTCTCCTACAATATGGCAAACAGTCTGTATTTGTATAACACGTTTCTTCTCCTGCAAACACGTAAAGCAATTTGCAGTTTTGCCATTTACATGCACATGCTTCCATATATACATTCATTCAGCGCAGCTACAAATGAAGTATCAATGAGTTGTTCTAAAGTAATGTTCCAGAGTAGGAGTTTATAATTAAACATGAAAAATCATTTTCTGAGATGATAGGAAATTTAGTGGTTCTCAAAATTTTTAAACAAAATATCACCTGAGAAAAACACGTTATTGCCAAAGTTAAAATACAGTGTTGTTAATAGGCCGAGCAAAGTCAGCTATTGACTTTTCACAGGAGGCAGATTTATTCCCAATAAGACAATTTGCACTATCATCATCCTCCTCTTCCTCACATATACTGGTATAGTGAAATTAGATTTAGATGCAGCAATAGATAAGGCGACTCTAATTATTAATATTTAATTTATTATTATTGTTTTGTTATTTGTGTCATTGTCTACCCGCTATGGTCAAAATGGTAAAAAGCTCTATGTTTGCTGTTAATGAACTGCTGTCTCTGAATGTCACCATGTTTGAATTTAAATCTAGCATTTTAATGACATGGTGACCATTGTGATTTCCTAAAATTGCTTCCCATTTCCATGGCAGGTTAAAATAAATATCCTGTGACAATGTTGTTCCCCTCAGCTCTGTTTTAGTCTCTTTTAGCCCTTTGTTTTGTTTTTTCCAACTACTCAAAAAGCAATGATTAGCCCATAAATATGGTGAAGCTTTTACCGGCTAAATGTCTGTTGAATTTCTAAGAGACAGGCAGTTTGATGACGACAGATAAGTATTAGTATGATGACAAATGTATTTTTGCCTCACAGCAGCTTCACTTTCAACATCACTTCAAAAATTAAATGCACAATATCACAGTCAAACAATGAATCTATGAAAAAACCCCCGCTGATTCTTTCAGTGAGATATTAAAAGCAACTGGATGAGTCAGCTGCTGAACCAAACGCAATGTATTGTAATCACATCACTCAACCACTTTGTTCGCCATGCTGGAGTTCAGCTCAGGGTCGTCTGGGATACTTGACACAGATATTCTCCAGATAGACCCTTTCATCAGAATACTTTAGAGTATATTGATTTAATTCCATGCACTCGTGAGGCATGCAGCTGTCTGTATTCATATTAATAATCATAACTCATGCAGCCAACATTAGTCAGAGGGAAGAACTTTGAGATTTTGCTTTTGAGAATTGTGGTATACAAGTGGACCGTAGACGCCAAAACATTATACGATCACTGTGGTTAGGGCTATTAGTCAGTAGTAGTAAAATCCTTGTTGCAAAAGACAACTAGTGCTCCAGAAGGTTTTCCTGACATCTCTATGATATCTGAATCAGCTGGTGCTTTTTACCATCTCATTAAATTTAAAATTTAGTGTTTTCTACCTAGACTTAGACTACACCCATTTAAAGTTAATGGCTTTAAATAACTTGCAACTGTGATCCAATTTGGCTTTCCTCAATATATTTTTTTTGTAACCAGTCAGCAGTAAGTGCTCCCTAATGATTGTTTTTATTGTCTTTGTATTTATAGCTTTTTATGTTCCTACTCACATGTGGCTTCTTATTCAGATACATGTTTGTCTCCTTTGAGACAACCAGCTGTAGACTTCATCTACTCAGTGCTGAAGGGTTAAACAACTTCTTCAATCAACAAGATTTTTAAGTGATTGTCTGTGACCACATGAATTTGTTTTCTGCTTTATGTCTTTCTGAGTTCTTGTCATCATGTGGCCTTCATTAGACACATTAACACCTAACATTTGTTTTTGGTAGAATTTCTTAAAATTCTTAAAACAAGAAACAAATGTTATGTCTATTGCCCTATAATATGTATGACCAATTATTTTATTTAGACGACATGGAACAATTCGGTTATCAGGCAGAGTCTGTTCATATGTTTTTAAAGGGGGAGCTCCACGTGAGAACAGACTGGAAAAATTGGAAAATATGAGTTGAATTTTTTTAACACAGCCCACTGCTTTTCCAGATTTGTAGAACCCAGTTTTAAAATTGCTCAGTTCCTAAACCATAGTCCTCTTCAGTCCTGGTGTTATCGTCATGATCCACTGACATGTAGACATTAAAATGCATCTTGGACCTGTGACCACAAATTACAGCAGCTGTACATCTTACAGCAAATTACAGTGGCTTCCCCAGTTTTTCAGACACTATCTGGATGTGATCAGATTACTCAGGATGGATGTTAATACCAGGTTTGAACAGGTCTAATGCCGATCAAATTCAGACTGTTTCAAATCTCAGAGCGCATGGGCTGCTTTGTTTTTTTGATTTTGCTACTTTGTGTTTTTACCCCACAGCCTGCTTTGTTTGCCTTGTTTTTGGACTGCCTACCTGTGCATGACCTTTTGTGAATTTCTCTCCATGCGTCTTTGTTTCCATCACAGGCTCATACAGCAAACTTGCCAAAGCTCCAGGAGATTCTTAGGTTTAGAATTTTTTGGTACCCTATATTTTTTCCCCAGGAGCACAAATAACAAAATTATTTTTATGCAGTTAGAACAAATTATCTATCGTTTTGTCTGTGACACCATGACACCAGGAAGAGCCAGCGTCTGATATCTCTCCTCACAAAAACACATGAGAAGCGTCACATGAAATTCTCATGCGCTCGGCTTAGTTCGGTTTCATGTCCGTCGGTCAAGCTCTAACCTTGTGGAATTGTTATCTCTGTCTTCATGTTTTTAAATGTTGTACTCTGTTTTAATTTTTCTTTCCCACTCCTCTTCTCTCTGATGAACTGGTGTTGTACTCCCAGGCTTGAGAGCCAATTAGTCACTTCTTGCTAAAACTCTTTCCTAGCAGATTTTTGAGCTGACTTAACTGAACTTTAGTCCACTGCAATCCCATGAAAGTCATTTTCAGAAGAATGATATTATAAAAATATATATTTTTCTCTTTCTTCCTGGTGACATTATACTACTTAAAATAATTCATGAGTAGTAAACTGCTGTTTGGTGCTTTTTTCAGAGTGTCCCTCAGTGACTCATTTGGAATTTGACATTTTCATATCTGCTGAGCAAAAATAATCAAGGTCCTTTTAGAAAGGAAAAAAAACCCTCAGTGCTGTAGAGCAGTAGAGGAGATGATCTGAGTTAAGTCGGTAGAAAAAGTGGTGGTTTTAAAGCACTGAGCAGAGACCACCCTCAGCAGCATGAGGAACATTCTGAGTTTGTAGGCATTTTAATCTTTGTCTTGATTATTTTCTTCATCTGACTTTGTCCACATTGAGTCACGTCAAGTGCGTCACTTCACAGACTGTGTGCACTACAACCACATTCCAGTCATGTGTATCATCGTATCATATGCATATGTTTCGCAACACAGCTGTCCACACAGGCTGTGTATGGACGTGCCGCTCATGTGTAACACACAGACAACATGTTTTATGTTGATGGTGAGTTGGCACTCTGAGTGCTGCCTAAACACAGATGACCTGCATTAATGTGACTACACAGATTGCACATGCTAAATTCACGCCTACTCTGCATGAGCTGTATATAACAAATTGGATGCCTATTTCATGTGCATTATTTTCAATTTCACCATCTATGGTCTATGTTGTCCCACACAGATTCATTTATTTTTGTATGTATTCTTGTTATCCAACCAAATAAAGCAAACAAAGGAGGCTTTTTTTCTATTACACTCTGTTGGTGGTCATCTTGTGCACAATCTACAGAGCCTTAACAAAGTAAACCCCCATTGCCCCACTACATCCCTCCTAAGCAACCACATGCAGTCAAGCAGTCAAATATATAGCAACCAACCTAACAAGAACATTGACAGGGTGTTAGTCAGAACCCAGAGGTACTACTGCAGAAATGCAGGCCTCAATCTTGTGGTATAAGAAAAGAAGAGACCTACGATGAATCAGGCAGAGAAACTAAAAATATATGTGCTACTACTTTGATGTTATTTTAGGTTAAAGACTGTCCATAGCTTGTTTGAGAATCAATTCCAGACTAAAAAAAAATTGTATCATGCAAAGAGACACAGCCCAGAAAACATTGGAAATATTAAAATTATGACAAATAATTCCTCCTGATGTTTTGTCTTTTCAAGCTATAGACAAGTAGGTAGCTAATGTACAGGGATTAGACTTAAACAACCATTCCATCGTGTCATCAGCCGTGTACCAAAACATTTCATAATTTCATTTAGTATTGGTATTCTTGATTCATCATAATTGGGGCAATATGGAAAGAAAACTAACTCAAGCCTCTTTTATACTAAAGTGAGCAGGTAAATCTGTGATATTTGAACAGGGTGAACCTGCTAATAAAAGGCAATTAACACCATTCCCGTTGATATCACAAACACAGCTGAGCTCATTTACAATGTTACAGTCATTATTATT
The DNA here is from genome assembly GCA_016785285.1 of Brachirus orientalis. Lineage (NCBI taxonomy): Eukaryota > Metazoa > Chordata > Actinopteri > Pleuronectiformes > Soleidae > Brachirus > Brachirus orientalis. Next base: position 4,804,131 of record JAFBJR010000194.1, read on the forward strand.
TAGCATCTTTTACTTTGCCAAGTGAAAGATTTCTCCAGATGAAACAGAAATTATTAATCCCATTTGAACCTGCGTTTTAACAGTTTTTTTGGAACAGTAAGAAGGTTGTATCATTCTCCTAATTCACTCCTTATTTTTACTTACTAACACTTTTTCATCTACAATCTTTCAGGGTGAGGGGTAGGAGTCTTGTTTTAAGGTGATCAGCTAAATACTTCATACAGATTGATCAATGATGACTGATGAATTATTGCAACAAATATACTCTAAATCAGTCTTTCTTCAGAACAAGGACCATGCATACTGTATTAAATCAGTTGCACGTAACATGAAAGAGTGAGAGAGCAAGAGAGAGAGAGAGAGACCGACCTGCCTGGAGTCGGCATTAATTCAAACATGCTCCTCAGTCAGCGGTAACAGCAGGGGTGGCTGTTCTAGCAAGATGCTAATGCAGCCACTGGGAGAAAAATCAATGGCAGTGACAGACAGGTTGGGCGGGTAGGTGGACAGGGCAAACCAGTCAGATCTGTGTATATTGTAATGGAAACTCACAGTACAAACTGGTATGTATCTTGAACAGCTTGAATTACCAGAATTTCTCCATATAGCCTTGTACCATACCAACGTACTAACATGTGTCTTGACTTTTCCTCCCGAGGTTCCACTGTTTGTCTGAGCAGATGATTCGCAGACTGTCTGACCAACCAATTGCTGCCCAAAGTCTTATTGCGGGAGTGTTCCTCTTGCACAAAGAATAAAACTGACAAAGACAGCTGTTGTTCTTATGCCCTTATTTCTACCCTCACCATAGTCTTACTCTATTGCCACAACAACATGCAGAGTTTCTTTTTTTAATGTACTTGTTCATCACCACTTTTAGACAGATGAGCCATACTATACCATGCCAACTATTTTAACTTTCGTTCACCTCACATCCTGCAACAAAACAATGTGGTGGGTATTTGCCGTTTTACAGCATGTATGCTAGAAAGGAGGGACCTATATTTTTAAAACAAGGAACATACTACATTTGAATGTTTTCATTATGTTTCATTAAAAAAAGAAACTCTGAACTTTTAAATAACTGCAGGGAAACCTATAACTTATTTTTAACACGATTCTGTGAATTTCCAAAGTAAGTTTTGCTTTTAATTTTGGTGTCAGACAGACATCTTTAGAGTCCAAGCAGCCTGGCTTTTAATGAGAGCACTGAAACTCTATTTCAGCATACTCCTCTCCCCAAAAGCTTCACCATCAGCAATTTTTACTTAATAACTCTGCAGTACAAGAAGAGTTTGCTCAACTGGTTTGTTCTGTTCCGATCTTGAACATTTTTAAAGGTTAAACTTTAATCTAACCCCTACATGTATTTGTTTTCTTTCAAAATAATATTATTATATGCAGAGTAGTCTATAATTTACACACGTTAATTATTACCTCCTTTAAATTTAAATTTGCAGCCTTGCACACAAAACATCATTCCTTCTTTAACCTCAGCCTTGACCTGCCATAGCCTTATCTCTCAAATAAAGCTTTTTTTCCTGAATTTAGCTTCAACCCATTTAATTTAACAGATTACAAAACACATCCAGAGGAAATGGTGGGAAGGTGATTGATAAACTCAGGAGTAGGTTAACAAATGATCAGATGGACACTGACACAGGGACAAAATATGGGGACATCTGGTGGTTGGATGAAGAATGACTGAAGAAGATGATATAATTATGGGCCACTGGTAGAACTAGGAAACAGACTGTGAGACTTCAGGCTTTGACTATAGATGTTTTTACAGCAGAGGTACTTTTACATAGTTTTACTGAACTGTTGGGAAATACCCTCTTTTTGGCGTCTCACTTTTCACTCTGCTCCAATTAAATTGCTCACTGTTTGCTCCGAAATTAAAAACTCTTGTTGGGTTTGCGTCATGTACATTCCTCACGCGGTGCGGTTAACTGTGTCTTTCAGCACCAGCTGAAGAATGTGTACGGAGCTTTGCAGATTTAAATTTGACAAGAAAATATTGGTTTGCAGTTTGTACACCAGTGGTTATCTCCATACGGACATGTGAGAGCACAGCTGGTTATTTATCCTCCTCTTCCCCAGACATGCTTCACTCTGCGTCCACTTCACTCAACATGCCCTGAATGTCATTTTGGTTCAGAAAATACAGTACATTACTTATAAAATGTTGCTGAGAATGGAATTTAGTTGTGTGGGAAAGTTTAGGTAACAAGGCTGAGTTAAAACTATAGCGTGTAACTTGTAAAAGATAAACAAATGTCCGTTACATTCAGACCATTGAAAAATGAGTTTACATAATGATGATGAAGGGGCCGTTCAGAGGCAGTGTCTCTTGCGAGCGGAGACACATTATCTCTTATGTAGCAGGGAGCCAGACTTATGCACAAATGAGAGCAGTGTGAACGGTTCACAGAATGTTGAGCGAATAAGACCCTGACAAATTTAATCACTTGTGCAGGATGTATAGAAGCTTATGGAGCAGCTTCACGACGCACTCAAGAAAACTAACTTCTGAAAAAAATAAATACAGTCAACTAACTAAATGCTGCTGTCACTTTGTGGTAATTAATGCACCACAAATTAGGTAGTCATTGGAGTAGAACATTATTTCACTAATAAAACATTTTACAGTTTTGTATCTGTGATATAATTGTGAATGCAAATCATGAATAGTTACATTAACTGACTTTTTATCAAATACTCATGCCCATCCCTAGTCCATATACAGTATGTGGGCAGATTCTATCTCCCAAATGTCACTGTAATGTTGTATTTCTGTCTCTCTTTCCATGAACACCCCCCACCCCACCCCCACAAACACTACTCATGGACTGGTGCAACAACATTGCCATTGCCATTGTTTCATCTCCTTCTGGGCTCCAGACAAAGGACAGAGCTGTGGATAAGTTCCACATGGTTATTACATTGATTCCTATTCTCAGTGCCACTGGCCTCTGTAAGAAGCAAAGCTTCACAAGGCCAACTGCAAGGGGAATATATTGACAGGTGTGAGCAATAACATCCCCCGGAGGGAATTTTCTCTGTCATTAAGGGCACTTACAGTCATGTTGGACTATCTACTCTCATGAAAAAAAACTCAAAAATTCAAATTGCATGAAACAAGGGCTTTTTAATGTGACATTCACACATCTCACAAACATAAAAGGATGTAAAATCATCATTCACAGTGTGCTGCTCAACAGTTTATCCCTCGTGTGTGCTCAAATGGGGACATTTCAAGGGAGTTTGGGCAAAATGCACAATTCCAATACCTGAGGGGCCCCACATTAACGAGACTGAATCTTCAAACCACCGCAAACTGAAAGCAATACCTACAGTAGTGGTTCCCAAACCTTGAGTCATGATCCACTACAGAAAAACATTTGTGATTCAGCACAAAATTACTTAATTTTTTTTATTTTATTTTTCTTACTTTGGTCTCAGATAATGTTGTTCTCTTTTATTTGTGTAATTTGGCATTATTATTGTTTTCATTTCAAAACAAACTTAATACCTTTTTATAGCTGGACAACCCTGATGAGCAGGCAGCGCAGATCCGAAGGGAGCTGGATGGACGACTGCAAATGGCAGACCAGATCGCTCGAGTAAGTACAGGATGGATACATGAGTGGGTGAATGGATGGGTGGAACAGTTGGTAGGCCTCAATATATTAAATTACATCCTTTATCTTGTCTTTTAATTCTATTTCTCATCAATGTAATTACTGTATTGCTCATTATCTTGTGTGCCATATTATCTTTAATTAGGATTTGACCAGAGAGTTGTACTTTGTATAGACTCGAACTAATGGAAAAAAATTGCACTCAAATACAGCTGCCACATCCTCTATTTTATTGATTTGTAATTATTTTTTTTCCTCTGTGCAGTTTGCATGTTTGCTTGCTACTTTATATCTTTTGCTTCTACTTCCTTTTGTGCCTTATTGTCAGTATTTCTTTGGTACATATACACGCCCAATTGTTTTTTTTATTTCCCATGAAATTATATTATTCAATATCAACTAAAGTAGGAATTATATGAATTACATGAAACAAATGAAAGTTAAAGTGTTATATATATATATATATACATTATATAAATGTATATATATATATATATATATAATGGGACAATGTGACATTCACGTTACTGTGACAAAGCAGATTCAAAAAATATATTTAAAAGTTGAACTGCAAAGTTTTTTCAGTGCAGATTTACAAGTTTTGTTAATATCGGAATACCCCAGGTTTTCGTTTAGAATCATTGAGGCATTCTGGTAAGTTATTTTAAATTTAGTGTACAAGTAGTTTTGTTGTCTTTGGATATGTGTGGACATGTCGTGGACATATTGCTCCTCAGTGAATTGTTTTTCTTCCTGTTTTGGTCAGTATGGTGGAAGGTTCCCAAAGTTTTCCTCCAGGGAGATGGAGGCCATGTTCATCGAGGAGCTGCGCTCTTCTGTCAACCTGCTGATGGCCAACCTAGAGAGCATGCCTGTGTCCAAGGGAGGAGAGTTCAAGCTACAGAAGCTGAAACGAGGCCACAACACATCCATTATGGACATGGGTCAGGAGGACGAGAACACTTTGTCCAAATCTGACGTGGTGCTGTCTTTCACTCTGGAGGTGGGTGGAAAACTATTAACAGCTAATTTGTTCCAAGTATTTAGTGTACTTACATTAGTGTATTATGACAACATGATATAATTGTCATAAAGAGGATATATTATGGCAAAACTGTCTTATTTATGATGCAGTTTCCAGTCTGGAAACACAGGGGTAACAAGGAGATAATATTACAGTCATACCTTGTTATTACATATGTGCTTTCCAGGTAATTAGTGTAGTACCTCCTAATTAAAATGTTTGTTAATTAAAATGGATAATTACCATTATATAAAGTTGAAATTCATCGTACCTTATGTACAACACACATTTCTAGTCTTATTGCCAAGCTATTACTTGATGATTACTCTAAAAATAAGATGGTATTATCATTATTTTACTACAATATTACCATTACTGTACTGAAATGTATGTGTTACCAGTACTCTTTTTTTTTTTTTTTAAATGATGTCGGTCTATGTGACACACACTGATTTGTGTTGTGCAGAGGACGTGCGTAAAAGGAAAGTCTGTAATCAATCATGCATGAACGTACTAGATTAATATTTCAGGTTTGTACAGTACTGACAGTGAATCACACACTGAAAAAGGTGCATTCACTTGGAAGTATGATGGTGTGAGTTGAATATATTACAGTCTGCCAATTGAGTTTTGTACAACATTAAGAAGCATCAGAAGATGCTGTCTTGACCGCTAAATGGGGATGTGATTCTATATTGGTACAATCACTGGCTGTTTGTTTGAGTATCTTGGACCTTTGTAGTTTAAATCCATTCTCTAATAATTTGTTCTAACTTTTTTGTATTGCCACCAAATGTCAGTCAGTGGAATATTGCAGAAAAAGAAAATGAATGAAATCACAAACCTGGACTTTATAAGCAAAATACACCTACAGGACATGTTAAAACAGCCCCATAGTGCCACTGGTGCTCAGAAAAAGGGAATCTTTGATGTCAGTTTGTGGTAATCATAAAACTCTTCTACCATTTACTTATGGCAAAGTGTTAAGTGTAACACATTCTCATACACAATTAAATGGAAAAACTTCTCTGAGTAGTTATGGCTGTCAGGTTAGTCCAGGGAAGCTGAGTGATGTAGCTATAAGAGACATTTTCTGTCTCCTGGATATGAAATAATGTTGAAATCAACCAATATATTTTCATATTAACCCTCCTGTTTTTCCTCAAGAACCATAGTCAGTTTTTCAGGATGAGCATGGGGACTTACTAATGAGATGACACATATCTCTCAGGATTTCTTCTGACTGACTGACTTTTGGAAGTCGAACTTAATTGGATGACAGGTGGAGCCAGAGGAGACTGAGAGATGAATCCTCCACAAACCTTTTATGATAAATTACCTGTCCACTACCTGTTCTGAGCCTCTGTGGGTGTTTATGCTCCACAAAGATCTGATCAAGCATAAACCGCAGCGCTGTGATTATTGTACCGAATTTTAGCATCCCAGAGAAACAGGGCACATTTCCATCTCTTCCAGTATGAAAAATACTTTGTGGGTGAGGTGGGAGAAATTCTATCTTTTGTACAATGAACGCATTCTTCTGCCTGGCAGCACCTGCCCACAGTTTGTGTCTCTAGCTTTTGTAAATGCTCAGGAGACATTTACGCAAGACATTCTTCAGTTTCAAATTAAATCTATCATGAGCTCGAATTATGGCTAGTGAGAATTTAAGTTAACAGAACTGAAAATGGAGTAAAAGAATTTGGTATCTATACTAAATGTCCAGCTGCTATTTTTTGTGCTTAGCAAATGAAAACTTTTAGAGATTGGTCATCAAAATTTCTGAAAAACTGAAATAAGAAGCTGTACATAAATCTGGCATTATACTGTGTTCATACATGTACAAACTGTCCCCAGGGTAAGTGTGTTAGTTAACTGTGGCTGAAGCTTTGTTGCTTCTGTTTTCAATTTTCTCTCTGCTTTCAGCTGTCTATATTTTAAGGCATCTCCACTGCATACTCTTGTTTCCTTTTCCTCCAGTCAAGACATTTTTGAGAGAGAGTAGTGAAGGTTTTTCAGCTTGTCAGTGTTGTCATAGCTGCAGCTTGTTGTGTTCAAATAACTCTTTTGGCAACCCTGTCAAAGAGCTACAAGCTGCATTTTTTTCTCTCTCTCTGTCACTGTGGTTCAACCTGTCATATGTGGATAAATCAAACTATTGCCCTAAACAAACAAATTGGACAGTAGGTGACAAATTGGTCCATTAATCAAGTCTGCAGGATTTAATGGACTGGACTTCTTAAAGATTAATACAACAGAGCTTTTTGGTTGGATCACATTTCATGCTTTAAGAAATATTTTTACACAAGAATATACATCCACTGCTCTCTGTGGCTCTTCAGGCAAATTCTGAACTATAGAATCAAACAGGGTGACAGTGACATCTGTTGTTACTCATTCTGAAAGAACCACAACTGATTTCTAGCAGCTTTGAAAGCTGCAAACAAATAAACCCTTCTGCCTCACCAAATCAGAAGACTTTTTTGGAGGCTCAAAACACAATGATTACATCCAACACTCCACCTTTGCTTGCTCTCTACAGATTTTCTGTAATTGTGCAAAAGCTGGACCATCTGTTTATTTGCTTTTAGTGCACAAACTAGAGTAGAGTAGCTTTTGTGGAAAAACAATCACACCTAATGCTTCAGTAAAATCCTACCTTCTTCCTTGTCTTAAATTGACATCACAGTACAGTTTACTTGGTTTTAAAATGGCATCAAAAAATTGTCCGTACGTCACAGTATGGTGACACATATCTGTTAAGGCACAGCTTTATCAAAGTTTTTGTTCAGGCCACAGGAATGGGTTTAACAAATTAGATTTATTAATATTGCACATTTCAATGACACATCTCTGTTGAAAATATAAAATCAGGATCGTGATAAATTATTAAAGTGACATGAAAATAAGATGAATAAAAAAATAAGTGCAGTGTTACTTTCAAAAAGAAAGAAGTGAGAAGTGTGAAATTCCTGATATTTCAGCCCATAAAAGTCTGTCATTTGCAGTATTCCCATGACACATGCTTTGTTTTCAAGTGTTAATAATCCTGGTGTATTTAGCCAAAGTCCTTGGCACTAAATTAAAATCATTATTTTCCAACTACGCACACAATACTGCCTCCATCTGGTCATCTGGTAAATCGATTGCCCAGGCTCGTAAAGCTCCAGTCTGTTCCTTACTAACCTCAGACAAACTGTAATTTTTAAGGACAATAACTTTTAATCAAGCAACAGTGGTAGTTCATCACCGACAACAGCTACAATGTTTGCTCTGTTTCAGTTTCATCTTACTTTCCTCTTGTTTTCTGAGTTGCTGTTGAAACTCCACCTGTGTGTGTTGCAGGTGGTGATCATGGAGGTCCAGGGTCTGAAGTCCTTAGCTCCAAACAGGATTGTTTACTGCACCATGGAGGTGGAGGGAGGACATAAACTGCAAACAGACCAGGCTGAGGCCTCTAAGCCCACGTGAGTGCAACACACATAACATACACTTTATTACACTTATTCACATTTGAGCCACAGCAGCACAAAGGTGGAGGCTTTGTTTTATGAAATCTTCTGAAATCAAACGAAAGTCTGGCTCTGTGTTGATGATGACAGGTGTGTTCCCTGTTCCAATGCACCCTAACCCTTTGCAAAGCTTAATGCGGAGCTGACCATTTCATTCAGGTCTGCTGGACTTGGGAAGCATCTAAAACACGATTAAGAAGCACTGTTAGAGAATGTACTCTCTGCAGTATCAACAGTGATAGCTCACTATTTTTTTTTGTGAGTGCACACCATGTTTCATTTGCAGCTTCTTAACATTCACTCCCTTTTCGATGTATATTAAGGTTAAACTTGTCTTTAGGTAACTTGGGCCTTTAGACATAGACAAGACACATCACCCACCTCTCTCTCCCTTTTGTAGAGGGACAGTCAGTGTAGCTTCTCTTCAACTTATTCTTATATTCTTTCTTATAGAAAAAAGATTTATTGTAATCCGGATAAATAGATAGATACTTTATTGATCCCGAAGGAAATTCCTGTAGCGATAATTTTACATTGCAATGTTGTAATGTTTGGAGCACTTTGTAAAATGTGTTTCAAAATGGTTCTGGTGTTTGTTATTTTCATTTGGGCAATTCACTATCATGTGAATCGAACTAAACTGCAGGTATCTGAGGACGCTGCAAGCAAAATAGTATTTTTACTCATGACTAAAACTAAGTAAAGTAATTTTAATGTGGTGATTTTTTACCTTAGAACCTGGATGTGTTTTAGCGGTAGGGGGCTATTTTTATTCTCTACAGGGTTTAACCTCAGAAGGTGAACATTTAATTTCATGATTCACCGAGGTAACAAAGCCTTTTCATTATTTCTCAGTGCTTTAGTGTCAGATGTAACACCACGGGTCACACTGTGTTTCCATGGTAGCGACTAATTGTCTCATCTCGCACTTCCTTTTTGTCTGATTCACTCTTAACTGTTACTGTTTAATAGTTCAAGCTTTTTTTTATTACCATAGGAGGAAATCTTGAAGGAAATGGCTGAAATGTACAACCACATTCAGGCTGGAAACATTGGAACATCTCTATTTACTGCAATTTTAAATCCCTGTTAAAGATTTACAAAAATCTTTCCTCTGAAATGAACATCACTAAAACCCATTGTGAACTGGGTTCTGTAATTTAGAGACCTTTATCGAAGAAACAATGTAATGCTGTGAAATACAGCATAATACTTCAGAAACTCTTCTGGGTGGGAAACAGCTTAATGAGTACACAATTTGTGCCCAACTATGAGACTGAAACAAGGTTAATACTGTACATATGGGATCGAATTTTTTCCTTTTTTAACATTTTAAAACAACATACATGTATGTATATGATTAACCATTTAAGTACATAATCCTATTTCATAATATTGTAATTTATTTCATGTGAATTGAATACTTTCTGTTTCCATTTACACCTTTCAGTAGACCATTTTTGCTTAGTGAGGATAAAAAAGCAATAAATCAGAATAAAGACAAGGCAAACAATGAAGAATAAAACTAATAATAAACAACAAAAGAAAATTGTATTGCACAAATATAATACTTGACTTACCTAATGTACAAGCCTGTTGCTTCAATTGATCAGATGTAGGTTCAGCAAAGTTATGTACCTAAATAAATAAGGTCAGCTGACTAACTAAATTTACTGAATGACCAGGTTTTTCAGGCAGGTTCCAAATGACAGTGCTTAAGTGGTGACAGAATGGTTCAGGGAGGATGACTCATCCTTTTCACACATGGATCGGCCACCACCGAGCCCAAGCTTCCACCCCATTCAGAATGTTTGTGATGTGTTGAAGAGGACTAAACACAGCGGTCCAACTTTCCCATCAAAAAATGAGATCTTGTTAAAAAGTGAATGCAACTGTGGACTAAAATAAATGTTGTGACATTGCATGAACGTATCAAAGTAATGCCATGACAAATGCATGTGGTATACAAAGCTGGATTCTGTCCACCAAAAAAACTGACTTTGTATAAATGTAACATAAAGTTTCAAATTAATAATTTTAGAATTTACTTCATAGACAAGCAACAAAAGGTCTTTTCTCACTTTCTCACGTATCCTTCTAATCTCATAAAGTTTAAAAATGCTCAAATATTATCTTTGAGTAGCATTAGTACTGAAAGCAGGTACAAGGTTCACCTCTAGTTTTGTAAAGCCAGAGAAATGTAAAGCTTCAAATTATACTTTAGTCTAAGATGAGGCTTGTGTGAATAAAATACATTTTAATACAGCTGTACAACTGCATTTCCTCTTATTTAGCTTTTATAGGTGTATGAATATGTATTTCAAAGACAAACACCAAAATATCAAAAATAAAAAAGGCCCAAACTGTATATTTAACTAGGGAGGAAGATGTACTCTAGGAGATGAGTACATAAATACATTAAAAGAAATACAAACATAATGTAAATCTGAATACACTGTTAACACGGTTAAAGTGCTTTTACTTTAGCAGTTTGTAAATATGACATTGATGTACACTTCAGAATTTAACAACCAAATTAGAACTTGGTGATAAACTCATCCTGGTTTTGTGATCATGTGAAAGCAGCAGACATAGTGCTGTGGAGCCTGTGTAATCACACATCCCTCAGAGGAATTTTGCAGTGACTCTGTTTAATTCACTGCTGGCTACTGAAGCTGTTGATGTGTTATTATGAGTCCCTGTGGGAACATCACAGGGGCATTTTTTCACTGTTTCATGACTGCTAATAACATAGGATTACCACATTATAATAATCAGGAAATGTTTTTATCTGTTGCTCTCACCTCAGCGGCCTTTTTCAGTCTACCTCACTTATGTGACTGAGTCTTAATCTCCACAACAACAGGCCTCATATCAGCTCTACTGCAAACAAGGTAACAAGAGCTGTTATGTTATGCTTTTCCACTAAGGGGTCCTTAAAATGGCACTGAAATTTTATAATGAGCAGTCTTCTTTTAGTGTGTTATAACATTTAAGCTTTGAAAAGAGGGAGATTAACTCTGCTACTCTGGCTGTAGTTGATTGTCTTCTTTCTCAAAGGCTTCACAGCTCTTTAATAAAACACAGAATAAACAAGTTGCACTTTAATCACATTTATTGTAAAGTGGGATATTTTGCTTCAGGAGTAAAAGGCTTTTCTTTGCGAGAGTCCTGTGGAAGTCCTTCATGTGACACACTAGAAAATGTGTAGTTTAATGAAAGCAGCGTTACTTAGTCACTATTGCCATAGAAATAACTTGGGTACAGCTGTCTGAGCTTCATGTACAGCAAAGTCGGAAAACCTCATACAACCTATTAAAACAAAAAATACATTTACAGTGTTTTTTTGCTTACATTGTAAAATATAGATAAAAACATTTATGACTCAGGCCATTGTCATGATAAATGCACATATATACAGTATATTATATGGAGCCTTTACTGTATTTAACTCATAACGACCACTTAAAGTGCTTTCACACTGAGTCATCTTCACACCCACATAAATGAGACACCTTGCATGGGTTAGCTGGGGATCAAACCACTGACCTTTAGAGCATTAGGCTGTTTGCTCTTTCCCTCCTGAGCATGATGTTATGTTTTCCTGAGATGCCTGTGAAGCATAGGATATTCATTGTACAGGTGTTTCAAGGGCAGCTCAGCTGGGATCAGGTCAAAGTGCACAGGGATCCATCATAAACAACAATCTCTCTTTTTCTCTCTCTCTCTCTCTCTCTCTCTCTCTCTCTCTCTCTCTCTCTCTCTCTCTGTACATGTGTATGTAGTTGGGGTACCCAGGGTGACTTCACCACCACTCAGCCATTACCTGCAGTCAAAGTGAAGCTGTTTACAGAGAGCACAGGAGTGTTGGCTCTGGAGGATAAAGAGCTGGGAAGGGTAAGAACTGACTTCATTTACTTCAGTATATCTTGCACACAGTGAGGTGCATAAATTCCTGATGTGTTATCCGTTCCAGGTTGTGCTCCACCCGACACCCAACAGTCCCAAACAATCCGAGCTCCACAAGATGTCAGTGTCTAAAGGATGTCCAGACAGTGACCTCAAGATCAAACTGGCCATTCGAATGGACAAACCACAAAACATGAAGCATTGTGGGTAAGTGACACTAAAATGTTTGTCTGTATCTCTGTGGTTCTGTACCCACTCATTTGAATGCATGTTAAAAGTGCTGATTTCTTTGGTGGCGGTGTTAAAGCTTTGCCAGAGGCAGCAGCGTGAGGCAGCATTGCTGTAGCAAGAAATGAGTGAGGGTGGAGTGTTGACTTATGCCTCTTACACACTAATATTGGTGGGTACACCCGAAATTTTTAAACCCCGGTGTACCCACCAATTTTAGCTTGAAGCTTAAAGTTTGCATGTGAATTAGATGCTGATCAGAGCCTGGTAAAAACAAAAAAAATGGTTTTAACTAGGGATTAAGTGGATTTGTTCAGTGGGAATGGAGTATAATAGATTGCAGTCATCTGGCTGTCAGCTGATTACAGCTGAGGCGTAAGACTATTTTAGTTTGTAAAATAATGCAAGGTTGCATTTAAAAGAAAACAAAACAGGCAAAGCTAATAAGACATTAGAGCCACTGAAAATAAGTAGAGTAGAATCATTTCCTGTGTTTACTTTATATTTTTAAGGTGCCATTCTTCAGTTTAACTTCACTTAGTAAAAACAACTGCTGTTTAAAATTGAAGTGTATTGTGACATTATGTAATTGTCATTACTCATAGAGGTCTTGTGGTTTCCTATAAGAGTGATGACCTGTGTTTGCTTATGTGTGTATTTGTGAATAATTTCTCAAGAGGAGAGAGTAAGATGTGTCAACTTTTTAAATTAATAATCAACAACAGAGACTGCTAAATCTCTTTCTTTAATGACTTTAGACAACAGGGTGTTGTTTGCACCAACAGGACCACCTGTATGTACTGTGTAATAATGTGTTAATGCCTGTTTGCCTTTACCCAAAATATGTTGCTTTGCTACCACCTTGTGGTTTTTAGTTGTTACCACATATAATATAAAATATAGAGTCAGTAAATCACAAGGTAGGCTTTCTGCAACATTTTATAGTGATGAATCACCAACAGACCAGTATAAAGACATGATTCCAATTTGATTAAGATTCAAGATTTTAGAACTATATTTTCATAGTGAAGCACAACAAAATCACTTTTGTGAGAACTCCAAAAGGTGTGTTTGAAATCCCAAAGGTATAATGTAAAAGGAGAAAAGGGAATGTTAATTTAAAAACGAGTTCAAATAAATAAGAGAACATTGTAACAGAACAATCATGAGTATGGGCAAAAATGTACACAAATATACATATTTATTGGTAAGGATGTGTTACATTACTATTACACATAACAGTATTTTGACTGTTTGGCTGTAATTAAATTTTGTTTTCTGTAATAATTATAATAATGATAATAATATCAATAAAAATAATAATAAAAAACTAGTTTAAAGACACATATAAAACCGCTTCAGACTTTTAATGTCATGGCAAAAAAGCACATTGCTCATACTCAAGACTGTCTGCTTTAAACATAAGAAAATCTTTCAGATTAAACAATACAAACAAAATCACCAGATGACAAAAAAGATAAGATAACCTGTAATTGTCAGGGATGTTTAAGATGAGACTGGCTGCAGGATTGGAATTTAACCAGCAGATGTCACTAGATGCCCAACAATACCATTCCATATGTATGACTAGAGCCTGGCACATCAGATTTGATTAACCATTTCTTTTGTCCAGTTGAATCTTCTTCTTTTTCAATTATCCACAGGTATCTTTGGGCCATTGGCAAAAATGTGTGGAAAAGATGGAAGAAAAGATTCTTTGTTCTGGTTCAGGTAAGCACACATAATAAAGTTGTATCACTTGTACATGTATTTTCTGGTTAAGATGAGTTACAGATGTGATAAAACACAAACAACCCCCCCCACCAAAAAAAAAAAAAAAAAAACCATACAGTGCACACAACAGGGTTATATTGATGAATGAGCAGTGGCATGAGTCTTTTTAGCTCATCATTTTCCAAGGAATGAAAGAAAATGTGTTTATAACTGCAGCTAACCTTAAGCATTGAGTTATTTTTTCTGAAATGCTTATTGGATTCATTTTTTTAAAATAAAATTTGGCATTGTTTATGTGCAAAAATCCAACCTGGAGTCCAGACTCATTCATTAAAATTTAAACTAAATATATAAACTTTATCGGCCAAACTGTGTGTGTGTATATAGAGAGTTTTCTAATAAAGACTTTAGAGTTCATTAAATAATAAATTAATTTTCCTTTTTCCTTCCTTTCTTTTTAAATCAAACACTGATAAAATAATTTATGAACACATTTTCAAGGGATATACGTATTCAAGAGGATCTCCAAAATGTTTCTGATCTTGAGTTGAAAACCTATCAAGTCTGATCCGGTTGAGCTGATTGTGCTCTTTATTATCAGTGTATCGTGAGTGTCTGAAAAAAGTCACATCGTCTTGATCTTTGCACACATTTCATAATTCCCACAGTTCCACAAGACCAAACTCTGACTAAAGTGAGCTCCATAACCGGATCACACCCAGCAGAGAAGCACGAGCAGCTGTCAGTGTGAGCTCTGCTGCACAACCAAACATTTTCACTGGCCACATGTTGTGTTGAACGGTTAGAAAGAGATGCAGCCAAACTGTCAGGTGGTGGTGGTGGTGGTGGTGTATGTGTGTCTTTGCTAGTGTGTATATTTGTGGATAGGGTGGTGTAAGCAGCCATTTCCTGGTGGCTCTACATTAGGAAGTTGGCAGTGGGGGTTTTTTTAGGAGTGGGATGTGTATGTGTGTGTGTGTGTGTGTGGGGGGGGGGGGGGGGGGGGGTGTGTGGGGGGGGGGGGGCTGTCTCCTGTGTGTTGCTGAGGACATGTCTCAGAGCTACAAGTTGACAGGGGATTGACAAAGTCGAGTGAACACTAGCTGGCCTAACACTCGCAGCTAGAAAAGCCTGTGTGCCGCCAAATTGAAGCATCCCATTTGCTCCCAGCTAAATATATGGCAAGTGACAAATACTGGTCAATAGACTGTGCACACATGCATGTGTTTGTGTGTGTCTGTGTGTTTGGGGGGAGTGACACACTCACTCTCTGGTCATCACTTTGCGTCTGAGTCCACATGTACTTTTTGTTGCCATTTCAGAGATGTTGCTGTTGGCATTTTGTTACCCAGCCATGTCTTTAAAATCATGGTCTGCTTCCCTCAAATGAACGTTAATCAAGTTTGTGTGAGTCTGACAGACTGATGTTGTTGTGTCATGGGTAGTTTAGGTTATTGACCTCAATGTGGAAAACTGTCTCTGGCTCCACATAAATAACAAAACACAACATAAATAACATTTAAACTGCAATTTAAAAAGAAAGATGGTAAAACATAGAGCTCAGAGTTTAATTCACAGACAATTAAATTCAGTTAAATGATTTTATAATTTATCTCCTTAAGTTGAAGACCTCGTTCATCATAATTAAAAAATAAAATCATAATGTACTGTAAGACATTTGTGAAAGAAGGAAATCTGTTTCCCTGAAATATTTGATAAATGCTGTTATGTGGTAAAGGCGCTGGTGGAGTCATAAGTTGGATGGATGAGCAGAAACACATGATTTGACATAAAGGTAAGATGCCATAAATCTAACTATAAGTGTTTACCAAACTCTAAAAAGAGAAACGAAAATAACACATCCTGTGATCTGCTAAGTGTATATGTGTGTATATATATATATATATATATATATATATATATACACACACAATCACAGGCCTTTTTCTTACACTTCAGCAATGTGTTGATTTTGAACGAGAAAAATAATCATACTCTACTCAGCGGCCCAGCATGGCTCCATCACTCTGAATGAATATATCAAATATAAATGCTACATTTCCATCACTGTAAGTTTTCTATCTTTTTTAACAGCAGCCACTATGACTACGTTTTAGCAGGATGAGCATAGGTGTTACTCTTCACGTTAATGATGGCTCAGTTCATGTTAGTCAGGGCAGGATGACAGTGAAATAGCAGGCACCCAGAAACTGTGGCAGCTAAATGGAATGGAAATCAGTCAGTGTTAATTTGATTATTTTCACCTGTGCTTTTCTGTGACTCAGGCTAAAATGTCTGCAATCAAACTGGTGGTGTTATTATGAAGTCATTTTGTTGCACTATTTTCTATATTGTTATACAAAAAAAAGACTATTCCTCCCCCCACATTACCTTTTAGGAGATTCTCACAGACTGATTATTAGGCAGCTACAGCAGGTCAGTTCATAGCACTACAAGAAGCATTTTGTAAATTTTAGGGAATACTGGGGATTCCGAGCCCTTGTCATTTTGGATATTGTAAATAAAGTTTTGGAGTCCCAGCTTTGCGTCATATAACTAATTCCGTCCAACTCACTGCTTCTGTAGTAGTGGCTACAGTGTCAAGCATCATGCAACAAGTTCAACTTGTGTGTAAGTATATCAGCAAATCACAGAATAAATTACAATGGAAGAAGATTTAGACAGGTATTAACTACAAAGTATTTTAAATTACATATTAGATATGATTTAGGTTATGATTGTGTAACTGTTCAGTTATTGAACCCCCAACTTTTGGACGATCATGTCCTCTTCGTCTGCACAATTTTTTCTTAACCAATGTTTAATGTTTCCATAGAAAAACCTTGCCCGTTCCTCTGTTCGAAATAAGGATATTTCCATTTAAAAGTTTTTTTGTTTCTTTTTCTGAGGCATTGCACAGAAAGAACAAAAGACCACCAACATAATGACGTACAGTCTTTTTTTACGTGAAGTACAAAACATTTGCAGTGCTAATCAAGAAGCAGGCATTAAAAGATGTTGATAATTAGATTTCCTATTAAGTCAATGAATGTGAAGAAATCTTTTAAATTCCTTTTTTTTTTTTTTTTGCTGGAAATGGTCCAGTGATCCTGCTACACTGATACCACAGAACGGGCACAATGAATGATGCCATCTTATGTTTAAATGTGAAAATGAAACACCTTTAGACTCATGCATCACAGCCTTCCCCAAGGCTATACTCTCACATTATTATTTTACTTTTAAAAATTGTCTTACTGGTCCAATTTGTGCAAATGTTCGTCCATAGGCAGGATGTCTTTAATTCCACCTTCTGTATTTGTACATTTGCTTTATGAAGTTCAAAATCAAACAAGTTGTGGTGTGTTTGGGTTTAACAGGGTCTATAGTAGCTGACATGACAATTTTTAATACCAGCTCTTAAAGTCCTGATAAACAAACTGAGTGATTGTCAGTTAAATGAGTTAATGAAGTTCTGAGTCTTTTACAGACAGATGTGTTGCAGTCTCTCCTCCTTACCTGTAGATGTACATTATACATGGTGATTGTAATGTTATTATTATTATTATTATTATTATTATTATTATTATTATTATTATACCTTCATATATATATATAGAACCATCATAGAATACAGTAAAAGTTAGTAAAATTACAAACTCTCAGGTAACTGGTGAAGGTCAGCTACGACTGGTTTGTGTGTGTTCAAAAGACCTGGCAGCAGCATTCTCAATCAGCGGTAGCCCTTGGAGGTTTTGTTTGCTGATATCAGAATAATCTATTTGATAAGTGCAAGTAGAGCTTTATTGTAATTTTTTAAAAGAAAAACACAGCAGAGCACAGCACATTTACCAAAGAAGAAACATAATTACCTAACAACAAACAAAGTGTTTTTTCCTGGATGGAAAAAACAAAACAAAATAAAAAGGTATTAAATGAACAATTTTACAAATTAGATATGTTTACTTAAAAACATACAAAGGTCTTGAGTATTGCACAGTGAGTACATAATATTGCGCACTGACAATTAACTATTGGACGTTCGTTTTAACAGAGGGAAGCTTGGAGATGCTGGGACAATGCTCTTCACCATCTTTGTGCTCATTAAAAGCTTCTGTATGTCACAGCCACTGTCAGAGCAGCAGACACTGAACACAGACAGATAAAAGATCAAGGAAAACTTGCATTTAAACTTTTGAGTAGATGCAACTGCAGCAAGGGCAGCCTTCTTACCTCCTCTACTTTGTCAGAATCATCTGGGATAAAACTTACAAAAAAGATCTTTTAACAGGACTGCTTGTGTCTTTACCTATACCGATGCTGCAGCAAAGACATCTGCTTCCGCCAGTTAGGATATGAAAAGAGTAATAAAGGAGACGGAAGAAGTGGAGGTTCACACTGTGATTACATACAATTCAGCTTAACTCACATAAATTCACTTCCATTGAATTCAACGTATTTGAATTTATGTTCAGTTCACTCGAGTTCAGTTCAGTCAAGTTCCATTTAAATGTTTGTAACAAGAAAACACAAGTTTATCAAAGACATTTTAATGTAGATATCTATGTGCTGTTGTATACGTTATGCACCAGTTGACCTCATGTCAGGGTTCATATAGGAAGTTTGGTTCCAAACTTTCTTTGTGCACACAAATGCCACAACAAGCGAATCATCTCCAGTATTCATAACCATGTTTTTCCTTTAATGATGTGAAAGTAAATCACTGCAATCCTCACGTGCACTCAGACACAATCCTCTCTCCATCTTTTCTGTCAGCTGACTGACAGCTGAAACTGAGAGAGAGACACTGAGATGAAAGGAGGCTGGTGGTTTGGGGTGTGGGTGCGTGGGTTGTTGGGTGGAGTGGGGGTTTGGCAGTTTGGACTCGGATTTGCCTTTGTGGTGTCCTGGAGGCCAGGAAGCTGTTCGAGAGTTGGTGCAGTTCCCTCCATGTCTCATTCGTGGCCTCGGGTCTCATCAGTGCTGTCATCAGGAAATCTCATTTGTCACACACATGAAGGGAAATCCAACACACACACGGACACAGAGACACAGACAGACACAGAGACAGACACAGGATGCAGCTGCAGCTAAAGTGAGAGCTGCCACTTGCAGCGGTGGAGGTGGTGACAGTGCCTGATTGGCCAGGGCTTGTGATGTGTGGTGACAGGCTGGTATGACTAGCAGCTAAAGTGGCAGCAGACAGGCTACAGTTAGCAACAGAGCAACTACCTCTTACCACCACAGGGGGCAGTGTGAGAACCACAGCCAATCGCAATCAAAGCCTGTGTGTTTCGCGCCCATTTCTGTAAAGCCCACACTTTCATGAAAAGTCTTTCCTCTGGGAGCATTTTACCTGATGCGATACATACTGTGAATTTTTTTTTTGTTAATCTTATATATTGTTAGTTTAAGAGAGGGTTCATCCTTGAGAGATCATGAATGTGCTCAGTCAAATTCAGATGTATATGTAAAAAATATTATATTTGATATTTAGGGTGTTGGTACCAACTAATACCAATCAACATGTTGAATAACATTTTTGTTGGGATCTGATGAAAGGGTTACTGTTAGAATTTACCCAGAAGGTTTTGGAATGTGCGTTATGGATCTGATTGGATCCGACTTCTGATATTCAGTTGGGACTTTAAGTGTAAATCTGATTTTTTTTTTCATGGCTTTTAATTTTGTTTCTGTTATCATTTTCCTTGTGTTGTCCTTGTGTAGCTTGATTGTTTTACATCCAGTTTTACCCTGTAGTTTTCTTCCATGGATATCATCTGACTGCTTTAGTGTACCTGTGCTGATTACCAACACCCGTTTCCTGTTAGTTTGTTATGTGTTGTGTTATCTTCTCTCCCTTTTAGGTGTTTATTTTTTCATCTGTATTACATGCTGTTGTGGGATCCCACTGTCTGCATCATTTTGAATTCTATTACCCTTTTCTGCCTTGGAATTTTGGCTTTCTTCTCCTAAATCTGCAATGTTTGCACAGAGTCAGATGGAAAATCTTTTGCATGTGGTCATCTGCAGACCCAGACAGGTGAAGCCCTGATTTTAGATTTAATTGAAATTTTAACTGCAAGAGTAAAATCAGGTTTGAGAGTCTGTCTAAGCTCCAACATTAATGAAAAATACAATCTGGGCTTGAACATATGAATGTGTTATATGTTATATGTTCTTTTACTGCATCATCCTTTCTTCTTTACGTGATCGGTGCAGGTGAGTCAGTACACCTTTGCCATGTGCAGCTACAGAGAGAAGAAGGCCGAGCCCGTGGAGCTCCTCCAGCTAGACGGTTACACTGTGGACTACACTGACCCACAACCAGGTAACTGTAGCACTTCACATTGCAGTATCATGAAGAACAGTTGCCACAATTAAGGTGAACTGTCTCAATAGTTAATTTTGATGTCATCTGTTATCACCGAAAATTAAGCGAAGTCATCCTCTGCCTATCTCAGGTTTGGATGGTGGTCGGACATTCTTTAACGCTGTGAAAGAAGGTGACACTGTGATCTTTGCCAGCGATGATGAACAGGACCGGATTCTCTGGGTGCAGGCCATGTACCGAGCCACTGGCCAGTCACACAAGCCAGTTCCTCCCACTCAGGTCCAGAAACTCAACTCGAGGGGAGGCACAGCTCCACAGCTTGATGCACCCATATCTCAGTTCTGTAAGTTTTACTTTCTGGTACTTCTTTGATTTTTAGTTCTTACACCAAACAGATCTTACCATTGGAAAGTGTTGATCTGAAATCAGAAGCTCCATAGTGCCAATAAAGGTGACGCAGATCTGCTCAGGCTGTTGTAAGTTGATATACTATCAAAATAATTTTGGAGACATAATTTAATGGTTGGAATCTTACATTGTGTCGCTTTAAGTGGATAAAATCAAATTTTTCTTAATGTCCCCGCTGACAGCCTTCTTGTCAGTTAGAGTGAGTGTCCATGTGTCAGGCTGGTTCTCGGTGACGGTGGTGTGCTCTGAGAAGTCAGTGCAGTGAGTCAGTATTTTGTACAATAACTATTTAAAAAAACAAAACAAAACAGAATTATCACTTTAACATTATTGTAAGATATTCTTGGAAGGCTTAAAGTCTTCTTTAAGCCTGAGAATACCCACTTCTATAATAATATCTTTTCAATGAAACATCTGTAGAAAATGTTTTTCTGTTCTTCAGTTACAGTTTTGTTGTGCTCAGTGTCCCACTTGGTCTCCTACTGTGCAGGTGTCCTCATATTTTCTTACATATCAGCCAATTATGTCATTAGTCTTCTTCCTGGTTATATGTTTTCAACTGTTACTCTATGTGCTGCTTTGCTCTTCGTTGTAGAACTGCTGTAGTGTTAAAGTGTTGGTGGCTTTGCTGTGTGTCTTTATGTTTCTCTATTTGTTCCTTCCTTTTTTTCTGCTCTTCTTCCTCTTCTTCTTCTAAACCCTGACCCTGCTATCTTGTAGCTGGATTAAAGGGTAAGTGCTTTCCTCCACTTTCTTTCTCTTCCTCCCCTTAGTTGTCTGTCGCTCCATCTCACTTAAGAACTTGCTGGATGCTATTGCTCTAAGAGGACAGCGGTGCACATCAGTACTGAAGTTTATTTTTTAATTTGTCCCTTATGTTTTTCTTATAATATACTTCTTATATTTGTATTATTTGCTTTGGCTGTGCTTTTGTCTGCATATTTGCTGTGTTTTAAACAAATGTGATCCATGAAGTAAATGTAAATATTCTGTTGCATTTTATATATAATCATAGTGTCTGGAAAGTGCCTAAAACCTTGATTCTCTTCGAACAGTGGAAAAAAAAGTCTAAAAAGCATGGTATAGGCTTTTTGGCGGTGATGTCACATTTGTTCAACAGAGACATCATAAAGGACAGAAAATCTTTTTCTGAAATAATGACTCATGTCTGCATTTGTATGGTATACTGTATACTATGAGGGAACCACCTTAAATATATGATTGGCTTCGCAGGAGACTGCAATGACTCCATGGTGAGAGACCCCACTATTAGGCCCACTATTGCTTTGTTTCTGTCTAATGTCAGCCCCATGGATCCCTTGTCTTGGTGCCCCAAAATCTATTAACAGCTCTGAGTATTGTACTAATTTATATACATGGAAATTGACATAAATAGTTTAGAAATGAAATCTGTGTTTATAAGAAAAGTACAGTCCTTAGAATCATTTATGCAACCTGTTTAATCCATTAATATTCTATATTAGTGATTTTCAAGCTTTGGACAGAGAGAGGTCTTTAGAATAAAAACTAAATAAATAAATATGTTTTGTAATCAAGTTTCAGGTGACTGACAAATATTAACAGTGTTTTAAGATGTAACCAAGAGTAATAAAAAAAGATTTAATTTATTATAACTTACAGCAGTTATTATAATAATATACCCTCTGTGGGACTAGTGCAAAAAAACTGATTTATTTTCCCCTCACAGGAAATGAATGACCTGTTGTGCTCAAACATGTCATTACCACTTTTGAAATGTGTTTCTAAAAATCAGCTAAAAAAAGGGGTGAAGGTGTGTATACATTAATGTCTGAGTGGGGATTTAGACAAACATAGCTGGATTCAGCCGCATTCATCTGTCACTCCACCTGAATTAACAGATAAATTAATATGTCTCATTCCCACTTAAAGGAAAAATCTGGTAAACATGAAGTGTACAATAAAGAAAACCACACATGCCAATTGAAACACATAATAAATAAATAAATTTGTCTAAGTGAATTTTCTGAGTGAGCTGTTTTTGACACAACTACAGCAATCGTACCGAGTCCCAGCAGCTGGTAATTACCAAGTTAAAAGTGCCAGGTCATGAATAATACAGTGTGATTGCTGCACAATTAAATCAGGCAGCAATCAGTCAATGTTACCAAATAACTACTTGGCGGTTCACGCCTGGATCAGTGCACTGAAAAATATAACATCATGTCCCCCCACCTGCATGCTCACCACAGCCCCACATCAAAATAGACTCCATTAAAATATAAAGAGTCAGCCTTGTTTTGACATATAGTGCTTTGCAACATATTAATAAAT
This sequence comes from Brachirus orientalis, assembly GCA_016785285.1. Classification (NCBI taxonomy): domain Eukaryota; kingdom Metazoa; phylum Chordata; class Actinopteri; order Pleuronectiformes; family Soleidae; genus Brachirus; species Brachirus orientalis. Next base: position 4,827,237 of record JAFBJR010000194.1, read on the forward strand.
ACAGAGTAGTTTGAGTGACAATCTGCTGTATTATATTTTTGCATTGGATATTTATATTATATCCAGTGCAGAAGTATGAGCTCAGTGTGAAAATACTATAATAATATAATAATAAAGCTTTTTTGTCAGATAGATACTATAAATTTAAGTCACATTATTACAACTTACTTAGTGCTGTATTTGAAATGTGAATCTTCAGCTGCACATCCTAATTATCTTGGGTAAATGTGAAAAGACCAAACTAGAGCCTTTAAAGTGGGTTTGCACAAACCAGTGGGTGACATCATGGTGGGTTGACACTTGATCAGCTAATGGACAGAGTGTTTGATCAGATGATATATGTGCTTCCAATTACTTATTGAGTTGTCTATTTCAGATTGTAGCCGTAACAGGCCATGCGTGAGTTGCTTTCCCCAGTTTTTACAGTAACATCTCAATTCAGCACAACATGATTTTAACACAGGTTAAGGGTTAAGAATTGTGTAAGAATCAGTGACATCTAATGTGGGACTGCTGATTGTAACATGTCACCCCTTCCTTCACCTACCAAAAAGAATATTGTTCTTCTTCGTTTGTGTTGTAGGCTTCCACTTCAAAACACAAAATGCACACTGTGGCTGGTTTGTCTGTTCAGGCTGCTGGTGATGGCTGCAGAGATGGTGGCCTCCAAAGCAAGACCCTTGCCTAAAGTACATACAAAAGACTTAATCTAAAGTTATGAAAACCAAATTATTTTTAGCTTTAAAGCCATTATAGACTTATAACAAACTGAACACACTGTAAACTAAATCTTACACGGTGGACCTTTAAACCCAGTATAGTTGTGTTTGAAGTTTGAGTTTGAAATTCATAAAACTTTCATCCTCATGACAAAGAGGGAAAAGGTAACGTGTCAGAGAGAGAGAGAGAACGAGAGGTGACATTTTGAGGAAACTTATGATGACCCTCAGTTGTGCGCTGACAGACAGCTCTCCATGTGTTTGGATGTGTCTCCTGGTCAGTCCACAATAAACCTTAACCCATGTGCTCCATAGCCCCAGTAGTTTATGACCAACAAACCCAGGACCAGCAGTGTGTCCACTGCCTCCTGGTTCCTATTCCTCTAGATCTATAAATGAATAGCAGCCATCAATCAATGTCAGGTCAGTCCTTCCTCTGCCAAGACGGACTGGGGTGACTAATGTCACAGCATGTTACTGTCCAGTCCTCCCGCCTCCACTCTTGCCCACTCACATCAAAGAGACCTGACAGGGCAGCAGCCACAGACCAAAGGGGCACCACAGTGTCACCTTTTTAGATTTTTTTTTTTTTTTTTTCCTGCAGTCATTGGTTTCCATCCATTCAGATCTGTTTTTTTTTTTGGGGGGGGGGACTGGAACTTGTTGAGGGGACACAATCAGCTCCCAGCATCTTGCTCTTTGGTTTGGTTGTTGATTGACAGCTGGGGTGCCGAAGTCCAGTCAGGGCCTGATTCCCGTGTAGCTCAATATGCTTCATTCTCATCTGTCGCATGTTTGTGCTTTGTGATGGGATAGACCACACACAGACACACTGTGGGACAGACCAGACACACTGTGTATGCATGCTCAATCTTATGTTCAGTCTATAATGAGCCGTTCAGTTGCTGGATTGTCATTTGCGTTATTGTTGTATGTCACACTAGGAAACCGCTGGCCAATAAGAGAATAGGTGTTTTGAGCATTTGTTTCTTTTTATAAAGTGACACCAGTAGCCTGCATCTGGATGTAGACTAAGCAGCTACGGTTCAGTGAGAAGAGTCATCAGGAAAGGTTTGGCGCTTGATCGCTGACTCCTCTTGTCTACGTGCTGATGTGTCCCCAAGATGCTTTAACCCAAATTACTGTGTACAATAGGTGTGTGATAGAAAAAGCAATATAAATGCATCTAAATGCATTGGCTGTATGAATATCTATGTGAATGACAAAATAGTAAAGCATGTAGTCATTAAAACTAAAAAAAGCACTATATTATTTATAATCATAAATCTCTAAAACCATGGTGACATTTGCAGAAAAAAGCATTAGTGACACCAGCTTTCCAACTGGGTTCCCATCCACCATTTATTTTTTTTAACAAATGTAATGTCTTTAGTGGTTTGTTGAAAAGTAAAAGGCTGGAATCACCATCACTTCCTGAAGCGCTTGTCTATCTTAACTTTACCTTACCTGTTGAGTCATTCCTGGAAACTAGCATGAAGGGATCATAATCGAGTAATTTGTTATACACCTGACTTAATAACTGATAACCTCAAAATCCATATCCAACATTCACTAATTTCCTTTGATATGATTAATATACAATGCAAATTTTATTTAATAATTTGTTTGGAAAACTTATTGCCTTTACATTACACTGTAAAATGTGTATAGAATTGTTTAGAAGTGGGATAATTTAGGATCATTGTTTTAATAACACTGTTAGAGAAATATGCTCAATTTCAAGTTAACTTTTGATTAATTTTCACCACACTGACATGACATTTGACATGTGTGTCATTCTTCTTGTCTGTGTCCTCGTTGGTCTGGTAAATGGATGTTTTTAGATGCTGATCGGGCCCAGAAGCATGGCATGGATGAGTTTATCTCAGCCAATCCGTGTAACTTTGACCACGCCTCACTCTTTGAGCTTGTACAGCGACTAACCTTGGACCACAGGCTCAACGACTCCTACTCCTGCCTGGTGAGGAAATATTGTATGTCTATGTAACTCTCAAAATGGGTGTGGCACTCTTATTCAAATGTGAGAAAACTGTCAACAAGCATTCACTGACCTCCAGAAGATCTCATCAATACAAACTTCATTCTTATTTTGGTGAACATGATACAGATTAAACACACGTGTGCTCCCCACCTAATGGGGAGGAAAAAGATTGGATAAATATATTGGCTAAACATGTCGGACAAAAAAAAAAAAAAAAAAAAAAAATTACATATGTTGTGTTTCCTTAATGGTACGGTTCACTTTGGTACAGTACAACATGGTTTGGAATGGTAATGTTGAGGGTCGGGCTGCGCCCAATGACATCATACCATGTGACAACGTGTGCTGACATCAAACGTGACACAACAAACATCATACTGGACAACAATGGACGACATCCAGCAGCTCAATTTTTCTGCTTGATTTGTTGCTGTTTGTCTCAACAAAATGTCAAGCTTTTTATGAGAATAAACTGCGAGATATTTACACCAATTGCAGTGGATTGACGTTTATTTGTCCTCCGTCAGCTGACTGACTGACCCTGATAGTACTGAACCGTTTTATGTTGGTATCCCAAGGGAAGGGTGCCAAAGAATGGAATGGATAGGGCCAGTTATTTTAATACTATTTCTAATGGAAACACACACACACACACAAAACAAACAAACTGTACCAGGCCACTCGGTGGAAAGACACCTACAATGCCGTCAGCTGTACTGATTTGTTAAGATCAGTCACAGACAAAACTTCAATCAGTCAACCTGTACTTTAGGACACTAACATGGCACTCTTCTGTGTTGCCCACAGGGTTGGTTTAGTCCTGGTCAGGTGTTTGTCTTGGATGAGTACTGTGCTCGCTACGGTGTTCGAGGATGCCATCGCCATCTATGTTACCTAAGTGATCTGCTGGAGAGAGCAGAGAATGGAGCCATGATTGACCCCACCCTGCTACACTACAGCTTTGCCTTCTGTGCCTCTCATGTCCATGGAAACAGGTACAAATCAAACTGCGGGGTGCACATTGTCTTTGGATGTGACATACTGCATATGGAACATGTATGATGCAATATGTGGCCCTATCCTTTTAACTTGTAAATTGCTTTTTATATGTGTTGTTTGCATGCACGTTAACTTTTTTTTGTCCTTTTTTTAACCTTTCTTTCTTTACTTTCCCATAATGACCTTTCATTCACTGTTGCCTGAACCCTGCACTTCCACAAAACCACATCTAGTCATGTGTTTGAGTTTATAAATTGGCCAGTATCTCAGGCCGAACTTGAACAGGCCCTTTTCCCTTCTGTCCCTGAGCTCCCCACCCAAACTGCTAAGAGAGAACTCAAAATCATTGAGTTCATGAGGAAAAAGGACTTCTGGTCCCCAATTTTTTCAGGAACCAGGAGGTAAGTCAACTGATCCTCATTAATTTACACTACCAGTCAAAAGTTTGGACAATTAAATGAGAAAGTGTGCCCAAACTTTTGACTGGTAGTGTATATCATCTTGATATTAGTATCCCCCTGTCCCCTCCCACTTCATCAGAAATAGGACAGCTGCTGTTGAACCACTGCTTTTGACTGGTAGTGTATATCCAGACAATGTACTGTAATTCAGACTCAGTTTTATATCACAAATCTCAAGAATCTACAAAAACAACTCACCAATCGCTATTTAAAACAATGCAATTAGAAAACCACTGCAATGTGATGGTTCTGTTCTTCTAATATAGAAATATATATATATTCTCTCCAGTATTTAAATGTTTTATTGTCCATTTTGTTTGGGTCATATTTTACTATATTTTATTCATTTCTGATTTACAGCACTTTGTTTCCACTGTTGTTGTTTTTAAAGTGCTTTACAAATAAAATTGGATTGGATTGGACCCCACCTTTCCCCCTATCAGCTGGGATTAGACACCAGGCTTCTATCCCTGATTTTTTCCATCTTATTATTCCAGTGGGGGTATCTGATGACTGGCAGGGTGTATGTGGTGATGGCTTGGACATTGTTCTTCTCATTCATTGTTCTCTGCCCTTGTTCATGTGTAGTGTTGTTTACATTCTGACATCCACACTTTGTTCCTTGGTGCCACTTCTGTGTTCACCACAGTTTTTTATCGATAGCGCATTGCCATGTAAGTTCACATCAACAAAAAAATGTGCCCTAGATATACGCATACACATCCACAGACATCAAACAGAGACCTGCTCTGTCAGTCCAGCCACTGTGCCTGCAGGTCGAGGCATGACAGGTTGACAGGTTGTCATGTGTGATGGGTTGGATACACTGGTGTGTTTGGCCCTGGGTGGGCACACACCTCAAATCCTCTGCCCCACTTCCTAATAGCTAGCTGGCCTGGAGGTGTTGATGGACCGAGCTGGACTCAGTTGACCAGTTGCCTGTTACAGGGTTGGGATTTAACTTAGCCTGTGTGTTGCCTGTGTTCACGCTTTAAAATAATTATCTGATATTCAATGCATAGAGGCATTTGATCAGTATATTTAAATTTTGTGTTTTCTCAATTGAGCTTTACATGTCCACATGTTTTTAGTCTCACTTCTGATTGTGATTCTTTTCAATTGTGCTCTGTTGTTCTCCAGTGCACACTTTCACACTTTCAGTCTTATGATGACACTGAAAAAACCTTGCAGTTCATCAAATTTAATTCTGTTAATGATTGTTTTGTTCTTCAAAACCAGTAAAACCACCTTTTTTTTCAATATTTTCGGCAGTTTTATAGTTAAAGTTCGATGTATTTTGATGTATGCTATATTGCATGAAGTTTGTGGTTCACGTGACAGAGCAGGTTGGCTGCTGTTCCCTGCATTGGCAGTTTGATAACAGGCTAACTTAAAACAGTCACATTTGAAACTAATACAACCAAAGATAATTTACTTTGTAAGTAAAGACTTTTTCACACTGGTTAAAAAAAGGACTCAATGGATCAATGACTAAATTAATGGATCTTTTGATTCATCAACCAATTGTTGTGTTTTGTTTCACAACTAAAAGTGTATAAATAAAAAAAGTATTTTTTAATTTATTTTTAAAATCAGTGTATATTTCATGTTATATAATCTACTCTACCTCACAGCCTTGATGCAGATGTCTACTACATTGACATGGTGATGTGAAAGTGTTGTAGACTTGCCATTTGTCTGTCAATGATGGCTCATTTGCTAGTTGTCGTCATTGGAGCTGTGAGATTATCTGGTCAAGCAAACATGAGGAAGCTGCCAAGGAACATGTGTCTGGATCAGCAGAAAAAAGACAGAGCCCTGTGGGACTTAATTAGTGTGAAAATTTCTGATTGCATTTTCTCTCACAATGTGAAAGGTGAGGTGGCTTTCCACTGTGAATCTTTGCAATGACAATTTCTGTTCAAGCTGCCGGTGGTGGGACTGTATAAAGTATATTAAAATGTATTTCTAATACATGCACCAACCAGCAACAAAACAAAGACATAAACTAATAGAACAAAAAGAGTGGAACCTTATGAGCTATCATATAAGAAATATTTACTGGGATCAAAAACTCATTCATAATCGTTCTTCTTCATTTCACTAAATTCAAAGAACACCCTGCTGTAAAAATTTAAAAATGAAAAGAGATACCTCTTGTTATCCTTTTACCGGTTGTGCAGTTTTAGTAGTATCCGATATAATAAACCAACCAGTCAAAAGAGTCAAAAACTCAGCACGACCTCCATGAATGTAGGCCCACAGATGGAAGGGACACATGTCCAGGAAAAGTAATGAGAATCTGGTTGAGATTATTGTCACTGTTCACCAAACTTGTACCAAACACAGGACTCATGCACTGGACATCAACACACACAGGGTTGTGCAGCTCTTCTTCTTAAAGTCCAAATGACTACCATTCATTTGGACTGCTTAAACAAAGGATTATCCCTTATCTTAACTATAATGAGTTAATACCTAATCCTAACCTTAATCTTGCCACAATTCAAATCTTAACCCTAAACTTAACCAGAAGAGGTCCTAAAGAGATAGCAAAATACAAGAACATGCATGCACATGCACAGCATGTAAAACTGAGGAACCTGGAAGTGGGAGATGGTGGGGGTTTGGTCAGTGAGAGAGTGTCATGTCTCCTGCTTCTTTTAATGCTGTCATGGCGACCACTCCTGCACCTTTCCTGTCACATTCAATCTGCTCTCTCTAATAATAAAAACAAAACTGGTACACACTCACACACACACACACGTTTTCACCGTATATAATATAAATCGTTGGTTAATGCTAGACTGATGATGTAGTATGCTTGACAGATTAGACCGTGTGCGAATGTTTTTCACTGCCACTAGTGTGTGCAGGTCTGTAATATACTGTGGACACATCAGCTTGTAATTGAGTGCACTGCAATATTATTCAAAAATTAACAGCTCTAATGAATTACTGAAACCAAATAATGTTTTTCAGTACTTTATATGCGCTAACTGTTTGTATTTGGGTGCATCTTTATAGGACTGTGTGGAGCTTTTGTAAAATGTGAGTCCTTTCCTGTATTTTTATATATATCTCTTTATTTTTCAATGAGGGGCACTGATTTTTGTCACTGTGTCTGTGTTTCTAAGTGCTTCACATATTCCCTGCTCCATTTTTTTTTGGTGCTACATCTTGAATATGAAATTACCTGTCATGCAAAACTAAACGCTAAATTCAACATTACTTTTTAACTTTACTACAAAACTTTTTCAGAACAAAAAGAAAAAAAGATTCTGTTTCCATGTAGACAAGGCCTAATAAATAATTTAAATTTAAAATAAATAATACATTTGCATTGGTTTCTTCCTAAATGACACATAATGGTTAGCACTGCCGTCTATTGCTGTCTTTCAGGCCTGATGGTATTGGCACAGTGACAGTGGAAGAGAAGGAGCGCTTCGAGGAGATCAAGGAGAGGCTACGTGTGCTTTTGGAAAACCAGATCACACACTTCAGGTAGGAGTAACCAGTTGCATAACTCATAGCTAACTAGACTGCTTAGGGTTCGAATAAAGGTTCATTCTTTTGCTACCACAGGTACTGCTTTCCATTTGGACGACCAGAGGGAGCGCTGAAAGCCACATTGTCCTTGCTTGAACGGGCAAGTCATTTTTAATGCTGGACAGATACATTCAGATCCACTCCAACCCAGGCCTTGAACTGCACAGCCTCAAAATTCTAAGACTTTATGAACAGCAGCCATTAACCATTATTAGCCAATAACATTTTAATAATTGCAGTTTAATTAGCAAAATAGAGAGTCTGTGACATATAAAGTCTCACTTGTAACAACAGAACAGCAGAACTTAACATGCAGACTGAGATTTGACCTATTGTTTTTATTTTATTATTGTAGATGGGAATATGGTTGTATGTTTCTGTATGTTTGCTCTCTAATGGACTGATAAGTCACCAGTGGAGACCTTTTCGGGGTGAACCTGCCTTTCAACAAAAGATAGCTGGGTTTGGCTCCAGTTAATATTTAGTGCGTAATGAATATACACTCACTAGCCACTTTAGTGCACAGGACACTTTATAAAGTAGCAAGAGTGGCACCTGGTGTGGTGGTAGCCTGTCTGCTTCAAGGTTTGACTTATTGTGTGATCAAATATGGTCTTTTCCTTAACTTGGTTGTATCAAAGAGGTGTGTTTAAAGCCTCATCTCCAACATCCACAGCTTTTACTTTTATCACTTTTAGTATAACTTTGTTTTCAACAATAATACAGTTAATAAACATGTTGGTATTTATCCGTACTTGTGTTCATATTTTCATATTCAGCCTAAATTGTTTTTACCAGTCAATATCAATTTCACTTCTGGTGTTGTGTTAACAAAATGTAGATTTTTCCTCATCATTTGTCTTGTCATGAATATATATAAATATAATATATATAATTTGTATTATACCAAAGACAAATCTGGTGACTGTGTCTATTCTTTCAGGTTTTGATGAAAGATATTGTCACACCTGTTCCACAAGATGAAGTCAAAGCTGTGATTCACAAATGTCTGGATCAGGCAGCTCTAGTCAATTACCAACGCCTGTCAGAGTATGCCAAATTGGAAGGTAAGTTAATTACTTTATTACTTCATCTCTATGCGTTGGATTTGTAGTGTTACAACTATAATAAAAGTAATAATAAAAACAGCATGAGTCTTTATTGTATATCTTCCTATGACAGCACTTTGAGTCAGGTACACTTTTCTTTCATACTTGGATTCAGGTAGTTATTGTTAGCAAAATACATTTACCATGCTCAGGTAGGATCTATTATGCAGTTAAATTATGAAGACTACAGACATGAAAAATGCACTTAAAATTTAGCTGCTGCAGAAAATGTAAGCAGAAAATGTGAAACCGAGCCCTCCTTTTGGTCTGCACAATGAAGCAGATTACTTGTATACACTATTATTGCAATACACATACTGTATGATTTAAAAAAAAAAAAAAAAAAAATGTTTTTCTTCACAGCTGCATAAAAAAGGGGCTCACCACTTTTGAAAGTGTACTTAATAGCATGCTTGTTGTTTGATGTGAGAAATGCTATTAATATGCTGATTTTCCAGTAAGTAAAAATGCATTCAACTCAGTCTTTATGCTGACTCTGTATTCCATGCCTATAGCTTCTCTTTCAGCTAAGATCTACAAACTGCCTCTGATGGTGCTTCTTTTTCCTTTTGTCTGCCTTCCTCCTCTTTGCTCTCTGGTGACTTCCATACTCACTCTTCTGTTCCCTGTCTATTGGCTTTTGCTGCTGCTCATTAGCTGCTAGCTGAAAACAGAAAGGCCAATAGACAAGACATGAAAGGACTGGCCCTTTTAGCAGTTCAATTAATTTTTTTCCCTGTTGCATGTGTTTTTTTTTTTGATAAACATCATGAACATTTTGCAGACATCTGAAACATTGTATTTCAAATGTATTCCTTACAATTATTTGGAAAATATTAATATCGGTAATATCGTATTATGTATACTATGTTAAGTTAGATTGAAAAAGTTCCCTTTTACTTTTAATACTGCTTTCCCTCATAACTCACAACAGGAACACCTCCAAGGGTGAGGCTAAGAGGAGAATTCAGTAGTTCACAGAGAACTGTATCCTCTCCATCTAATATGAAGCTGCTAGCAGCATTCTGTCTTCTGTCAAGTTTCACCATGAATAGTTAGAACCAGAAGAAAGGCACAGAGGGGGCAGTTTGGCCATGAATGTGCCACATCATCCTGACCCAACAGTCATTGTGAATTGATGGGACCCAACAGTCCCATCAATTCACAAACAGGGAGAACTATATACTATATATTTGTATTTTTGACTCTCGACTTAAACTATGTCCTGTCAAAGAAATGCCTTTTGCTGTGAGGTGATACAGTATATATATAAATAAAATATATCAAGGGCAGCATGTATGCTGGCCTGTTTTTTAAGTGCTAAGCTAAGTTCAACATACAGGACCAATATCTCTGTGTTTAGTGTTTCATTTATTATAGTAATTGGGTGTAGCCATTGACCTCAAGTGAACCAGATCAGGGAAAGTTTACCTAATACACAATGTAATTAGTACAACAGTGCAAACAAGCACATCATAAATGTTTGATTGAAAATAAACGTCTTGATGTCTGTAAAGAAACCATCACCTCCCTGAAGACACTAAGGATGATAAACCTTAGTTTCTCAGTTGTGATTGTTGATTATCCCTAAAATCCCATCCCTTCATTCTGGTGGGCTTCTTGACCTAAGGGAAATTAACAAAAGAATGATTTTACTTTTGCTTGGAAAGAAATGTAATTTCAATGACAGTCCATACATTTTGAACCCCAGACACACATGCATGGATACCGTCTTGCTTGTACTATGGTATCTATCAGTCACAGAAACAGGGTGATGCCACATTACTCATTCTGATGACTTGAAAATCTTAGATATATGTCCCTCTTCCCACCTACAGCAACCTTAAAACTGTAAACTCTAAGGTTTGACTGATATGTAGTTTTATTAACATAATCTATCATTGAAAATTTTTGACAAGGACAATCAACATTATCCGAAGGTGCTTTGTGTATAATTTTGGTTGGTTAAATACTTTCTAAAACAGCAACATTAAACAAACACAACTATCTAATTTCTTCTATTAGTTTCTAAACAGCATTTTTATGTAGTATCAGGAAGAATACTTTAGCTTTAAAATTAAATGGAATAATTACCATAGCATAATCATAATGCAAATCTTTCCTATTCAGTAATATCTAAATATCCATAATATTCAAGGAAACATCTTTCATCAAGGTTTCCACCACGACAGTTCCCTGAAAGGTCTATGTCAAACAAGAGGTCATCAACCAGAGAGGAAATCTTCTCTGGCACTAGGATCAGAGAGTGCCAGAGGGTGAATGTTATTTTTGTGAAATTGAATTAATCACTACTGTTTGAACAGCCAGAATGGCACAGTTGCTTTTCAAATTCATGGACATCATTGTAAAAAAAGTTGCACAAAAGAACTACAAACTGCTAACTACAAACACAGATTAAAGTAGAAAACTGCACTTTATGAAGGCACTCTGCATTTAATTTGCTGGAAGAGGCCACTGCACTATTGGTACCTACAACGTACTTTGCATGCTTCATCAAATTTGCTATATATAACAGTGAAAAGTGTCGGTGTGTTAGAGAATTGCCAAACTCTTAATCACTTCAACTGGTGTTGTGTTGATGTAAACTGAATCTACTGTATGTAGTGGAGTGAGTCAAATTCATTTGGTGGGTGCAAAATATGGACACTCACTTTATGTTTAATGGCTGACTCACATGTACATGGTGTCCACTAAAAAATCGTTGCCAAAGTGCATTGTGGGTTCATTGTTTTGCTATAGCTCATGTCACAGAAGTTGAGAAAGCGTCACCTGTCCAAGCCTAGCCAATTAGGACACTTTATGCAAATATACCATCTGATGCTCGTCAGTCAAATCACATTTATGTGATTAGCTCAGTTGTTGGCAGTTGATATTTGTCAGAAAAAGTACTGACACTGACAGACACTGCTAACACTTCGTTGCTACCTCTCACTCCAATCTTCAGGCCCACTTTTAGAAGCATTAATGAATGAATACATGTGGGTCTGCTGTTTTATAAAACAAGTGTGTAATTGCAGTAGGTTTGTGCTGCCCTCGGCTGAACTACACACTGTCATCTCTTTGCTTCACTGACCTTTACACACATAGAATGTATGGATTTCACATTATTCATTTACTCCATTATACCAACATTGTGACTGCATAGCTAGTATTATTACAATAAAAAAGATACATATTGCACCTTTGACGTAAATTTTCTTCTCTTTGCATTGAAAAACAGTGCGATACTTATTACTAACACAGAAAGTATAGATTTCAACCTTTGGAAAACATCATATCGGTCAAACCCTAGCGACCTCTGTGCTCATCCACTCTGACCCTGGCCTCTCGCATGCCTCGGTATCCACCCTCTTTCTCTCTAGGGAAAAAGAGAGAGATGTATGAGCATCCTGTCTTCTGCTTGGCGTCTCAAGTGATGGATTTAACCATTCGTGAGTACCTTCCTCATTCCCCAGCCTCACCTCTCCCCCTCAGCACTTTGACTTTTTTTCTCACGACCAGCACATCTAACCACTACAAGAAGCCTCACGTCCGTGTCATCCTTCAGTTTGTTTGTATGTGGTGTTTAAGTCTGTAAAATGTACTTGCTATAGTTTTTTCAAACCGTACTTCAAAATGTCCGTGAACATGTGGTCTGTCCTGATTGAAACACCTGTTCTTTGTGCGCCTGTGACTTGAATGCATTTTTATCTTGCTCGTATTCATGACAAAGTGTACAATCATGACACATACAAACTGGGAACCCACATCCTGCAGAAAGTTTTGTTTGGTTCTCAGTCTTTTGAGTGGATATCTCTGTACCCAGATTATATGAGCTCTCAAAACAAAAACCACACAATGTGAGCACACCGCTGCATTTGAATTAAATTAAATATTAGATACTGGTATTTATTTATTTAGCCTGCTTATTTTAATAGGTGAAGACGCTCTGTGTATTTTCTTTCTGAAGTCTTTAAAGCTCTAATAGAGTAACCTCCGGATTAGAGGCTGCTCAGATATGAAACATGTTTTAATACTAAAGAAATTCTAACTTTCATCTCTTTTTTTCTCAGTCCTGTTTCTCCGCTGCTCATACTAATGTAGCTGTACTTAATGATCTCTTCTCTCACACCCTATACCTGAAACTTTCCCACCTCTCTCTACCTTCTGTCCATCCCTGCTACCCATCCTTTTTATTATTTTATATTTAATTATACTCAGAGGAGAAATCTCAGAGCAAACTGAAGGATCCAGGTGATGTTGTAATATATGTCTAACCTGTAAGCATGAAACTTATCACAAACTATCTTTCCTGAAGCACTGCTCAACAAAGGCACAGAACACCTTTTTGTTAAGTTGTACAGGGCTTTGAAAAAAAGAATAGAAATTAGTTCAATAAGCAAATTCACAATGTAATCTCATCATGTTTGTCCTTTTAGAAAGTAAAGGAGACCAGTAATTATGAGTCATCAATGGAAATAAAGATTTTATAATTAACATCTTACCATCATCACTTTAACTGATAAGTAACCCAAGAGAGACAGAAGCATTTCAAACACATTTTTTTCTTGAGTAAGGTTAAAAAATGTAGTTCATATATTTTTTCAAATATATTTTTTTAAAGAATATAGATATAGGAAAAGGAACGTAATCTAAGTCAAAATTAATGCCCTTTCATCCAAATGTGCACACAACTGTATGTATTTTTGTTTCAATAATATCAGTGTCCCACATTATATTCCAGTGTGCAATTGTAGGTAGTACCATCTCAGAACTAACCCTGTACAGTAGTAGGTTCACAAATTTCAAACTTGTCTGAAAACAACCATATGGACATCTGGATATTTTTTAAGAAAGTCTTGTACCTAATGAGAAATAAATATATTTTATTTCTCATTTGAAAAGCTTGTTTTCACATTAAAATCATTCAAGCAGGTCCAACTACCTCTGTATAATACTAATTGTAGAAATACCATGACCTGGGTGGATGGATGTCAGTGTTAAAGAAGGATTTGAAAGCATCTCTCTTGAGTCTACTATATACAACATAAAAAAAAGTAACTGTCCCTTGAATTCCAGTGCCATTCTTCCAGATTCTGATACAACCGCTCTTACTTGATAAACATTACTTTATTCTGACAATCATCCCATTGAGCCAGTACAGAGTTCCATTCTGTGGAAGCGTTCAGCCATGTTAGCATGAATTAAGCACCACCATCCTGCTGAGCTGCCCGCAACTGCAACAGGCCAGAAAAGTCCTGCCAGCAGGTGGACTGAACACATCAGCCTGTGTGTATGTGTTCTTGTCCAATAGAATGAGCAGTCCACACTCACACTTCTGTGCACACAGTCTTCATTCTCTAATCATTCCTTCAGTTTGATATGGCAGTGGGTGGAATCAGGCGTCCAGATGTGTTTTTCCTATTTAAATATAATTAATTAAATATGTCATTTTATTTGTAACAGTTAATTATAGATAACATGTTGATCTTAAAATAACAGCCTCAAGAATAATGTTCAAGCATATATAAACGTTTAAAGTAAGGGTGGTAAACCTTATTCCAGTCAAGAGCCATTCCAGTTTAGATATCAGTGGATGCAGGTTAAGATCTGATGTGACAAAATCATTAATCTAGTTTCAATATTTGGCATTTTTATTTTTATTTTTATCTACAGGAAATCTTTTTTTTTTCCTTTCTTTTTTGGGGGGGGTAGGGTAGTTGGGGATTTATCTAAAATGATCTACGGAGTTGAGTTCTCTCATGTACAAATGCTTAGTGCCTTTGAGTACTTGCTGACTCCAAATGTTAGAAATGTTCACATCTTCAACAATGTAAGCTTTACGTTTAGAATCATCACCATCCGATTTTTCCCCACAAACATCTCTGCTACACAATAATAAGTGATAAAGCACAATGTGATGTCCTAATATATGAGAACTGAAGAAGTGGGGCAACCCTGCAGCCCTTTATCCAGGTGTTTTAAACTCCATTATCTTTCATATAACAAAAATCCTTGGAGTGAATCAACATGATTATACCATGGCCAAAAATAAAGCTGGGGCTAAATTAAAATCACCCATCTTTATCTGTTAACTAATCAGAATCAAGTTATGGTCACTGGCCGTGGTATAATTTTAGTACTTTCTTGAAACTAACTTTGTCTCCCAAAAAATATGTTCCCAGTCACGTAATGTAATTCCTCACAGACTGACTTGTTTTTGACAAATCACCAATAATGACATATTAGTGTTTAGTAGTACTTTTTTTTTACTTGGAAGAGGATGGGTCAAACAAACTACAAACTCACAAAAAGTAATTTAAACTCAGATAATGCCATGCCAAGTGTATTAGTGGGGGAAATGGAGACAAGGTTGCATGGAACATACTAAAGGCATGGTGTAGAAGTCAAACCTTCAGTGCTCTCCACATTTTTTCATAACACTAGCATAACACATAACACTGAGATGCATCTTCACGATTCAAAGGGTTTAGATTCTGTGGACAACGTAACAACCACATTACTGCATGATAAGTGTTGTGTACATTCTGTTTACATCCCCCATCATTTTCCCTCTGGATGACATTGCTGTTGACTTGTTGATTCATACCGCAGACTAATTCCAGCCTCCTAACTTAGCACTCATGGGGATAGCATTGGAATCAGAGTATAACTAGGGCTGGGTCAAACATAAAATGTGTTTAATTTTGCACCTCAAAGTAGAATATCAAAAGTCAAACTAGAAGCACTCTGAGAGCGCAGACCTCCACCAAGCAATTAGAAAGATTCCTTCAAAAAATTCCTGGATCCACGCAGTGATCCAGATCACCTCCAAAATCTAATCAACCGTTCCATGTCCCATTTACACACCTTTCTGGAAAATGTCATCAAAATCCCTCCATAACTTTTTAAGTTACTTTGCTAACAGACACACAAAAACAAATACTGACAAAAACACAACCTCCTTAGCAGAGGTAATGAACTGCAGTATCAATAAATTGCCACAAGGTGGCAGGACATGCACATAAATTAATTTAATGCTGCATGTGTGTCACGTGATTAGGCTTTGCAGCGAGTGCTTTGGCATATAATAATAAAAACATTCCCGTATCCACACACTTTTGGATAGCCTACAAAATCTAATCATCTGTTCCTTGTCTCATTACACACCTTACCCGAAGGTTTCATCAAAATCTGTCCATAACTTTTTGAGTTATTTTGCTAACAAACAGACAGACGGACAGTATATATATATATATATATATATATATATAAAATAAAAGTCCAGTTTAACTTTTGTCATAAAGACTTTAGCATTGCTTCATTACCCACACTCTAACAGCTTTTGCTGTTGCCGAATAATGGTGTTCTCATAACTTAACGATAAAAAAAAATGTCGTAATCACAAGCTCACAAGTCCAATTTAAAGGCTCCATCATATACCCAGCCCTAATTATAAAAAGTTGATATGTCATTCATGTAGTGTAATTCTTACATGAAAATGAGATTGTCTCTGTGATTTGGGCTCAGGTTTTAAACTTGACTAAGGATCACTTTTGAGGCAGCATCCACAGTAAACCCAAAATTTGTGAGTGACTCAGTCATTAAGGTGCAGTGCTTGGGAGTAGGCAGGTAACATGCATGCTGTTTAGTTTTACTGAGTCAATTTAAACACTCTGATAATTAAGTGTTAAACATCTGGTATTCTCTCTAACACTTTATGTTGCATGTACACAGTGTCAGATTAAGAAAAACTAGATGGTGATTGGACCTGGATACCGGTCACTCTAACTTTTGAATTCTGTGCTCCAGAGAATGTAGGGCGATTAGTCACTCCGGCCAAAAAGCTGGAGGACACCATTCGCCTGGCTGAGCTGGTGATTGAGGTCCTTCAGCAGAATGAGGAACACCATGCTGAGGTTAGTCTGCCTCTCTCTCTCTCACACGCACACACGCACACACACACGTTTGCACTTCTATCATAGTGAGGACCCTCATAGACATAATACATACTCTAGCTCCTTACCATAACCTTAACCATCACAACTAGATGCCTAACCCTAACCCTAACCTAAACCCAATTCTAACCCTAACCCTAAAACCAGGTCTTAACCCTGAAAAAGCCATTTTAAGGGGTGAAAAAAGTGAGGAGCAGCCAAAATGTCCTCACTTTGTCATAATGTGCTCACTTTGTAAGAATTTTGTTCCTCACTCTGCAGCAAGTACAAGAATACAGGCACACACACACACACACACACAAACACACAGGCACACACAGACTCACTCACAAGTCTGTTTGATTGCAGTATAAGAGGTTCACTGAGACAGAGGTAAAAAGTGAATCTGTGGGCTTAATTATTCATCTCTACCTTGTGAAAACAAATAAATTAATGATTAAAAAAGCAGGAAAAAAAGCAACTTTCTCCCTATATCATGGTGTACATATGGAAAACTGTGAGTTGAACAGATATTGAGGGTTTAGAACAAAAACCATTAAGGTAAATATAGATTCTTAATGCTGTTTAATTTTGTAAATCACATTATTATTGTCACTTCTTTTTTTCACAAATCCATATTGACATGTTCCCTCTCTGCTTTTTATTTCACTGATTTGTTTGGTTTGCGCTGAAATGTTTGAACAGGGAAAAGAGGTATGTTATTGTCTCAGTGCCGTTTGCCCCGTCTCCTTGCCCACCCTTTACTGTAAGTCCTGTGCATGCACTTTATAACGTGGCTATTGTTGTAGAGGATTCCAATTTTTTCCCTTCTCAACAATGACCCAAACCCGTTTCAGTTTGTGATCACTGCTAATTAAGTGCTTGTCAGCTTCCAAGCTAGTAACTGTCTCACGTTTGGTGCTGACGGACCAAGACAAGCACTTGGGCAACGTGATTTATTTGCTGGACTTGCACTATGAGAAAACAATGTGCAGAGTTGTTGCACATTGCATATATGTGCAACTTTGTGTCTACACTCTGTATCCTGTTTTCTACAAGTCCTTCCCAAATCATCCTGAAATATGCTAACCTGTTTCCAGTGTTTAAACCATATGTCATTTATTGCATCGATTCCCATAAGAAAGCTTGGTTTGGATGCTATGTCACTTTTTCTTCCCTTGAAGAAATGTATTCCTTTTCATCCCTATTGACTCCTTCAGTACACACAAGGGAGGAATGTGCGTCATGCTGTGAGTGATCAGCGATCACACCATTGCTCCCCATGCAATTCAGTGAAATGCATCACACTGATGGAAAAAATTATGTGAGCACTTTGCTAAACCAGCCTAACCAGTGTTAGACTTGGCCTTTTTTTTCTTATTTTCTGTCAGACCACATCAAAGACACATTCAAGTCTGAAGTTTTTTTTTTTTATAGTATAATGTGAACAGCTTTGATTTATTTTTTTATTTAATATATGGCTCTAATTCTGGTTATTAGTGCTCAACCTTTTCACTAGGCCTCATTTTGTGCCTCTGCTGTCTTCACCATTTTTAATCCAAAGACTTTGATGCTAACAGCTAAACATTCATTCATAAGCTTTCATAATTCATAAGATTTACATTCCAATAGACCAAGGATATGAGCCCTTGTACTAAAATTGTTTGACTTAACTCAATAATAATTAACCCTTTTGGCTCTTATATGCCTCTTCATTTTATCAACACTTTTATATGTACAGTGTGTAAAATTTAGCAATATGCATTGGTGAGGTTTCATCTTGCAGCTAAATAAATCCCTCACCTCACACTTCCCTTCCAAGTGTGTTAGAGAACCTATGTTGTCTTCAGTTAGAATTAAAACTCGAAAGATGTTTATTTTGTCCCTTGTTGCCTTCTGTAAAATCATGGTGGAATAAATGGCAGCCTCTTGATATAATCATAAAAGGCTCGTTCTGAAAAGAACGATCTTCAAATTGGACCATTTAACAAAATTATGATGTATGAATCATATGTCTGCACAAATATTGAAGAACAATAAAATATTTAATTCCAATTATTCAGCATAATTTGTGCTAAACAATATCATTTCCAGAATATATATAAATATATTATTTTACATTATGTGTTTGGTCAGTATGGGTTAGATTCAAAACAGCTGATCTGCTGTGGTATAAAAGCAAAACAGTTATAAAATCTACAGCAACACAAAACCAAAGACATAACAGGAATAATGTTTTGCAATAATGTCTTACTGTGAGCCATTTCTTAATCTCCACCTGTAATCCTTTCAAATCATGTGTGATTTTCACCTTCCCAGGCAAAAAAAATTCCACAGCTTCACTAGCAAAAATGTTTGCGGAACTGTAATTGGTGGATAGGTTGTGAATTATCCTGTATGAAGTAATTGAAGTGTTTTAAATTGTTATTGGGATTTGGTGCCACTCCTAGTTGGCACCTTTTACAACCACGCATCACACCACGTCCATACTTGTGATGTGCAGGTGCAAGCTGTCACTCCTTGTTGCCATTTTCAGGTTAGTAAATAATGATGCAGCTTAGAAAACTGTTTTTAATTCTAAATCTTTTTAACACTGCAGGAAATTAGCTTGTATTGACTGGAGAGGCATGAAAGAAGCATCAAATGTTTTATTTCTGTAATTTGAGTATTTATCTACACTTTTGGTCAAATACAGTAGGATAGATTTGTATGCATTTTTATTGTCGTTACACATTCATTTGTACTGAAATGTAAAAATGGTGATTACATGAGAGGCACTGACTGGATGTACAATACCTTCTTAACAACTGCACACCAACAACAACAGAACTCATGGCAAGTGCATGACCCCGACCCCCACCTCCTCCACACACCCAGCACTACCTAAACCCATGGGTAAATTCACATTACAGGGTTGGCAGCTTGATGTGAATGAGCAAATACCATGGGTCCTTGTGGGTTCCTCTTTAGTGGCCTAGGAAGAGTGGGGGTGCATGGAGAAAAGAGAGGGTTTCTCATGTGCATGAGAGTAGCCTGGTCCCTGCACAGTCACTTTACTGAATCTGTTTGAAGGGGAGATACATGTGCGGCACAGCTCGCTGGCTCCTTTCTTAAGATTGACTAGCTGAAGGAGCTGCGGGTGAGTGTTTAAGTAGCTCCCTGCCACGTCTGTTGAGGAGCTGCTGCTGTTTCCTCTGTGGGCCAACACAAGAGTGTGTGATTCCTCCGTGCACAAGCGCTGTGTTTTCATGCTTTGAGTTGTGAAGAATCCATCCCTGGGGCTCACGCAGTGAAGTCGTCGAGGCAACAATTTGACTCGCATAGTGAAAAGCAGGAGAAAAGAGAGAGAGAGAGTGAGCCAGGAATCTTTGTAGAAGATGACAGGACTTAACATCTGCAAAATTATATTTGAATTGAACATTTTTAAAGATGTTCCTACAGTGAACAACTCTATTTTATCTCTCTTTGTCTAATTTGTGTAATTTCTTTCACTCTCAACCTCTTGATTTTCCTCCACTTCCATATTCTGTCTCCCTTTCTTTTCTGTCTTTCTTTCTCTTTGACTGAAGGCCTTCGCCTGGTGGTCAGACCTGATGGTGGAGCACGCTGAGACCTTCCTGTGCCTCTACTCAGCTGACATGGACGCTGCACTTGAAGTTCAGCCGCCTGACAGCTGGGACAGTTTCCCCCTCTTCCAGCTGCTCAACGACTTCCTAAGGATGGACTGTGAGTGAGGAGCAATTAAAAGAAAACATATTCAGGAGTCAATGACAGAGTAGAGTAGTTAAATGTTCCAGTGGTTGGTCAGTAAGGAATTGGTCAGACATAAGCATCTGGATTTAAATGGAAAGCCATTAACCACTTGCCCAGATTATCATGAAGGAGTTCATGAAACCGTATGCAAAACCAAGAGCTGGAAACTGAAAATATAGCTAATTAACATGTCATGCATAAGTAAATATAGTATTATTAGTAGAAAGCTTAGATTTTAAAGCACCATCATTTTATAGGTTTTTCTTTTATTGGGTCCTGCCCCACCCCTCCATAAAAATATTAAATGGAAAGTGGTCGTACTGCTAAAAGACAGGTAGACTGAGAGACAGATAGACAGAGACTTTAGATTTTTCTTGCTTATCTGAAGCAGCTCATCTGCTTAAATGTTATTGAAAGGTTGTGTGTGCAACATTTAGCAATTGATATTTGAAGGAAAAAAACTGTATGTGTGTATAATCGCTTTACAATTCTAATCATTTAATTATGGTAACCATTCTATAAGCATTTTATATATACTGTAGGCAAAAGCCTAGTTACAATGGGCCACCATCTTGTGTCATCATATTTCTGCAGCAGCTTGAAAGAATAATATCAGCCAGAGCACAAACAAAAAGGAACAACATCCTCTCTGTATATAAAAATGAGGAGCCCTCCATTTGCCTTAATCTGCATTCTCGCCATTAAATGTCACTAATTCTTACTCACTGGTCCTTTAGCTTTTGATACTCAGTTATGACTATTGTTTCTTTTTCATGAACTCATCTGGTGCTGCTTTGTTTATTTTGAATAGTGGGACATTCCTGAAAGGCTCTCCTTTGGTTGGTTAAAACCAGTACTGAGTCAGTGATGTCACTGGTTTACCACACTGCTTTTAAACAGGAGGTGTAGTTGCAGTAGGTGTAGCTTAGTATTAGCAGAGGATAATCACAGAGACAACACACAACTACTGTGCTTCATTGAAAAAGTAAACATACCTAAAAGGCCATATAAATGCAGTTTAGGCAATTTGAGCTATGATGCAGCATATCTACAATGTCGGACAAACATTAGTCATGTGACAAGTGTGGGAGTAACCTCCAGTGATTTTTAACATTTGTATCACACATCTTTATGATTGTACTCAACAAACAGAATCAAAACCAGAAGGTTTACAGCTGCTGTCGACTGCACAGTGCCACATCCCTTACACAAAATCATTCTTGTCAACATGTCTATGTATGGCCTAAAGCAGGGTGAGTGTGTGTGTGTGTGTGTGTGTGTGTGTGAGAGAGAGAGAGAGCGAGAGTCTGACTGAAGATTATCGTCAGGTCTTGATGCTGTGGTTGCTGCAGGCCAGTCATCTCTCTAATGAACTGCACTCACTGGCCTGCAGGAATACTGTGGAGCTGTCCATGGTCCTGTAAAGGATACACTCCTCACAATGCAGACTAGATCTGCAGGGTGCTAATTGTCCCTGGGGAATGCTTCCCCTTTTCAGTTCATCAGGCGGGAGTCAAGGAGAAGGAAGAGTGTAGTCCACTCATTCCGCTTAACAGAGATGACTGCAAATAGCTTGTTATGCTCACTTGTTAGTGTCATTAATTGGGTGCTGAAGTGCATTGCAATGGATGAAGCCACATCAGCCAGCAGTCAACAAAGGGAGGGTATTTGTACAATGGTGGTTACTTTTAATATGAGAAATTTAGTTAATAATTCATTAAATTTCCATCTTTGGTGTATGGGCCATGGGCAAATAATAATTTCTAATAAGAACATTGAGTTAAAAGCATTACAGTGAAGTTTCTTGCTAATCACTTCCATCCATAACACCTAAAGTGAAAGATGTGCATGTGAATATGACAATTCACATAAGCTGGTGTTAAAAGGTATTTGTTTCAGTGAAATGAATCATCATTTTGTATTATATGTTATATAATAAATTATATATGATAAAAATTGTTCTGCTTTTTAAAATCAAAAACATTCATATTAAATTAATTTGAATACATTTAAATGTGTATTTGTAAGTTATAAAAATATGAAAGGAGAATGCTCCTTGAATAATTAAATTTAGTATTCAGTAAATAATTCATTTACCTATATGTATTGGATATAATTATCACTATTCAAATTGTATTGTAAATAATAATATTGAATATTTTGGTGACTTCAGAATCAAGCAGCAGAGATGGTGATGGCTAACTTTTAGGTAAGGTTCAAAATGCACCCATAGCATTTTTGCTTGCGGAAAAACATTACTCGCACATCCTGTTACTCATATTTTTCAAATTCCATGTACCCAGTTTGTAACAGGGGCTTTCTGTTTTTTATATTTATCTTATTTACTGCCCATTCTAAACAAAAAGGTCACCATGATGACTTCATTACAATTGTTTCAATTGTTTTACAATTGTTGTGATGCTTTTTCATCCTTTTAATGAGGATGCAACCAGTGGAGAAACAACCTGTGGGTCATGTGACTTTCATTCAACAAATCCTGCATGGGTTTGCACTATTACTGTGTGTCATATAGTATTATGAGTGGGCCATGACAACACAAACCATCATCAATACCAGCTTCAGACCCAGCAGAGCCCCCCACTGTCCACACAGCATAACAAGCAAAACAAAGCACAACATCACAGAGACCTTTTTTTCCCCACAGAAGGTCATCTGCACTGTTGCCCCACAGCAGTGTGCTTATCTAGCATTAAATAGCCTTGGCACTAGACAGGCGCCAAATTCAGGCTGCCATTCCAGGAGTTAATGATGTCTTAAGTAGTTGTAGCTTGGCCACAGTGAGCCCCAGGAACACACTCCTGGACACAACACATCCAAGTGGACAGCAGCCGCTCAAGTGGCTAATTGGGAGAGTGGCAATCAGGAAGCACAACAAACATCGCACCTAGTGTGTATCATCGACCTTGAATCCAGTGCCAGCACAGACAAACACTAACACAAACACACACATGCTCAGAGGGGGAGTGAAAAACAAAGAGGGAGAGGGAGAGGAAAAGCAGACACACGGCATGGAGCCGTGAGGCATCACATTAGTACACACTGGCCTCCATTTTATCTCCTGTGGTCTTCGTCAGTGTTGCCTTTTTACCAGTTGAAAGCCTGGCACAGACTGTGGGGAGTGTGTGTATGTGTGTGTGAGAGAAAGACAGACAGGGAGACAGAGAGACAGGGTTGTGTATGGGTAGGTCACATTTGGAACTTGACACTTTAACCTGTAGTAGCTGTCTTTCTGAAAATGGTATTATTTTATAACTGTTTCTTGTGTTTTCTGGATATGTTTTAACGAAGTGATGAGAAATAATTACACTGTATGGTCATCATAGCATTGCTTAAACAACAAACCAAATGGTGGCCTCAGACTTTTGCACAGTAATATACAGTATTTGCAGTTGCTTTCTAAATTACATTCTTTTAAAACTTACAGTGTAAGATAAGGAAAGAACCATGAAAAATAGGTTATAGATGTTTCTAAGATTCAGATGAAAGGATCCTGGTAATTTAAATCCGCTTGAGAAACTGTGTGGCGTGAGGTTTCAGATCAAGAATAACTTAAGACTGTAGTTTTCTACTTAAACATGTCTGTGTTAAGTGTGGTTTAGTGTTACACTGTGCAGCAGTGTCTAGCAAATATGCACCCTTTTTTTGTCTTAAAAAAATACCTCACTTAACTCACTTACCACTTCCTGGTTGAACACAGGAGCAACAATATTGTATAAACTCTGTAATCACAATGTACACTCTTGATCAGTTCTATTAACAAGCATGTAGGTTAAAGTCATGTCAGTACTGAATTGTGGCAGTGTCTGGCTGTTGTCACAACTGTAGTCTAACTGTATTTAAAATCTATCAGTAACAGGGCTGCTGACTTCCTTTCATGCAGCATCACTGCTGTCAGTGGGTAGTAGCAGGCAGTGATTCACTCTCTGTTGTAATGGTGGAACACACAAATTGCTCATTGGATTCATTTTTAAATTGGGGTCAGTTTCAGGGGACCTGTAAACAATGTAGAACCAAAGTGTATGGCGACATTTAATAAATACATGTTTCAAAACATCACTTTATTGTGAAAACTGTACTAATATTTGTCTTGGACTTGAAACTTACTGTTCAATACTTGAGCCCCAGATCTTCCACATCCTCTTTGGATTTTCCTCTGCATGCATTGGCATTTTCTGCTATTTACCACTGGTGGATGCTCAAGATATTGCCAACTTGCAGCTGATGATGTAGCCAATTGTGTAGCTGTTGACTTGCATCTAAGCCTATGATTCAATGGGTGTCGGGATCGTACAGTCTGTATGCATCATACTTGATATCTTAGCCATGTTTTTTAGAATCATGTCACACACTGTGATTTATAATGTTCTTATATAATTGATGACATCCTACAGTCTTTAGGAGACATTAGCACTTTCTCCTTGCCTGTCTTGACTTGAATGCCAAGGATTGAGACTTACTTATGACTTGCAAATCATTGGTTTTTTCCCAACTCTGTTATGTAGTCAGGTATCTGAGGTTATTTTCATACTAACTCACTTACTCACTCAGTCATCTTTATCCCCTTCACCCCTTTATCCTCCACATGAGGCTGGTGGGGGACAGTTGACATATGGTGAAGGGAGGGGTAAACAAATTCTCATTGAACTGAAATACCACAGAACTGAAGACTCTGTAAACATCACTGCCTGCAAGCATGTGAACTCAGGGTGATTTATCACCACCATGTCTTCCCTCTCATATGCTCCATCAGATAACCTGTGCAACGGGAAGTTCCACAAACACCTGCAGGACCTGTATGCTCCACTGGTGGTGCGATATGTTGACCTGATGGAGTCGTCTATCGCTCAGTCCATTCACAGAGGCTTTGAAAGAGAATCCTGGGAACCTGTCAAGTAAGAATGTCTTAATTAATTGTACATATATAGTGACACCTCATTTGTTATCAGTACACCTGCATGTATTTATTTATAATTTTTTTATTACCCATCCCAAATGTCTGAACATCTGGATAAAGCACAATTGTGTGGAGCATTTCATGAAAAGAACACAGGTGAACATGAGAGTGTAAATATTATTCTTTGTGTTCCTGGAGGCACAAGATAACACTTCATGAATAGAGAAAGATATTTCTGCATGCAGATGTCATTTACTCAGTCAATAAATGAAATTAAAGCACATTAAGACCAGTCTGCTGAAAGAGCATCTCAAATATTCTAAATGAGTGATTTAAACTTTTCATACCAAGTACCACATGAAATAATATTGAGCTCTCAAAGTAACACCATTATCGCCAACATTAAAATACAGTACTGTAAAAGTCAGTTACAGACTTTTCACAGGAGGCAGATTCATTCCCCATATTTGCTCTCTCATTGCCCTCCTCTTCCTCACATATACTTCCGACACCATGCTTCAGCATACTGGAGGAACCTGGTACATGTACCACAGTTTGAGAACCAGGGTACTAAACCATTAATGGCAAGGTTCTTAACTGCTAAAAAAAAAAAGTTCAGTGCAAACAAAATCTGAATTTAGTGTTGAGGTTTCAGAAAGACAGTGTGAAGACAAGCGGTGACTTTGTGTACAGATACAAAGCAGAATGCTTGAGTGTGAAACACAAATTTGAGATCTCCATGTTCTCTGTGTGTGACTCCGAAGTTACATGGGGGAGCTTTGACTCCTGATTGGTCAATTGCAGTCCAATCAAAGGGCAGATAATTCATGCATGGTGTAGATTTTTAATATGGATAATAATAAATAATAGGCAAACTGTAGTGTCCATGTCTAAAAAGTGATGCAAATGGTGAAGTGTTACATGAGTGATACTTGAATTCTCTTAAATGGCCACCAGGGCGACATCACTGTTTATATATCATGCCATAAGAAAAAGAGCCTTCTTCACACCTCATTTATTACATCAGTCAATATTTTACTGAAGAAATCTTGGTCTCAATCACTAGTTTCAGATCTTCTTTAATACAGCATGACATCTATATTTGTGAATTATGGTTGTTAATTGTTCAGCAAAGAATGACTTGTTTGCGCTGATTTGGTGTTTACTTTAATATTGTTAAATAAATACTGTTATATTCAAAAGTTATGCACTGCAGCTTTTATTTTATACTTTATTTTCTCTACTTCTCTTGCCTATTATTAATTATTTTCCTCTTTTATCTGATAAATGACTTAAGCTAGATAAGATGCTGAATTTAAATATTATAATTGTAGCCATAAGTCACAAAATGTCCTCTCCTGCTCACTATTGTGACATATTACACATACTCTCTATCTACAGTTGCAATATTTTGGATGTAAGTAAATTGAGAAAAAAATGTCTAACAGATAAGGCCTTAGACTAAAGTTTGGATGTTTGGAAACAAATGGGATTTCATTTTATTTTGAAGTTGTTATTTTCTACATCTATTTTTTTGTGTCACCTTTGATACAGACTCTCTGTCCTCTGTTATTCTCTGTTTCTCTCCACAGAAGTATAACAAGCACTCTGCCCACTGTCAGCCTTCAAATGCCCAAAGTATCAAATCTAACTGTGCCAAGTGTTAGCCTCTCACAAATACGCAACTTCTCTCCACCCACCTGGATGACAGCTAATCATGACTCTGAGTGTGTATCTGCATTGTCCAGCCTGAGACATGCGCACGTGTCCTTGGCATGAATGTGGCATCTAAGCCATTGTATATGACCCCAAATCAGAATTAAACATAAAATGATGTTTAAAAAAAAAAAAAAGAAAAAAAGAAAGTGCCTCTGTGCCTGTGACAGTCGTGGCCAGAGGTAGTATTTTGATAGGTTGTCCGTCCTTCCCATTTCTAAAAAATATGATATCTAAATTGTGAGGGTAATCCTTTCAGTTTTGACACAACCATTCACTTAGTCTCAAGCATTATCTAATTACAATTATGGTGCTAAAGTTCAAAGGTCACTGCAATCTCAGAAATCAATCTGACTTATCATACTGTGTATGTATGTATGTATGTAATTATTATACATTAATATTAAGTGAAGTTTGCTGAACATGTTTTATGACGTGTGCTAGCTCTATTTGTAAATATGCAAATTAACATTATGTTTAAGAATAACAGGGTAGAAAATTTCGATATCATGGCATATTTATGCCCTTTCCTTGTTGAGGTGCTAAATATAAGCTTAATTTACTAGGTAATGTGTTTTATCGTATAATTACTTTTATTGTAATTTATACACAAAAGTAAGCTACTTCTACTATGCTCAAAGTGAAAGATGTATTTATTTTGTGAAAACACAATATTATTTAGACAAGGTATCCGATTGAAAGCGGGTGTTATTAAAAAACACTGCATATCTTATTATATACTTGACACATCATCTATCACACTTTAAAAAACTTAAGTGGAATGTTGTCTGCACCAACAACAGGGAGTTAAGGTGTAAAACCTCCTTCATACACCACAGAATCCCGTAGAGTGTGACGCTGTCACTGCAGCACATCCATCACTATTCCCTCATCTGGGATCTTATGGATACACAGTTGATAACACCAGCCCTGAATTTCCTTATTGGGAAAATAAGAAAATGAGGAGAGCTGCATTTTGACCTTCACCATGTATTTATATGGCAGACTTGTTACATTTGTGTGTTTAAAGAAAATGGCAGAGTTGGAACTGACTGTAGTTGTGGTAATCAGCGGGTAATGTTGGGGTTTTACACAGGCTGAAAGTCACGTTCATACCAATGTCATGGCATGGTGTGTGCATATGGATGGAGGAGGCAGTTACTTTTCACTCTGACTTACTGTATGTCATTTTGTATATATTGGAAAGATGCAAGAAACAACAGAGGAAGGCAGGAAATACAAACGATCATAGAAAATAAATGTTTCAGTTATACTCTAGATAAGGCAGAAAAATGACCAACTAACAAGTATGTTTTACTATTAAGTAATATAAGTAATTTATACTGTACTGTATATGAAATCAAATTTTTTTTATAAACCAAACTCCCTGCAGCTAAAATTTAACTGACTGTATACACTTGTGTGTCCAGTTATACTCTGGTTATTAGGAGTCCTCTCAGTGATGTCCGTCCTGGTCCTGGTTGAACTTGCATCTTTTCATATTTTTTTTCTCTTCCAAAGCGTTTCCTCCAGAGACCTGATGTTGTAGCCACACAGACCCCAGAATCTGTCCTGTGGTGCCACTGTTCCTCATCCTGCTCCTGAAAGTGCTCCTCTGTAATAGAAGCAGGGTTTCCATACATTTTGCAGAAATCTGTTATAGAAAGTGGTGAAATTTTAAAAAAAAGTGTGAAAATGTCCTAGTAATTAATGAGTTGGACATATATTTGTCGAGACTGTATCATAGCTCATTTACATTTCCTTCTTTAACCTAATATGACAAAAACATGATTTCATGAAATGAATGAAAACCCAACATCTATAAAGAATAAAATGAGAAACGTGTGATTTGTTACATTGCCACACAACTAAACCACATTCTAAATTCTGTTTTGTGAAAATGTATTTTTTTGACCAAAATAACATTATGTGCACTCTAGTGCATATCAACATGATAATGTTTTCACTGAGCTTTTAGCTAAAATTATGGTGCAGGAACAACAGTCTTGCATAAAGTTTTAAAAAAGGGATATTTTCTAAAATTTTATGATCTAATAAAAAAATTTTTCTTGCTGTTGTGAAGCTTTGAGCATGAAGGCTTAGACTACTGAGATATACAGATGCCATCTTAAATTCCCATAAGCCATGTTGTTCAATTTACAACAGTTATGTAATGAATTTGCCATTAAACTGGGGTGTGTACATTTTAAAAAATGTACACACAAGCATATATAACATATATAAATGAAGCATAATAAAAATAATAATATACAACCAATTTAACAATTAGATCACAGCAATTGTTTGTATTCCATAAGTGGTTCAGACTTAATAGCTGTACATACTATTAATAGCTGCTCCAAATGTACATTCTGTATGAAATATAATTGAGAATGCAGGGTAGTTGTGTGGGACTGTGTTTTTTGGGGACAGGTTTGGCAATTCTTCTTGTTGCTATTTCATTTTTTTTTATTATCTCAGTTTATTTCATTTTACTTTACTTTTTCACTGTAAGTCTAACACACTAATATAGTGCAAAGATGTGTATATCCTGCACCCACACATTTACACACTCTAACCCACTGATGCCACTTGGTGTGCAAATGACAGGATGCAACATGCATAAATTTTCACCTTTATTCACTCAGAACAGTATGGATCTTACTTTCCTCCGGTACAGACATTTTTCTGAAGAGTTAAATGTCTGAATCACTATTGTCAGGTCTTCTTCAATGAAGACACGTCAGTATTGATGTGTCAATATTGTAAATTATTGTAAATATTAAAAATTATTATTGTAAATTAATTTCCTATTTAGAAGTCAAAAGACCGTTAAGGTCAATACATGTAAGTGGACACTAGTGTGATTGGCGGCTGCTATTAACCAGTATGTGTCTGGTTGCTGGAGATTTGC
This sequence comes from Brachirus orientalis, assembly GCA_016785285.1. Lineage (NCBI taxonomy): Eukaryota > Metazoa > Chordata > Actinopteri > Pleuronectiformes > Soleidae > Brachirus > Brachirus orientalis. The sequence continues at coordinate 4,857,311 of JAFBJR010000194.1, forward strand.
AGTTGCAAAATCTGGCGGAGTTTATTTTGCAACCATCTTTATTTACAGTCTCTGTTCCTGACATAGTACAATATGTAGTCTCACCATTAGATGTCAATAATTTTTACACACTAGACTTTTACAAGAAGTCCCTAAAAAATAAAAACGCTAATGGGCTTGTATGTCTTTTCTCAGAGTAGAACACTGCTATTATACTCTTCTTTTGCTAAGCCTCTGACCTGCTGTCCTGCAGTAATGGTTCGGGTACTTCTGAAGACCTCTTCTGGAAGCTGGATGCCCTGCAGACCTTCATCAGAGACCTCCACTGGCCTGAGGAGGAGTTTGGTAAACACCTGGAGACCCGGCTGAAGCTGATGTCCAGTGACATGATCGAGTCATGTGTTAAACGGTCAGACACTAAATTGACAACCAACACATTTTTTTTTGCTGCTACAAATGAAACACTTGACTACTTTATTCAAGATTACAACATTTTTGAAGAAATACCTTATTTAAGCTTTTAACTGTGATCTTGTTTGTATTCTTGGTGCCATCAGTGATGAAAATGTCTATTTTCAGTTGGATTTAAGTTGGAACTCAAACTGGGAAACAGGGATTTAATAGATTAAATATACAGCAGGCAGTTTAGTATTATTTATCAATAATTCTAGAGAATGACACTTCTCTGTTCCGTTTGCAGCCAGTTTATTATCAGATCACAAGGGAGTCTGTGCTGGATGCACTGCCAAATGTTTGAATGCTCCACATGAACCTTGAAATAAAAAAAAAAATACAAATACTAAATAAATAGTAAAATTTGTCGTCAAAAATAGAAAAGAAATCCCAGTCGCCCTGCTAACAACAAATGTAATGCTATAGTGTATAACGTTTGGTGATTTTTTAACATTTAACATTATTTAACAATATTTGCATTCTGTGTCTTTCATCTGAAAACAGGCTCTGTGAAGCAATACTATCAGACCTGACTGATTGAATGTTTGTGTATACAGCAGCCACACAGGGTCTGGGAAGTCAATAAATGTTTATTCCATTAAGCGGCAGAATGACCATGTTTTTTGAGCAGTATAATTCACTTTTGAAAGTTTTTTTAATGTCATTTCAGTCATACTCCAACCAGTTTCCAATCATCTCACTTTACTTTTCTGTGATTCTTCACCTTTTGGAGAAACGGCTCTGAGGGATCTTCATGACCTCAGTGCTTTTTTTTGTTTCCAAATATTGGCCTCATCCCTCTGAATTCTTTTCCCCCCTTCTAAAGGACAAGGGCTGCATTTGAAGTAAAGCTTCAGAGGAGCAGCCGGGCCACAGACTTCCGCGTTCCACAGTCCATCTGCACCATGTTCAATGTCATGGTGGATGCCAAGGCCCAGTCGGCCAAGCTGTGTGCCATGGACCTGGGACAGGAGGTAGGAGACACCCAAAAGCACAGGAGACTAAGGATGTGAAATATAATTAAAAAAATAACAGAAAATGGCAATTTTTCTTTTCAGTCTGCCCATGACTTATCATGCACATTATAAAGTTCTCTTTTAAAATGTCTTATTGTCATAAAATGAATTGTTGTGTTTTGATTTTAAATGGCATTAGCAGATTAAGGTGTAAAAGTGTTTTCTTTCTGTTTTTTACTCAAAGGCATCTTTGTTTCTTTGTGTCTCACTTCTTTTGCAGTGTTCACATTATTTTACATGTGCCATGTCACCTCTATCTTTCCCCCTCTTTATTTCTTTTTTTTCTCTTCTCTGTCTTGTGAAAGTTTGTGAGAGACTGGGTAAGTGTGGCTACAAATTCAATTGAAATCTCACCCTCCAGTTCCCAAATGTATAATTAGTCAACAGTTTTCCCTGTCTGTCTTCCTCCTCTTGAATTGTTTGGATTGCATTAGCATATGTGTAGATAGCTTTGAATATACATGGGGTGGAAGTGATAGGTCTCATCTTTCACAGAATCCCGTGACTGATGCTGATTTCTAACGATGAATTAATTATTGCTAAGTCCTTCACTGTTCTGCTGGTGCTGTTAAACTGAACAAAGGGATTTGTCACTGTGAGGCTGCCTCTGAGTTTCCCTCACTGCAATGCTTCATCAGCACCAACTGTCAGAGAGTCTTTTAATCCTTGGGCCATGCGTCATTGAAAAATTTATTTGAGTCCCTAAAAAATATTTTTGAAGTAGACGCTTCAATAAATTAATCAATACTATGTTCATAGTAGATATAGCAGTTCAAAAGAATAAGAATAATAAGAAAATTATAAAAGCAGCTGTCAGTGAAATCATTTTGTTAAAATTTACTGGAATGTCAGTTCCAGTAAATAAAAGATTTTTAACTGATTAAGTAGTAGTCAATTGACCCCTAATGTTGTTTCCTTTCACTTTTGTGTGATTTCTTTAGACTTCACTCACTCAGTCACTCATCTTCTACCGTTTACATGCTGTGTAATGAAGATTTGTACCACTAGAGGGCACAAATCAATCCAAGACTCTATTATTATTAGCAGAAGAAGTCGAAAAGCAGGAAAACACCTCTGAGTTACACCTTCCCTGGGGTATTTCACTACGACTCAGGCAAAGGAGAGTGCAGTCACAGCCATGATGCTACTGCTTGTGGATCAGTATTTGTTAAAAAGCATCAAACAACACTCTTATTCATTAAAAAATAGGTAGACAGCACCCACTAGTCGAGACTTGTTCAACACATTATTTTTGTTCTCTTGAACAGATGAAACATCAGTGTGTATTCGAATACAGCTTAAGTGAAGCCAGGTCTGATCTATATGACCACAGGAGATGCATCCAGGATGCTTTTATTTGTATTTGTGATCTGTTGTGAGATATCACCACCTTTACTGAAGAGAGCGAGAGGAACTGCACCTTACATTGCCGGAGAATTGTGAGCCCACGACCCCTTCTCCCACATTTGCGATCACACAGTGAGATTATGTGGCTGTAGCTTAGTCGAGCAGCGACCATAGATCTATCTCTCTATAAGTTAGTGCTATTGAATCAGTTTCCTGTAAACCTTTTACATCACAGACAAACAAAGAGTGAACGGTGAGCTGGATTGTGCTTTGGTATGTGGGTTTCATACCTGCTGTACATGTTAATCGTAAGTGGGTCTTCACAGCTTTTGTTTTAGCCATGATGTCATGGTGTTGTGTCTTCTTTTCCAGTCACAGCACTGCAGTTTATTGACTTCCCGGTCAAAGACTGGGGCGGAAATGTTTTTGCATGTGCAGAATGCACAGTTTGACTTTAGTCAGTTTCCAGCGTATACATGCAGGAGTAATCGCACTTTAATTATCTTCGTATGTAGGTCCAACTGAGAATAATTAGATTTCACGATTTTGGACTAACATGTTTACATGACAGGCAGAAAACCAAACTATTATCATAGTCCGACTAAAATCGGACTCATAACATGCATATAAACGCACTGGCTGTTCATGCAGAGCATATTCTCTGCAGCCTGACTAAAGATCAGGCCAAAATAAGCAGCACAAAGAGGCAGTCCTCTCTGCAGTAATGCCAGTGACAGACAGGAAGTGACTCATACAATGACATCACTGATAGCAGCTTTAAATCTGCATCTCCATTAATGTATTTGTGTTGTTCACCTAAACATCACTCTCTCTTTTCCTTTATTACATGCTTACATCACAATTAAGATTTAGTCCGCTTGATTTGTTTCATATATTATTTACTGTATTTGCAATTAAAGTGGGTATTTCACCTGAGTGCCCTTCTTTTTCAATGAGTTTGGTTGTACAGAGTCCCTGATGTCACATGATGATAGAAATATATTATATAAGATAGATATTACATTATGGTTAAAAGCCATTATCATGTAATAAGAAATGAACACATTGTCTATGTGCAAATGCTCTTCTTTCACAGTATCTATGCTAATAAGCATCGGGGGATGCCCTATAACTTACCTGTAGAGCTGGTGTTCATGTGACTACATCCTTACAAAGCAAAGGGCCAGTGTCATAAGCGAACCACTGCCAGACCACTGCCCCTCTGTTATGACGTCAACCCTTTGCTGCACGTCAGAACCCACCATCTCATTCCCCTCAATTCTCTTTCATATAGCATTCATGCTTTTCCCCATCAGTCAGCCATTATAACATGTTACTACAGCTTCTAAGGTTTCAGACATGCGAAATGGCACATTTAATTAACTAGTCTTTTACACATACTGTAGTACTTTTCTTGGAGACACACCATTGCCATTGTCACTCCTATTTTTTAATAGCGAGACCCCATGAAGACTGTAACTGAAGACCAATAATAGCCGTAGTGGTGTTAATACTTTTAAAAGATTAATTAGAAAGAACAACACAACTTCTCTTGTTACTAGCAGTTTACATCACATGCATTCGGGCTTTAAATTAAATCAGTTAGTTAATCAGTAAGTCAGTACTATTCAGCAAAATTAAAAGCACCACAGATATTTAGCAATGGCATTGGGGTGAAGAGACTAACACAGACTAACACATTTTTAGTGGCTAGTGGCTTTTACAGTAACATGATGAGAGATGGTCAATAACCGTCTAATTGCAAAAATCTGTTGTCAGGTTGGGGTTTATTGTGTGCGGGTTGGAAGAATAACATGTCTTCTTCTCTTTCTATACAGAGACAATACCACTCCCAAATTGACAATCTGATTGAGGAGATGGTGAAGGAGATGATAACTCTGCTCGTAGCGAAGGTACTGAAAAGCAACCATAGACTGGTGGCTGTAAATCAAATGACCAGAGAGATACAGTATAAAGAGTGGCAACAGTGTGACTCAAGGAAACTCAGAAACATTTTTTTTTTTAGTTAACCACATGTAGATTAAAGTGATCCATTAAGAAATGCAGAAAAAAAAATCCTTCAAGACACACTGTAAATGACAAGACACACAGCTGAGAGACTTGAGGTGACAAAGACAGTGGTCTTTGGACAAATGTCCTCTTGAATACATTTCAGGGAAAAACTTTTGTTTTGATCCCTAGCAGTTATTACAGCTAATGTTACATTTATTTAGCAGATTTAGCATTCATGAGCCCCCCAAAAAGAACTGTATAAAATGTTTCTGTTGGGTTACTTGTTGATTCTTAGAAGTGTCCTCTCTACCAGTAACACTAAAAATAGCCATTTCAAAGTCGATTCAACGTGATGTGGACATTAACCAGAGTTATGAGTTATGTGAGTTATATGAATATAAGAAATATACTCAATCTTTTTCTCAATGGACTGTTTATCTGCTCTCTCCACCAAACTCCCAATTTCTGTGTGTGTCCTGTTGCCGAAGCAGAAGTGATTTTTTTTCATGGTAACTGGACACTAATCACTAGATTGTGAAATTTAACATGTGGGAAAATCACCTGTTACACCTCAAAAGGGATGATGTGATCATTCACTACCTTTTACTACACACTAACTTTTGCTGTTTGAAAGCAACACAGGAAGTGTCACTTCAACTCAACAATTGCATACTTACAATTTATGTTTAATTTAAACATGAAAGCTGGGTATACAGTAGACTACAGTGTGTCCTACTGTGAGATGAAGACCCACTTTTCTTTTATTAAAGATGCAATTTTCATAAGAATTCTTTTCTCTTTTCCTGTTTCTCAGTTTGTGGTCATTCTAGAAAATGTGTTAGCCAAACTCTCCAGATATGATGAGGGGACACTCTTTTCTTCCTTCCTATCTTTCACAGTAAGTATAGCTCATCAACACCACTTTCCTTTTCTTTGTAAAGTTCATCCAAGCAGATCACTTATAAGCTTTATACTGTGGACAGTTACATCCCTCTGCAGTACACAGTGAGACAGTATGAGTAGTCTAAATTATTTTTTTTTCTAATGCAACATTAGTAAAAAAAGAAAAGAAAAAGAAATGTTTGTAGATAATGATTATTAATATTTAAGTAAATGATGCCTTTACAACATAAGTCTAAACAAACCCCTCAAACACTTAAAAATAAATGACAATAACAGATTGTATCCGAGGTGAACTTAAGGTAAAACACAATGGACCCAAATGTGTATGAGTCACAGTAATAATTGCAGTAATAATAAAATAATTTTGATATTCATATATTGAGACAAATGCAAAGTAAGTGTGACCAATAAATAGAAAATACAACAGCAAAGAAAAGACAACATGATAAAAGATAGATAGTAAATACATTTTATTTAGTTACTAATAAAAGTTAAATGAAATCTAATCAGCTGAAAACAACTTAACTCTGCTTGTTTCCCATAGTCTTAAAAGAAAGCCACATTATTGAGTGTGTGAGTGCACTTTTGCAGTTGAAATCACCACAAGTCACTGTTGCCACTTCAGTAGGAACTAAACTACAGACTGCAGCATTTGTTCTGAACATTGGTAGACTCCTGACTGTTTTTTCTTCCACTTCTCTCTTTTTTTTTTTGTTAAGGTGAAAGCTGCTTCAAAGTACGTGGATGTACCTGTAAGTTATTCTTTCATTTATTTATTAATGCATTTATTTTTCTGACTATGTTTTAATGAATGTATACCAGGTGACACATATGCCTTTTAATGTTTTAGTGCTTTAACAGTCACATGTACATGTGACTGTTAAAGCACTAAAACATTAAAAGGTGTTCTGATGAAAGTGACTTACAAGCACTCACACATGTGCATCAGTGCCAACATGAATGTGTCGGGATCAAAAGAAAATAACAAAGATATACACTCATACCTACACACACTAAAGTCTAATCAACAAACATTTCCTTATATTGATACAAAACTTGACAGATTTTTTTTTTTTTGATGTTTGTGGGTAAGTTTACACTGGGTCTGCAAAGGGAAGCCAATTCAAATGTGCCTGAAGTCAGCATTTTCTTGAATGGGCATCAGGTGACGATGCCACTGATTTATATGTAAGTCTATAAGAAAATGAGCCTATTTCTCACTTGATTTATAACATCAGTTGACATTTTCCTGAGGAGTTTGTTTCTGTGGTTGTAAAACTGAAAATTTATACCTGAAGCCCCCCATGCTTTCTGCTTCACAATGAAGACCTTAGTATTTTGATTAGAAAATGCAAATAATAATAATAATAATAATAAAATAAAAGTCAGCTAAGTCATTTGAGTTTCATTTTTAATCTTAATTTTAAGAATTATTTGAGGAGTAATTCCCATAGTGAAGTGTGTGTTTGTGTGCTTCTTGCATGTACAAATATTTGGCTATGCTTTCACATGTAGAATCATAATCTGGATGGTACTACTTGTCATATTTCCACATCAAATGTCCCCGTGTTTCCTTCATCCAAATGTCCATTCATAAGCATGTGGCCAGACACTGACAGCCAGCAATGCCTCGTGCCACATTCTCTGCACTGTATACATTGTGAGTCCATGTTGGACAACACATACCGTTTCTACTGTCAGGGTGGCAGCAGGGGCGGTGTGTGTGTGTGTGTGTGTGTGTGTGTGTGTGTGCGTGTGTGTGTCTGTGTAGATGCATGAGATCTGTATTAGCTGCCAACACTTTGGCCGCAGCAACATGCCAAATTTCAAATTAATGCCTTGTCAGGGAATGTGATGAGGCACTGTGTACGCTGGCAGGGGTCACAGTTTCCAGCCCAGCATGCTAATTATGTCCTTAATGTCCAAAATTAGAGTTTGACTGGTGAAAAAGACACTCATTTACACGTTGTAAGAACCACTGCACATGTGATAACTAAGTTTAATGGCAGTTAGCTGATAAATGTTTTCCTGTAACTTCTGGATTTCATGTCAGCTGGAGTAAAGAGAGAGATTACCAGAGTGTTTTGTAGATGTTAGACAATTCAGGACAAGAAGTCCAATCCATTATCCACAGAGAATATTTAAATTGTCAAAATGGTAGGCATTTAAAGTGTCTACTTTCTACTTTAAACCAAAATGTGTGTGTCAAAGTGTCCTTGAACAAAACACTGAATCCCAAACAGTGAACATTATAAGTGTAGTATGAGGCCCAGGTTCTACTTCATACATACATCCGCATGATAGAGATACACGAGGATCTGCATGATTTACATTTCTTCATCAGATCAGACCTTGCATGCCAACTGTGCATGCTCTATCTATTATAACACCTTCCAGCCCACTGGGTGATGCACTCTTGTTCTCCTAAACAGAGACAATGAAGAAGAGGGTAATCTCAACTTAACTCAGTAAAGTCCACTTACCTATAGTTAACTCATTCGAAGCATTCAAATTGTTGGTTCGTGGTTTGGAGGTGTGGTGGTATGAGACACTGGTGCATAGGCCGCTGCACCAACAACCAGTCTGAGACATGGAGGCTCGCTCTTTCTAAAAACACTGCTGCCAGCAGGGACACAAGGAAAGAATGATTTAACCACTTCACAAAAGGATAATAAGATAGATGAAAGTTTAAGTTTATGGTATTTTAACAGTATGCTTGCTGCATTATCTTGCAGTTAAACAGCCCTTTCTTTACTGGATTTGCTCTTCATTTTATATACCATTCACTCCCCCTGCAGCAGGGTCTAGGGGTTAAAGATAACAACAGCTGTCATTCACACTCTCATAGCATTTCTGTACAGTAATTGCTTTTTTAAATCAGGTTAATAACTGCAAACAGCATTTTTACAAATTACTCAGCTTTTTTTTTTTGTGACTTGACTTGACTGACTGCATTATGAGCTGCGTATCCAGAGGTCAATTTTGTCCTTTATGAAGATGTTGTTGATGCAGGTATTGGTATCAAATGAATATGTAATGTCATATGCATCTAAATGGCAATGTCATATGCATCTAAATGTCATTAGAACTGTATTAAATCACCTGACTGAGAAAATTCCACCCTCTTTTTCTCTTCCCTCTGTCCTTTGCAGAAGCCAGGGATGGATGTGGCTGATGGTTATGTAACATTTGTTCGTCATTCCCAGGACATGCTGCGAGAGAAGGTCAATGAGGAGGTGTACATAGAGAGATTATTTGATGTAAGTAAGCCATAGCATCTCCACCCCCCCACCCCACCATAGGGAGGCTTAATAATACACAGTTTCATTCCATCCACCTGGGATCTCTCCTAGGAGGAGATTAAAACCAACACAAGGCAGTTCAATCAGTGGAGTGACCAAAATCAGATGGTTACATCCAGGTAATAAGTGACGATTAAAAAAACATTACAGAACTTCTTCAGTGCTGTATGATTTTTCTTATTCTTTTGTTATATTATTATCTCTGCCAAGGACATTATGTCCTGGCCATGTTTGTATATTTGCCCGTTTGTCTCTCTGATTGTGAGCAACATCTCAAAAATGAAAGGATGGATTCGGATGAGTTTGTGGTGATGTAAGCCATGGTGAAATAATTAGAATTTGGTGGTGATTTGGACATGGATTTGGAATTGTTGTCCATGTGAGATAGATTAATGCATTGATACTGTGGGGTAACTTGGAGATTTGTGCCTTATCTAGATACCTCACTCACTCATTGTCTACTGCTTTATCCTGTACATGAGCATCGCGAGGAGTGTAACCAGTGCCAAGATAGGACCACTGCAGGGCCAACATACAGAGATGAACAACAATTCACTCTCCCACCCATGGTCGAGTTTAGATTGTCAATTTTACCTCTGCATGACATGCAATAGGGCATGGCCTTTGTGTGATTAACAAGTAGCACCAATAGGTGCAGGTGGGCAAGCTCTCAGACACCTGGTTTTGAAGAAAAACAATGTTGTGCCAGACAAAATACTAAACTCAAGGCTTCAAAAAGTGATACTCATTTAATTAACTTTTTTGGCTGGGTCTGTATTCCACTATACAATATTATAGGTTTCAAATTGTTGATTTTCATTTTCTTGCTCACCTTATTGCCAACATCAGCATTTTTTTATCCTGTATGTTATTTTGCCAACATCTCATGCAGTGTCATGTCTTTCTGGGTCTTTGCAAGTTGCTTTGTGAAGCTGACTGTACTGATGCATCATTGTCCATTTTCACAGCTGACAAACCGTTATCAGCCCGAGTTGTAATCAACTTGCAAAACAGTCCCATGACACTGTTTTACTCCCTTATGTGAGATGAAGTCAAGTAAATCTCTAAGCCTCACATCTGAGCCTCCTTTAAGTACAAAGTGGAGGTTTTCTCTCCTAAATGTACTGAAATAATCAAACCTCAGCAGTGACGCACTGATTCACTGCTCTCTGTGAATTCTTCTCTGTTTCTCTTTTTTAAGTCACACTCTTGCCTGTGTGTGCCACTGTCCTCTATACTCCTCTCTAGCTGCCCCTTTTGTTTCATGGTGGTTCTGTCTGCGGATCTTGAGGAGGGATTATCCTCAGCAGCGCTCTTTCGTTTTGAATTTTGCAAACAACAAGTGAAAAAGATCACTTAGTAAGAACCCTTAGCTCTCTCACCTGTTAAATCTAGATGATCTAGAAAGGTGAAGGCTGGGGTGCAGGTGTCAACATTTTGCCAGTGGTAGTGGCATGAGATGACATTGGTGTAGAAATAAATTAGTGAGGGAGGAGTGTCATTTGGTGAGAGTGGCTGTGATTGCAGCATGACTGAGGGAATGTGGATGGACTGTGTCCTGCAACTAAAACAAGGCATCATATTCTGTAATGCTGATTTAGTCACATGATTTCTAAACATTCTGTATTTAATTATTCTGTTCCCACAGCACTCAGTCAAATTCCACCTCTGCTCACACAGCACAATGCAAACTGGATACTGCCCGTACAGTAATCTGGAATCAAAGATTACTGAGGTTAATCTTTGACCGCCAAGGGAAGACAAACACACAAACATGTTTTCTACAAGTCAGATTTTATAAACTTGAGAGCTCTTGATGATGAATTCATTGAATTTGCTTCATCCCATGCAAATGACAGTCTCTGCCTTTTAATCCACTTCACACTGGCCATGCATTGTTTTTGATTTATTTTGTTTTTACTGTTCATATTAAAGACAAGTGGGGGAGCTGAAACAACTGTGGAAAAGTGGAGACTGACAGAGATGTTCTGTATGGTGTGTACATGATTAGTCTCCTCTTCTCCTGACTGTGTGGAAGTGCTCATCATTGCGTCTCCTCTGTCTGAACGGTTGCTTCTATCTCTTCATGCTCTTGTGTTGAATCAAGACCCGAGTTGTAATGTGTCTCCTTTCCTCTTGCTCTGTGTTGGTCCTGACACAGGGTGACACTGACAGAGAGGTGTCTGGTGCTGGATGTTTGCTGTTCATTGCTGCATCTCAACCTGCTGCCTCGTCACGTATCCTCTCTTCCTGCAAAAGAGCTTTTCTGCCAAGTCTCACCTCTGGTTTCCCTCTGTTGTCATCCTGTATCAGTTCTCCCCACGGCGTTTCACAGGCCAGTGAAGGTGTCTCTACCTGGCTTCTCTCTGTCACTCTGTTGTGATTTTCTTGTCACTCTACCCTTTTTTAAATCTGCCTCTATCTTTCTCTTCTTTGTACCTAGTGAAGGATCACAGCACACAACATGGTGCATTAATGCTTGACTTTTTCCTTAGAGGCAAAGTTGCTCATCTGTAGGTCTGAAGTAATTTTCCATTACATGCCCTTTAAATTGCAGTGTGGCTCAGTTCCAGCCAATCAGATCATAGTATAATGGATACAATATCTGCTCAAGTTAGTAAAGATTTTAGACACATTGACCTTACACAATCTTTTACCACAGAAGAAGAGTATACTCTGTGTCTATGAGTAGCATCCATTAACATCCATTCTCAGTGATCCAATTGGACACATACATCCTTAAGTACGACTGTTCACGCCCGACACTAAAATGTGCTCTGGATGTGTCTCCTGTGACCACATATGATTGGATTTGTTGTCTGTGCCCTTTATTAAAATGTTATGACCAAACGAAATTGTTTTTAAGCAGTCTGACTGTACAGATATGTCTGCTGCCAGTGTATTTGTGTGTGTATTTTGATGTATGTGCAACTGTAAGTGTGTGTCTGTACAGGTGACAGAGAGAGAGAGAGAGAGAGACAGAAACAGAAAGAGAAAAGAGATGAGAGAAGTTGAGTGAAAGTCAAAGCTCAAACGCTCACAACAAATTGAGAAGAGTTATGGAAAAAAATACATGACAATACAGATACAACTCATAAGTGATCTAGTGTATCTCCCTGAAATCTTAGACTACCATGAAAATAAAATGAAATTGCTGATTTGTCTTAAAAGTACTTTAAGTATCTTTTTCCAATTTTTTTGACTAATCATTAACACTTACCTGGAATCTCTAGGGCACAAGTCATCAGTATTCATGAGCAAATTGTTGAACACTGAGAAATGTCTTTCTCTTGAAGAGACAATTTCAAAGCAAAACATTTTCACACAATTTCATTCTCTTTAAAATGATTCATTATGGCTCTGGATTTAACAGGGATGTTACAGGCTGCCAAAGGCAGAGTGTGTGTCCCCCTGGTTTTCCTTGTTGTCGGGACCTAAATCTTTTTACAGTCACATTATAGGGACTTCCTTATGGGGACAAAAAAAACACGTCTTCATGACATAAATGACTACATTTTAAGGTCAAGACATATTTCAAAGTTAGGCTGTGGTTAGGGTTAGGGTAGGTTTAGGGCACTGGTAATTTTGGTTAAGCTTAGAGTAAGCCTCCAGGAAAAGAATGTAAGTTAATGCAATGTCTATTGAAGCCTTGGAAACAAATATGTGTGTGTGTTCTTGTATTTAATACCTATTTAGTAACTTTTCTGGCATAAACATTGATCTTGTCAGGAGCAGTAGTCCTCATGGAGACCACCTGATTTAAAAGGTTATGGTTAGGTTTAGGCATTGACTGGTTATGGTTAAGTTTAGGTATAACGCTTTGTTTAGGCAGTCCAAATGAATGGAATTCAGGAATTCAATGCGATGTCCTAAGAAGAATAGCTATGCAACCCCCGTCTGTGTGTGTCCTCTAAAAAAATAAGGTCATGATGACTCCTCTTAATCTTTGCTTTGTTGGGTGGCCTCTCCCTTCTATTGTGAACTGATGGCTTCATTATTATATCTGTTTCCCTGGTGAGGATTACAACTTGTGTTCCATACACACACAATGTGGTAGCTTGTCACACAGCAGCACTGTCTTATGGCTCGTTGGTTTTGACTAAGTCCTTTGTTAAAAGAGTTGTTGAAATTCTACTTTAGACATACATTTTTTACATTTTTTTTGTCTTAGAAAATTGTCTTAGAAAATTAAATAAATATTTGTCCCTGGACTATGGCCACATCCGCACTACTGATTTAGTTTAAAAAATAAAATCATCCTCCAGAGAGAGGTTTGAAAATAGTTGTTTTGGGTTTGAAAACTTTGGGGCAGCATTTAATTTTCCCAAACAGAAATTGAGATTTCTTAAAACGTGCAGTTTGTTATGATCCCTGATTTGGACACGTACTTTTCATTTTGACTTTTATTATTCTCTTTTGGTCAGAATTATTGTTTCTGTCTTCCATTTATGGGTCCTTTCTAGCCATCGTTCCTCTGGTTCTGCAGTGTATTTATGACCATATTTCATTGCCTGCACTCTCTTGTGAGTTGTCTTCTACTTGGGTTCACTTTTTAATGTTACCCAAAATAGCTTTTTTTAACTTTTTTTTTATTTTTTACTTTTTTAAAACGAAGCAAACTGCAGAGGAGAGAATCAACTTCCTGTTTACTCTGGCATGTGTATGCATGATGAATGTAAATTGTCACATTTCAGGTGTGTAGCACTGTTTGGACCCAGTTTACTTTTAACATGGATTTGAAATGCCCGTGAATGATTGTCTGTCTATGTGGCCCTGTGATGGACTGGCGACCTGTCCAGGTTGTACCCCGCCTCTCTTTTTTGTCGATGAAGATGTCTCACACCACAATTAACTGCTATGTACAAGTTTCAATTGGGGCAAAAGTATATCTTTATTTATCTGACATTATTTTATTCTTTTGACTTATTTGATACTTTAATATCTTGTTCTGTGTAAACAAGAAAGACAGAGCAGAACATACAGCAAGTTGTTAGACCAGTTTTCACCCAACTTTATATGATCTATTTGACTTTGTCAAGACTGAAAAGACATTATATGAGGTTTTAGAGTGGGCACATTTTTTATGCTGCTTGACAAGATTAAACTATTCACATCGGCCATAATATAGAATTAAGGGGCGTCATCAAATATTCTAGCGCCGGGAAAATTTATCGTAAAGAGATTACACTCCTAATCACATCAACACATCAAGTCCTTTTAACATGCTTTATTTTGCACATTGTTGACAAATTTGAATGTGAACAACAAAGTTTGTGTTTGTTAGGCCAGAGGTAGGAGATGGAGCACTCAGCCTCTGTGTTCAGCAATTGAGGTTTCTAAATCATGACTGTCTGTGATTCCCTCCAGTGACAATCAGCCTGGGGTTTTATACAATTTTAATTGGGATTATATGTTTAATTCAAGACGTCTTCTAATATCAGCCACAGTAAGCAGATTATTTCACCGTGACCTCTTAATTTCCAAATATGTGTCAACACTCGATACGGATGATGTGGTATAATGCTTAGAATGTTCAACAAACAACAGCATCTCAGGAAATGAGTCATAATCTTGGAAATATTATCTGAAGCTAATAGTCATGCTCTGACATAGATTCATTTTTAATTGATATTTGACCCACTTCTCTGACCAATCAAGGGGAAACCAGTTTGTACTTGTTGTTTCTGCTCCTTCCTAAGCAGAGAATGTGCTACTTCCTGGGGTTTAAATCAGATTTGCTTTATACAATTTTACTAACTACAGTCGTGGCTAGCAATCCAATCGTGAAATACTTAAAAATTTCAGCTTTTGTAGGAAATGTTGTGAAGGCAGGTGTCTGTGGCATCCTGATTAAATGCATGAAAATCCCTTGTGGCGAGCTCTCTGTTATTCTAGTATTATTTTTTGATCTGTTGCTGCTTCAGATCATCTCCATATTAAGCAGATACAACTCACAAGTGATCATTTTGCATCATTTCTTTCTTGTTGTTTGATTCAAATGCCTGTTGATGCAGCTTGGACACTTCTTGAGTTATCAGGTATTTTGAGTCTTGACACTCACTTTTGTGTCCAAACATTTGACTTGTACTGTCAACCAGGGAAATTGTGATGCAACTCATCTCTTTTCTGGCTGAATTCATAAAAAGTGAAGATGGTGGACAGCCGTTGTGCCCTGTGATACCAAACAGCCTGGTACAAGCAAGGGGAGAGAATATTATTCAAAGACCATGTTCTGGCATAGTTTCTGTGAGTATGACTAAGGTCAGAGCTTTGCAGAACTTGAGTAACTCAACTTTAGCATAATTGAAGATGGAATAATGAGCTAATAATTTTTGCATCTCACCCCTCTCATGTAGTTTGCAGCATCCCTGTATTAGTCTGTGTGTTTGTGTTCAGAGAGAGAGAGAGAGAGAGAAATTAATTTGGTTTCCTTCTTCACCCCCAGCCTCCATTCCCTCCCTGGTTTAGTTCTTGAAAGAGTGGCTGAAGAGGCCCAGATTAAAACAGATGTGCTTAAATGATACTGCAGGGGGGACTTAGCACGGCACAGCCCCAGGGATCATTGATTAAAAAAAGCCATGTCTTTAGCCTGAGCCAAATCCAGTCCAGCACTGATACACCACAAAGAGAGCAGGAAGGAAGAACAAGACGGAGATGGTGCTGTAGAACAACAAAATCTGACACACCCCCTTCCAAACACACAGACACAAACACCCCCCCCCCCCCCCCCCCCCCCCCCCCCCCCCCCCCCCCCCCCCCCAAAACACACCACCAAAAACCCCCCCCCCCCCCCCCTCACCAGCCCACACCACCCCCACCCCCTGTCTTGCTGGAGATACTGGGATTACGTAGGTCAATTATACACTTAATCTGGCTTCGGCTAGAGCGGATTAGGAGTCCGGCTCATTGATTGATTTGAAGTATTTCCTTTGACCTTGGTAGTTATCAGATTCACAAGCATGGCAAAATTGCACTTCTGTGTGACGACAGTTAAAGCGATTTTTAATCGCTGCTGGTTCTCCCGTCTCACTCCGCTTTCCAAGTGGTGGACGACTGTGGTGGAGCAGAGTGAGGGCAGAGGTCAGATTGAGCTGCTGATTGGGGGATTTGAGATTGTTGTCATCGCAGTTGCTATACTTTGGTCACGGTGGGTGGTGTGTGTGTGCATGTATGTGTGCTGGGGAGGCTGACAGACAATGCCCACAGACTAGCGAGTGATGGAGTTGCAGTCATACCATTTGGCTGTCTGAGGGAAGCCTCCGGTCAGGAACTACTGGCCCCACTGCCACGGCAAGTGAACAATTTAATCAACAGTGAGCTCAGTCAACACGCAGAAGTAACTCAACTGATATAGAATTTTCTATGGCCTGTGATGATCTTTACAAATCAGGGCTGTTGGCTGGTACATAACATATAATGCCTATGATTACTTGGCAGGTCATATGTTTGGTAAATTTTCTTTTTTTTCAGCCATCTGATAAAATTAAACATTTTAACAAATGATACACAGTTGCTTATTTAAAAAAATAATTGATTCAATAACACTTATGGTCTGTCTCTCAATCTGAATACTATACATATATATATATATATATAAACTGAACTTTGTCAAATTAACTTAAATTAAATAAAGGTTTGGCCAGTGTCCCTTGTTAAAAATTGCAAAAAAAAAAATAAAGATTTATCAAGCAACTAAGTATTCAGCCCACCTCTAAGTAAACTAAAGATAACTAAATGCACAACTTTTTTTCTACTTCATTTCACTGAACAAATCTAAATATTATGAAACAAATTGGCTGAAGATATATTAAACTTTAAATAGAAAATAATTTTCAGGATATTATTATTACTGTGTTAACAGTGAGTAACATATTTAATGGGAGCTCAGCAGCAGCAGTGGTAGAAGTTTGGGGTCAGGGCATCGTGAGTTTGTTGATCTTTGTAGCACGGTTTTGGTTTGAATTTTTAAAATAGATTTTTTTTTTTTTTTTACCCATTATGAAAACTGTAACTGTAATTACATCAAACTACAAGATTAAGTAGACGTTTTATCCCTGCAATATTTCACTGTCAGTCTGGGTCCATTAGATCAGTCTTCTGTTCCTGTCAGACAATAAACAAGCAATATTTTCCAACCAAAACAATATGACTGCAAGATATCATCAACAACTTACTGTTGTTTTCCATGGCAGTAATCTCATTGAGGTTAAAGCAAAAATAACTGCTAAAGGATTATGCAACCAATAGGAAGGAAAAAATAGCCAAAGGTCACAGTAATAAAAAAAGGCCAGCCAAGTAGGATAGGTTAAACTGACTGTTTGTGACTGTTCCAAACATGCTCTGAAAAGGTTTCACTTCCGTTTAATGAAGTCTGTAAGCAGCTTATAGAGTCCTTAATAATTACTGAGAGAGAGCATTTTGTTTCCCTGCTTCGTTTTTTTGCTCTTAATCTTCTATGAACATTCCCAGTTGCCTTGTTGCTGGGAGGAAATGGCTAATGCAGTGATCACTCCGAGAGGAGGGAAATGCAAGTTTAATGGAGACTTCTCCTTTGTAGGGTCCTGCTGGCTTATTGATGAGGGCTGGCGGGGTGAATTGATTGAAGACACACATGTCATCCCAAGGGTCTCTATCACCCTTTTACAGCCCCCCTCCTTCTCTCTTTGCCCCCTCCTTGTTAAAAAGCGAGGTTTGGTGGCATTTGTTTGATTAACTTGTCTGACAAAAGTGACAGCTGCTCATGGGCGTACGTGGATGAGTGGCCCAGTGCCGCTCCCTCTTTGTACATCTGTCAGAGCCGGAGCAGGGCGAGCGGGGTGAAAAGAGACAAATTGGACCCAAAAAGAAGGCCATTCACCTTCTCCAGACCCCCCTCTGACGCTCCACCCCTCTATCCCATTCAGGTGCTCGGCGGGACTCTCAAGTGCTTGCTGGCTTATTCCATTTTCACTCCCCCTATAGAGTTCCCTGAGCCCACAAGTGATTTAGCCCTCTTTTTCCTTCCCTCAATCTAACCCTAAGCAGCTCTTTGTAAGTAGAATGGCTCACTTTTCTCAGGGCCTGAAGCTGGCGGCTTTTTCTCTTTTTTTATTGTCCACCACAGAGCCTTTCTGTTGCTCATTGTATGTTTACCCAGTTCCAACTGTTTAGTTCCACACAACATGAGCCCCCAGCCCCCTGTCCCCACCGCCCCAAATATAACCCCATCACTTCTCAAACCGCAGTGTTTTCATAAAGTTGCTCCTTATTTAGTCTTTCGTGTTCATTGAGCTGACACTTACTGGCAGAAGGAGATGGTTGTTTCGAAAGAGACCTAGATTGCGGTCCTGAAAAGAGACCTGGACCTGAGATAAACATTTACCTTTCTGGGGTTGCCAGCCATCCCGTTCCTCAGCAGCTCGTTCTTATGCCCACTGAGCCTATTTTCTGGTGCTGTCCCAGCTATACTGAGACACAAACACTTTTTGAACTGCATACTTGTTGAGCCCAAAACTTTCATGACCTCTCTTCCCCTTCCTCCCACTGTAGCATACCCACATCCTTCAAAGAACACTAGAGGGACAGAGAGAGAGAGCAAGAGAGAGTGATAGAGTGAGAAAGAAAGAGAGCCTATTTCACACTAAAATGTGGGGATATACATGCAATAAAAAACTGATTATCCCCATCCCTGTTGCTAGTGGTAATGTGTAAGATAAATGCACCAGCATCATATTAGAAATTATGCCAAAATTTGTGTTGCTGCCCAAAAGAGACCTCCATTGCGCCCACACATACATACAGAGAGACATATACATACATAAATTAATAAACAATACATTTTAAAATGAAAAAGTGGGAATAATTATCTAACCTAAAAATAAAACCATCAACCATAAAACAATCATGACTTATGACTAATGTGTATATTCTTAAGGACCAAACAGTAATTAACTCACATTGGAGTATCTAGTATTGGCAAAAGAATTCTATAATTGTAATAAATTAAGACGTAAGCAAATATAAGCAAATGTGGATGTGACTTAGAGTTACCATGGTGATTGAGTGTTGTCATCAATGGGCCTCTCTGCTGATTTGGTGAGCAGTACTAGAATAAGCCAGCAGGGTACTTGGAAGCAGAGCAGGTAGGATTGCAAAAACTCTTTGTCCAGACTGCCTAATGCAGCACCAGCCCACAGCCCCACCAAGGCTCCTTTAATGTGTGTTCTTATGTTACAGCAGTGTTCGCATGTTGCTCCTTTATGATACTCAGCAGCCTTCCTTCTCCTTCACGGGGAAACCTGTCACTTGGAATTAGTGTCGCCACACCAGCAAACATCATTCCATGTCTCCTGTTAAGTGCAAACACAGCTGGGTCTCAACAGGACAGGCTCACAGAGAGAAAGAGAGAGAGAGAGAGAGAGAGAGAGAGAGAGAGACCCATAAAGTGAGACACCTCTCTCTCTCTCTCTCTACTCTCTTCTTTGGGCCCTGGCAGAGAGGTGGAGTTTGGATTAGAAGTACATCAGTGAGGCACAGAGAAACTTTCCCCACACAATCTTTTTCTTTTTTATTCTTTAACGGTTTTCCATAAACACAGCTTTATTTTCAGGAAATGTCTTCACACACAATCCCTCCCCAAAATGACTAAAAATGCTGTAGTACATATGCCAGGCCTGCATGTGGCATTGTAATGCTGCCAAAGCAATACACCAAAAATGGAGAAGAAGACGTGGAGCGTGCACATAAAACATGTGGATTGTGTACGAACATTTTCTTAAATAAAGGTATACATTGCAATGTTTATTGTCACCGAGACAGAATGAATCAAGCCAGGGGAACTAAGGATAAGAAATAAAAGTTAACAGACCGAGTGATAAAAACAGATATACGTGAAAAGAACAAACTATTTCCAAACACAAGAAGATAAGAAAACAATGACGACAAAGATAATGACAGTGACTTTAATCTATAAGCATACATTGTTCTCTGGATATGATTTTGTCACCAATGGTTTTTGCGAAAAAATAGTCCTCTTGTAAGTAATAATGCAACTAAGCAAACAAGTGCCAAGGAGAGAATCTGCTGCCTTTTTACACCAACACTTGTACACCTAAATGGCCATGTGTGTTTGCAGGGAAGCGGATGACTTCAGACATAGATCTGAGACTCTCGTCTGGAGGCCAAACATTTTTATCTAAAAATGGCGTTTATTTAATGAATACGTAGCAGTATGGATGTAGTGTACACAAAAACACACACAGAGAGCAGAGGCAGCAGCAGCAGTAACAGAGGCAGAAAGAGGCAGAGTCCCAGGTTACTTGTAATCCCCGTGTACCTCCTGTGGTGAGGCCTCTCCTCAGCTCCTGCATTCCTGCCTCTCAACAGCACAAAAGCTCCTGAGCGGCCCCACAAAGAGGGGCCTCTGACCTAACAAATCGGTCGGCTTGTCAGGGGGTTTGGTTGTGTGTGTATGTGTGTGTGTGTTCCCCTTTCACTCACAATCACTTTTATGGTGTCTTAATCCGACCTTTAATTAACAGCATTGTCTTTTAAATTTAGAGTATTAAGTACCCAGACGTTTATTACTCAAAGTTTTACTGCTCTCAAAACTGATCTATCAACTTTACAAAGAACAATTTTATGTGCACCTACACCTCAACTCCAGTTGATTCTGAAATCTGTAAAGTTCTGCTCTCACACTGAAAAGTTTTGTGCTCCTAAGGGGAGCTTTGTTTGAAAACTGCATAACCCGTATTGTTGGTCATCTTTCCTTTATTTGATGTATTTAACTGCTTTCTACTGCCTTGAATAAGAATTTGTTGTGGAATTGTTAACCAGAATCTATCAGTACCTTAACCATACAATCACTAGTAAATAAGTGAAGGTACCTGGAGCTTTTTAACAAACAACCTGCAACTTGAAGTTAGAAATGTATTGATAGCGTCAGGTGTACATCGACGTTATGACTATGCCATACATAAAAGTATACCCTGTGTAATAATGTTGATAGTGCACTTCTATTTAAACCAACAAAGTTAATGTAGACAGTTAGAAAATTAGGGACTTATCTCATTGCCACCCACAGTTTGTAACGTTACATGACCATCAACGCTACATAACCATTAAGGGTTTCAAATGTAATCACTAGAAAGGACTTGATGACAGGTTTGGTAGTATGTATAAAATGAACATAATATTAAATGGACTGAAGAACACCATTTTATTTTAATAAATGTCATAACATTGAAGTGAGTGAAAAGCAGCTTTTAAAAGGTAAACTAATCTCAATACAAATATATATACAGTGAATATAAATATACTGTATGTATATATTTTAAAGGTGTGTCAGTATGACCACAGATTACTTTTGATATGAAACTGATGTATTGGCTAAAGCATTTTTTTTATTAAAAAGAAAAAGTAGCTTGGATGTAGTCTGAAACAGGTGCAGCAACTTCAAAAATGTCCTGGAAAAGCTACGGACTAAAGACAAAAAATGCAATTTACTTAGTATGCTAGTATGGCCATGGAAACAAGGTTTTGCATGAGAAAAAAATAGATTCAAGCAGACATCAAGCATTTTTGCAACATGTTTTAAAGAGAAGGGGAAGAGCTCAAAGTATAATGGCTCTTGTTTTGAGTGGGTGTCTGGTTCAAGACTAACACCTTGTGCTGAAATGCACAAAATATTTAAATATGCACAATGAAAAGGTGCAAGCAAGTGCATGGCCAGTACATTGTCCCAGAAGAAAACATGGGTTTCGGCCCCTTAGACTAAAAAGGATTTTAGTGCATAGTATGTGTATACAGCCTCTTTCACACTAAATTGTGTGGATATACCTGGGATTTTTAAACCTTCCAAAAAAGTCAATTAACACTTTTCCTCTTCCCAGTGGGTGTTCTGCCCGCTGGTGTTTTTTACCCCTGCCAAACCTGTGCTTAAATTGTGATGTCACGGAAGTGCCGGAAAACAAAAGAGGAAGTGGTTACTGTTTCGCATATTTTACCTCAGTCTCACTTTAAATCAATTGTTAAGAAGATCTGATTGATGAAATAAATAATAGTGAGCACTGTCCAAAGTTTTAGAAAGTATGATCGCTAAAAACTTTAATGCTAACTGCCATGTTAATGACTAAGCCAGTGGCCGGAAGATGAATGTGTGTCATAGCGTTGTTCCGAAAATTATAAATTGCCAGCAAATATAGATCAGATGACATAGAAATTAGCATGACCATCTGGATCTTATGTTCCCCCTGAATGCCAGTTGGAGCTGAGGTCGATAAAAACCAGCAAGCATTCCAGAGTAATTTGACCTTAGAATGAATGACAGTTAAACATATTACCACTGATTATATTACCAAATATATATTACCAAAAAACCTGTTAAACACCAAGATTAAACAGTTCAAATTTTTTTGCCCAGTGAGAATGGAATATAAGATAAAACCACATTCAATCCACTGTCATTTAGTTCCAGGAAACTGCATTTATTGGCCCTAATGCACATTTTGTTCTCACAGTGAAGTAAAATGTGTCTGCTTGTCGAGGCACATTGCATTACTCGTGAACGTTTATGTGCTGTTTATCCATTAAATCTGAAAAAAGGCCAGTTCCTTTTCATGACACTCTACAGCAAATATATGCAAAAGGGTCATGAAAGAGGTGAGTAGGTTGGTGGGGGAAAAAGGGAGGTGTGCCATTTTTTGCATCAAATCCTGCTGGTGGCAAGCCCCCCTGCTAAGCACCATGTGAAGACTTTGGTGTGAATATTGACTTCCAGGCAAGGTTTGTGCATATCTGTGTGTCTGTGTGTCTGTGCATGTGTGCGTGTGTATATGTAATCATGGGGTTGGTAATGGGGGGGTTTAGTGGGATGGGTGGGTTAGTGTCAGATGGGGGCAGGAGGTCGCTCTGTCTCCCAGCTCTCACCCGAAGGGGGATGGACCGGCAGATGTATATGTGTGTATGTGGGAAGTGTGTGCATGGCACAGTGTGGAATGTGCATGGTGTCTGTGTATAGGTAGGGGTTCATCACCATGTTGCAAGGTGATAAAACACACACACACACACACACACACACGCATACATACACACAAATAACCCGGCTGAAGAAATGGAGGCACCTCCTTCAGATGGAACTCGTTAGAATGTCACAGATTTGATCCCTGTCGGGTTATGGCATTATGTATTCAGAGCCATGTTACGCTTGTTTTGGCTGTCAGCAAGTGCTAGCCCCCTGCTGATCCCCATACAGCCTAAAAAGAGAGCTCGCAGATATTCGTCTGTTCTGATAATTTTCTTTTGTTGGGTCCAGCCAAGAGGAACAAAGCAAGAGGGGCCATTACTGTTCATTTGACGAGCTCACCAAAAGTCAGTGTAGCTTTCAACTTTGTCAGTGTACAGATGCTGCAATGTCCTTATCGTAGCCTGAAGGACCGTCATTTCCTGAGAAGAGGTTGATGTGAAACTGTGGTTTTTGCATGTGGTTATTTTCAAGCAGACAGTGTCAGTTTGAAGTGCGTGTCAGAGAAGGTGAAAAGATTGCTCTAGAAATGGTGTAAAGTGTACCATTTGGAGGGAAACAGTGGTTGAGTCAGCTTAAGAAACGATCAGCCTTCATGTTAGGAATGTAAATGGATCAGGGTATGAAACTCAGTTAAATGAGCAAAAAAACTAAGAAATGTTCACATAAAGAGAGATGTTCAAAGTACATTCAAGTAACAAATCAATGTTAGCTGTGATGCAATGCAGTCTGCTGTCAAAAGTCACTACATTATTTCTGTACAGTACTTTCCCAAGGAGATGACTTTCTGTAAGATGACTTGAGAATAATGCACTCCACAAGAATGAAAGTATCAGTAGTAGAAATATCTGGACTATTTTACAGTGTGACGGATGGTGTCAGGTTATAGCAGCTTTCACAAATCATGTTTCTAATGTGCCAGAAGGATTTTTAATAATATTTTTTTCCCCTCACTTTTTTTTTTAACACTTTTAATCTGGTGGCATGGTGGCTCAGTGGTTAGTGCTGGTATTGCTTAGCACTGTTGCCTCACAGCCAGGTCAGATTCCTGGTCCAGGACCTTTCTGTGTGGAGTTGGTGGAAATGGTGATGTAAAGCTTTGTATCATCAGCATAGCTGTGAAAATTAATGCCATTTCTCTTAATGACATCCCCAAGTGGAACTTAAAATGTACTGGGCCTAGAAATGAGCCTTGGGGCACACCATACCTGATTTCATGGCTCCTCGAGGAGCATGTCCAGAAAATGTCTATCTGTGAGATAGGACTTCAATCACTTAAAAAAGTCTATTCAAAATAATTGGGTGATCCACTGTGTTGAAGACTAAAAAAGCATAGGGACATTATTGTTATAGTCTGTTGACCTGGCTTGTCATGGGTTGTTCAGAAATTTTCCTTGACTTGAAATTCCTGATCATTTTAGTTGGAATATGACTATACTGTCCAGTATGTGTTGATGAAGACAGCATTAATATTCTCTTTTTTTGTTGTTGTTTCCCTTCAGACTTGTTGATAACTGTTGAACTCAGTTACCTGAATTTTCAGATGTCTGCTTTTGATTACCAGATTCTGTTTTGATGAATTCCTTTACCAAGGCAAGCTCATATAGAGAATCAAATTGAAAATATATAAAAATGTACATCATTTTAATCATATTGAAATGAGAAATATAAATTAAAATGCAAATTTAAATTTAGATTTTCTCAGCCATGTAATTATCTTCAAAAGGATGCAAATTTTTAACAAGTTGAGAGTCAGTTTTATTTATATACTCAAAAAATATAGTTCACAATTTCCTTAAAAGTGATGCAGCATAGAACTCTCTCTGTCCGTCACTTGTATCTTCTGAAGAGTTTAAAGTTTAACAGTTTTTGAAATGTGGTTAGTTTATCATCTGATAGATCAGCAGTCACTTTCATTGAAACTTGTATTACATTCAAACTGGCATTAAAAAGATCTTAAAGTTGATAAAAATCACAGGCATTATGTGTACACAAGATGTCCCTGACAGACCTCCAAAATGCCAGTCATGGCAGGAAGGAGACTAGTGACATAACTGTCAAGCCTCTTTTTTTATATAAAACGAAGAGGAGTAAAGCAGAACAGGGCACAAAATGGCTGCTGCAAAAAAATGGCTGCAGATGGGAGCCGTGTGGCACGGTGTAAAGTCTTTAAAATTATGGGCAAGTGAAGGGGAGCGGATGATGGATAGAGGGAGAGCAGCCAGTCAGTGGATCAGTCACTCCAGGCCTGGCCTCTCGGTGGGGGGTTGTACTCGGGGCGAGATCACAGGCCTGCTGCCACACCGAAGCCTTCACAGGCACACAACGACAGATAGGACGCTGCTGGCACCAGGTCGCCTCACTGATTCACCCCAGCTCTGCCTCAACACAGCCATCTTCTCTTCTTCCCATATTCCCTTTAGTGAGCTTGACCTACATGTAAGGTATTGCTCTCTTCCTTTTCACATGGCCTCTGCAGACTTGACATCGTGTTGGTCTCATTAATTGTTAGTACAGATCTAAAACTCAGATTAAATATCTAGCACTGCAAAACCTCAATATGGTGTTCATTTTTCTTAATATTGAGTCTCGTGTTATTCTCTGATCAAAAGCCAACAGATATCACAGTTGAATCATTTTTTCTGTTGCTGCTTACACATCAGAGACATACTCTATGTTGCCATTGTATGCTTGTTAAAAACCACAGATACATGTGAGTTCACTATATGAACCAAAATGACCATTTACATGTATCCAGACATCTTTATCAATGCAAGTGTTTTAACCACTTGAGGCACTTTTGGCAAAAATAAGGACAATTTCTTGGTTATGGATGTAATTATGTTTAGGTGCAAAATTGCTCTTAGAGATACAGTAGGGAAATATTATTATTATTATAATTTTATAGCATCAACATTGTGTTGCAGGGAATTAAATAAAATGTTTGGTCTCATACTGTGTCTGCTGTTTGTTGTGGCTGTCTCGTTTTTGCTTTGTTTCATGCGGCCAAGAATTTAGCCTCTTTAGAATCACTTTATAATTTTCTTAATCTCCCTAAAATTACACAGTGAATCTACTGTATGTTTCCACCACAGGCTAAGCTGACAAAGGTTATATCCACTAAGATGGATGGATGTTTTTTTCAGCTCTGAATCACAGATTGTTCTTATCTATCATTATGATAAATAACAATGTTTGCTTTTAAAGACAAAACCCCTTACTAACCCCTTACTAACAAGCATAACTCTCCCTCCCGCCTTATTTTCCCTTCATTGCCTCTGCTGTGACCCTGACTGTTGAAACACAGTCGGCTTCTATTAGTATCAGCCTGCGCTCATCATTATCTATCAATTAGACTGGCAACAGCCTGGGCCCACAGAGAAACATCTGCAGCCTTTCGGCTTTCTGCACAGCCACAGTGCTCTGAGCTCACTGTGTCTCGCAGAAGTCGTTGTTTACAGAAGGTTTGAAGAAACGGAGGGGTGCAGGGCCAAATTTCAAGGATGAAGTCTGTAACACATGTGCACATTAAATTAGTTAACAGGACATTTGCTGCCGGTGGTACCTGGTCTTTCCCTTAATTATGTCTGTTGCATCTTAACCTTGTTTTAACATTGTTTTTTGTCATATATAGCTAAATTGAAAATAACTGCTGTGGCTTTGCAGCTATACTCATATGGTTCATTTTTAACTAAATGAAATATAGGTATGTTTTTTGGTTTTTGTATTTTGCACAGCAGGAAACAACAATAATAGTCAGAAGTAGAGCTTTGCTGCTATCTTTGCTGATATCTCATTATCTGAAGTCCAGTTCTTTTGGTCTATCTTACACTTTGAAAGATGATACTAAGGGCCAGGTTATATTTACCGAGCATGTCCAATGTGTGGACTTGCCCACTGTTCTATGATTATTTCAACATGTGTCAGCATCAGTCTAGCATTTCATGCATGCATACTCGATCTCATATTCCATTCCAGTAGTGCTGATTTTTCTCTAGGAGCTGTCCCTCCCTTCAGATTTCCTTGTATTCTTTGAGCGCTACGTTGTACTGTACATCTGTAGGTACTGTAGGTAATGGTTGGCATCTTCTTCGTTGTGTCTTTTGACCAAGAATACACCACGAGCTGGACTTGAAAGTGTCGAGCTACGTGGAGCATTGACAGTTTGTCCATTTAGGACAAACTGTCAATGCTTCATAGACCACCACAGAAATAGATAGATGATGACATTTACATCACAAGGACTTCAGCAGATTTTTGTGCACACGCAGACACATAAAATATTACAAAGGCCTAAGCAGGTCCAGTACAACACCAATAAATACATTTCTGTCATTAAAACACTCAAAAGACATGAGGTTATTAATGTGTCAAGACCTCCAAAGTCTTCATTAGGATCCACATTAACAAATGTCTCATTAGCTGCAGGATATTCCCTGGGTGCACGCCAGAATTAAATATATCTTCAGCCTGTGGGACTGTGATAGAGCTTTGCATGACAAGAGCAGAAACTGTTTCCTACATGTAGATCCCAGCCAGTTCTGCGCCGTGCCATGTCTCAGCTGCTAATGTCCTGATGAGGCTGTGTGACCGACACATGATTATCCTCAGTTTTAGAGGTGTTTTCTGGTGAGGGTATGTTTGTCAGTTCTAGGTTCTCCTTTAGATCCACAAGAAACTCGTTATGATGATGACTTGCTGCAAGGATGACATATATATTTATTCCTATATCTGCAGTTGCATTATATTTGAAAAGGTGTTTGTTTTGGTTAACAAGCTTTGCAGGCGTCTTATGAACTACCACATGGAGTTATATGATGTACTGTATTATGTGTTTGTGTGTGTTACAGCAATGGTACACCAGCACCATGAACCTCCTAGGAACATGGCTGACTGATCGTATGGACCTTCAGCTCCATGTTTATCAGCTAAAGATTCTCATCAGGATTGTCAAGGTGAGAAGGGTTTCCTATACATTTCTGAACTACAGTGTCAAATGCTTGCATATTGCATAATTTAAGTTACTGCTACATGAGTATGCTGAAGAAAATTAAATTAAAATTATTAAGAAAATAAACAAAGTTAATCTTTATCTTTTAATGTTATGAATCAGTTTGATGGTGCTGCTATGCTGTTCCTTCCTCAAAATTTATCAAACACTATATTACACAACACATAGAACTGTATTACATCAAATCTAAGCACATTTAATTGAAACAAAATAGATTCAATCATATTGAGTTGAACCAAAACCTTCCATAGTAAATAGCATAAAGCCTGAATCTAATTAACACCTATGTATTGCAATACATATCATCTAAAGTGCCATCTAGAGGAAAGAAGTACACCCCTAAATGCCACAGGGTGGCAGAAGGAGAGATTCATAGAATTTCAAAATAAAAGTCCTGGTTAAGTTAAAGAAGTCATATTTCACAATTTTGCAACAAATTAACACCAAGAGAGCATAAAGCCGCAGTCAGCAGAATTGCTAAAAAGGGATGTGATTAGGTTTCATCCAAAAGTTGTTAAAGTACTTCTGTCCTAAGCCCCTCCCAACAGATTAGCCGTTGTTGCCAGTGCTGGAGTAGTAATACTTTTATCAAAGAGACCTGTATGCAGAACAGTTGTAATAGCATAGCCAATAAGAGTGACTGCTCCCTCTCTCTCAACTGCCCAGATATAGGTTAAAATCTTCATTAAGCTACAAGGTTTAGATTGTGTTTTTTTTTTAGGTCTTAATGTGTTTTTGGGACATTTGTCCAGCTTTAGTTTTAGGACACGTTAATTCCATATACAATGCTCCAAATGTACCATTCTCCTTTGGTATGTGTCTGTAAAACATATGCTGAACTGAGATAAACTAGATACACACAAAAGCCATTAATAACATGCTTTCTCCTGGGGTTTGGCATCACACCCCCACTAATGAACAGTAGAGGAAATACTGACTGAATTTGGGAACAAGCAGTAGACAACACAGTCACCATTTGACATGCTGAAGTCCAAAGGTTTGACCGGCCAAAGTAGACATTACTGCAGCACTCAAGAAGAAATGCGTTTAAACATAGATGTTTGGACCACATTGTGAGATCATGAAATCAAACATTTTATTTCAGCCATTGAATTTCAGTACCTGCAAACTTTTATTGTAACCACTTACCGCTGTAATTACTGTACTAAGGTTGGCCTTCACTGGTGATTCAGAAAATCTTCATGGAGAGAAAAAAAATCCTTCCATCTTTCCATACTGTGAGACGTGACCTATTTTAATGTAGTTGGATGTGTTATACGTTGGTGATGCAAAGCTAGGTGATAATATTAAGGCATGATGAGTGATTACACATGACAGATCATGTCAATTCACTGGTACACACATTATGTTGATGAATGTCCTCACATCCTAAAAGATTGCTGCCAAGTATAAAAATATGTAGCATGAGAACAGAAAGCTAACAACCACATCTGCAAGGCAATATGTTCATCTATGAAGGATCTATCTGACGATAGGCAGCATAGTGGATCACTATCCTGTTCCTGGCCTACCCTGTATCTAAGATTGTGTCCACACTCATTTGTTTTTATTTTAAAGCTTTATCTTTCCCAGACAAGACTTTTAAATCCAATTCAGCTACATACTAAATAAATAGCACATGACAATCCCTGTGCATGGGGCAGTGGATTGTTGGCCGTTGTAGAAAATACTGTCAGCACGATGGTGAAAATGAAGTGCTGGGATTTATCTTCCTTGGACCATTGATGAGGTGGAACTCTTTGTGTTATTAGTGCATGTAGTCCATCATACATTATATTGCATATCATAATGAGACCTTGACCCTTTCTCAGTGGAGCCAGAGAGTACTGTTGAATTTTGGTATTTTAAAATTAAAAGGATGTCTGTACAGATGCTTTATATCATACCAACACACTTGAAATCATGATCACGTTACTATTCACATACATTAGGCATGTGCATGTTGGTTTAAACAGGAAGCAGATTTTCTCCTCTACACTTGGTTGCTTGGTTACAGAAAATACATACAAGGAACAGCAATGGCGTAAATTAAGTGCAGGGATTTCTTTTATTAGACAAATGATGAAATACTGTACATCTGAAACTGAAGTGTTAATAGTGCTTTTCATTCACTGCTTGCAGTTGAGTAAAGGAGAAAATAAGAGCATCTGTACTTTTGCTGGTATATTAAAACTAAAATGGAGCCCAGCTTTTTTAGATATATCTGTTTTGTAGACACAAAAGTGTGGTTGAACACCAGCTGTAACCTTAGCCGATGCAATGCAGTTTAAAACTTGAATGTAGTAGTGTGAATATTGTGTTTTGTACCAGTTTGTTGACACTTTAGACATCTTTTCTGTGAAATTATATCATATGAAGACAAATATCCCATATCCTAGTTCAACCACATTTGGAGGTTGGAAAAAAATGGCTTGTTAATATGTCTGTGAAGGTCATCCAGGTCACATTCCTGTTCATCCAAGACAGATGAGAGGTTTT
This sequence comes from Brachirus orientalis, assembly GCA_016785285.1. Taxonomy (NCBI): domain Eukaryota; kingdom Metazoa; phylum Chordata; class Actinopteri; order Pleuronectiformes; family Soleidae; genus Brachirus; species Brachirus orientalis. The sequence goes on from JAFBJR010000194.1 coordinate 4,887,836, forward strand.
CAACTTAACTCAAGCATATCCAAGTTGGCGACAGCTAACTCCTGAAAATAGCTTGTTCAATTGATGGATGCAATGTGTGTCCAATTATACAGTATTATATAATCTGGAAGCATCAAGAATGAGGACTTCACTATCTATTATAAAAAATATATGAAGGCATTCCTTACAAACATCCTCTTATTCTTGTCTTTGTGATAGAAAAAGTACCGTGACTTCCGCCTTCAAGGAGTACTGGACTCCACATTGAACAGCAAGATGTATGAAACAGTGAGAAACCGGCTGACACTGGAAGAAGCCACTGCCTCAGTGCGGGAAGGAGGGATGCAAGGTATTTCTATGAGGGACAGCGATGAAGAGGACAACGATAACTAGATCTCTGAGACAGAAATATTTAAGGATATAGTTTTTCAGTGGGTGAGTGGTGAGAACCCGTGCAGCCTTTAAAAAAAAAAAAAAAAAAAAACTGGCCTAAAATTAACAACTTAATCCCTCTATTGTTTGCTTTATTTTTTCCATCCCATTGAAAAGTAATATAAGAAAAAAAATGCATTTTGTGAGGTTAGAGGTCAAAGCTAAAAGTCAAAACAGCCAAGAACTGAAGGATAGTATCTTAAAGAAACACTATGTAACTTTTGCTGGAAGTTCCCTTACTGTAGCAAACAAGGCACAATACAAGCATAAGTTTAATGACTTCTTAGTCACTTGAACTGACCTCAGTTCAGCATTGCTCTTGAACTTCCAAGAAGTGATTCTTGAACTTTGGGTTGCTGAACTTCATGAAGTTATGTACTCCGCTCTGTGTTTCTACCTGCTCACCAAACATGTCACTGACTCATCTTATGTGTGTTTGTTTGAAGCTGTTATCTTAAAGTAACAAATATGTTGCAAAGTGTTGCTTCAAGTTAATCATACACTGATTATTTTCTAGTGAAGTTTTGTGAACATCTAACAGAGGCAAAAACAAGTCAGTGGTGTTTCAGAGCAGGACAAGTGTAACCAGGAAGATTCACCATGAATAGCATCCTTACAAAAGAAGAAGATTTAAAAATGCAGGTAATTGCATCTACAGTCTATTGGTCTTTGGGAGGCATGAAAAATATAACATTATATCATTTTGTTGTGCAACCCAAAATGTCTTGTTTGAGAGCTTTTTTTGTGCTTTTTGCTGAGATTTCTCTTTCACAACCTGAAACATAGAGGCCACTGTGGTTCAAAGTGAAATGGTGAAACACAGAGGCCACAAAAATGTCTGTTTATTTGTAAGCCTGCCAACAAATGCATGATCAAATTAGACCATTGAAGTAATGTTGTGATAGATCCAAATTTCAAATGGCACTAGAACTGATGGGTTAACATCAGACGGACCACCCCCCAAAAAACACAAGGTCGAAGAATTATTGTGTTTCCAAATGTACTTGTGAATGTTCTTCAGCAATATGAATGACCATTTTTTTGTTCCCAGTTGAATGAACAAGTCTATGAATGTTTATATTTGTGTGATGCAGAAAAAGGTGCAGTCACTGTGTGTTGCAGTTGATGTAAAGGCTTAAATAATGGTCTCATATTACTTTTAGTGTAAGGGTTTTGCCTCACATTCCAACCAAAAATAGGACTCATTTAAAAAAAAAAAAAAAGTGCTTTGATATGATGTGACAGGGAAGGCCGACTCACAGTTTCTAGTCTCCAGTCTCTAGTTTCTGGGCTGCACATGCTCCAAGTAGGATAACATTTTGGTGTGGAATAGAATAATGCATCAGGTCTGCTTCCATGTAACATCAGACAGATGATTGGTGGGTATGTATATGTGAGTGGAACTCTCAGCAGACATCAAAACATACAGTAGAGCTTAAAAGTTTCCATCTGATTTCACCCAACTTTTAAAAGCATTGCACAAATGAAATGTAAGAGATTAAATTTGTCAAAATTTACTGATTCAAAAATTAGTTGAGTAATTTTAGTTTTTAAGAACCACCAAAGCTATCAGCCTTCCATTGTCTTAAGGCAGCAGTCATTCATTTATCATTTGCCCTCATTGTATATGAGTGGATTAACCTGATGTTAGCATAAGAGGGACATCTGTTACAACTTTTACCAGGAAAGCATTTTTGTCAGTTTTTCAGCCACTAGAGCCAAAAGCACGTGTAGGGTAAAGCATTCACAGGTAAAATCACACAGGATCAGTAATATATTTGCTAAAAATATTTAGTAAAATAATGCGATTTGGACTTTTAGAAAGTTACAGCAACAGTGGGAAAAAGTGGTGAAATTGGTAAAAATATATATATATATATTTTGATATTTTCAAGAGGGATACTTACAAGTAAAATGTCCAACAGTACAAAAGACTGAATTCAAATGACACCAAACTTGGTGCAGTGTTACTGATGTGTAATGCTATTGATTTTCTGCTCTGATAGCAAACTATAAAATTTGCAGAGAAGAAGAAATTACAAAATAAAGAAAACTGACACTGCTGCATTTCATCAGTGATGATTGTAATCACTTTACTTCAGTTGTCAACTACATCCAGTTCAGTCCAATCTAATTTTGCTCATAAAGCATTTTTAAAAACATGGTTGGCCAAAGAGCTGCACAGTAATGTATAAAATGCACGACAAATAATAAATAAACACATGAAAAATGTTAAAACTAGAGTAACTAACATTTTTGAATTCATCTTGAGCATTGTGTTAATGAACTATCCCTGATTTCAGTCACATCAAAGGGGAATCAGACCTTGATATTAACAAGCGGTTGAGGAGGTGTACCATAATGTAGTGACCTATGACTGTGTTGCTCTGTGTTGGACAGATGGATGAATCAGCTGACATTAAGAATCCTCAGTTTATAATCCAATAAAACTATAGTAATGAATCAATTGAAACATGTCAGTGACATCAGACTAATCTGTTATATTGTGACAAGTGAGTGAAATTAGTTAGATATTTAGGAGCCACATGACACACTTAAATCATTTTCTTAACCTGTAAGCACACTAAGATTATTTGCATGAAATATGGGATTGTGTAAAAATTGTTTGAGGAATGTATGCGTATGTGTGTTGTTGAATTTAAAACTTCTTCCATGAGAAAGTGAGAGAGCTACATGGACCTTTTCAAAGAATGTGATACTGATCAATATACTGTATCACTGACAACACAAGCTTTGTTTTGTTGTTGAAGGACTCTAACTGGCTGAGGTCTAGCCTTTCCTAACCTTGTTACTTTTGACTTCTACATCAACACCTTTGACACATTTTGTTTAGTATACATGTTAGCAATACACTCATAGTTTGATGTTATCTCAGTGATTTATCCAATTTTTGGTTGTTTTCAGTTTGAAAATCAGTTTGATAGAGATTTATGTTTGTTCCTGTATGTTCCCTTTTCTTTATTTAATGTGTAATGGGGCTACTCCGCGTTTTTTTTTTTTTTTTCCTTTTTTTTAATGAGGGATGATGATGGGAAGTGAAGTTTACGTGTTCTTTCCCTCTGTCAACTGTGTTCTATACTGCGCTCCAATAGTCACGTGTCATCCTGTATGCGAGTACTGCATGTCCCCAGTATTCACTCGCCAGAGTGTTTTTGCTCCGTGTGTCACTGGTGGGTTCATAGCTTTTGCCTTTTAGGAAAACCCACTCAGACAGAGAACATTCAAATAAAGTTGAATAGCTAATGTGGAAAAGACTTCTTGCCTCATTCATTGGTCTTAATGTAACTGTTTTCAGGGTGGCAAACCCATTGGTCTTTTTTTCTTCAAGGGATCTCATTGTTCCTCAATTCAAATGGTAAATGATTATCATCATTCTTATTTCCTCACTCTAAAACACAATTTTTTATGGTGTAGACAAAGAGCCAGCCACTTGACCTGGACAGGGATGTTGTGTTAGCAGACTGCAAAAAAAATAAATAAATACATATTTGTTAATCTGTGGTGCTGACCTCCTCCCTCTCCCCCACAACAGCATTTTCTTAAGAAAGGGAGTGTGAGATTAATGCAGAGGATTAAAGCTTCAGACATCTTGAGAGTTGATATTAATGTCCAGAAGGAGATTGAAAGAATTGAGAAGAGATCAAATCAGCAATGACCAAAATCAAATCAAGACTAAAAGTCGCAAGGATTAAATACAATGCAGTCTGAAATTAAAAGAAGACAGGATATCTTTTAATTATTATGGGGGGTGGGGGGAGAGAGAATCCCTCCCTGGACAACAGAGAAAAAATATTTGGAAGATGATAATAAATCATGCAACTGCAAATAATGGCTTCATTCAAATGCAATCAAAATCAAAAAAGATTCAAATACAATCAAAAATAATGTGATTTTATAGTGTGCACTTAACAAGTAAAAATTGCTCTTTTTTACCATAATGCTGCTAACAACAGAATGATGTTCCACAAATGTGATCCACATTATGAGTCTCAAACTATGAATTCCCTAGGACAGCCTTTTGTACCTGTACAATAGAAAAATCATTATGTCACTAAAAGATACTGAAAAACAACCCCAGCTTTTATTACTCTTGGCCTGGACTTTATTCTCAGGATCAATGGCGATGCAGCAAAGTAGGTAAACAGGCAATTGCTCTGGACCCAAAGCTAAGAGGGGGTCCGAGAGAGTATCTGGTTTCTTTAGTCCACAGCAACAACAATTCTGAGCAGTCCCTTAAATTATTTGGCTATGTCATGTCAGCAAGATATCAGGATACTGCAGGTCTGGAATAATGTTCTCTATATTTGGTTTGTAAAAAGCACACCAGGGGTATTATAAGGATCAGGTATATTCAGTCTATCAAGTTTTACGAAATATCAGTCGATCTCTATTGATTTAAAGTGTGCTGTGAAAGCTGTCAGGTTGAATCGGGCCCCAGTGCAGTTCATTTTTGCTCATTCTTGATGGTGGCTCCTAGAAACCAAGTCACGTGCCGTCCTGAGCTCTATAGCAACTTGTGCTACAAAGTTGGCTATGACAGACACTGATCTGCTCTCCTCTGAAAACCACCATCAAGTTCTCTGTAAGTGGAGATGTATATTTATTTATTTATTTATTTATTTTTTTCACTTTATGGTTTGTTGATAATAATGTAAGGTCTTGACCTTACAAAAGTACTTTCAGTTTTAATTTAGTGCCAAACAATACAATTTAAATAAAATGGGGTTTGTTTGTTTTTTGTAAGCAAATTACAGCTGTATTTGTATTTTTTACATATACATATAACATGTATAATATTAATTGAAGTGTTTTTTCAATTATGATTAATGTTAACACGACAAATTGAAAAACTATGCTTATTAGCTTTTAAATGTTGATGCTAAATGTTTAATGTTTTATTAATGTGATTTTAAAGTTACTTGCTGCAACTCTCTGCCTAGTATTTATTTATCTATGTATTTATTCCTTCATTCATTCATTTTCTTGCCTTGCTTTTCAGCTCCAATACAGTCCACTGTTACATCCAGCCAATCCCAATAGATGAAAACTAGCCTTTGGGTTCACTGGTGTATTTACAAAAAGTAAAAAATTTGCAATGTCCACATCAGTTAAATTCAGAAATCAACATTTCTCCTACCAGTGTCAACTAAATATTTTTTTCTATTTAGAAATCTTTTGAAATTAAAGTCAGAGTTTTTTTTTTTTTTTTGGTCTCTCTCCATTTACATTTATTTAGATGGTGCCATGTTATACCTATGAAAATAATCAAGAGCAAAAACACAGAGCAGCCCTCCTATTTCAAAATCTAATCTGCTGTCAGTGCACTGCCTTTGGAATCATTTGTTTAATGTCCACATGAATATCCTGACACGACAGGATAGTCAGGAAATGATATAGTTGTATCAAAATAGAAAGACAATCCAACTGACCAACACAGTGAGTGAGTGAGTCTCAGCACTGACAGGCTCCTGCTGTACTGCAGGGAGTCTGATATGGATGTGAGAACATGCCATTCCAACACATGGAGTCCATAAAGTTTACTCTGACATGATACGTGTGGGTAATGACAACAGGAAAATGAAAAGATGAAGATGGAAATCAGCCCATGTGTGGACGTTCAAGCTGCCAAACAAATTGGTCTGTGATTGGTCTGTGATTTGTTGTGAAGAGATATTTCATTTATGACGCTTTTTGCAGTGTCCCTTGAGGTAAACAGTGTGACAGCAGAGAAGGTCTTGATGCCCCAGAGATGTGCTTATTTTTGTGCGGCTGCTTTGCGTGCCAGAAGTGTCAAAATTGCCTGCCATTTGAGAGGGCAGGTAGATGTCAGATCCTTTTAATAAGAGCGGCCCCTAAAGCCTCTTATGTTTCCCTCCCTGTGCAGCAAAACCTTCTTATCAAAGCCTTAAGAGGGGACAACAAGCATGCTGATTAATTTTAGATCTTTTCCATGAAAAGAATGGCTTACAGTTTAAAGCAATCTCACAAAATGTCCAGGCAAGACATCATGGCAGATTGTGTTTTACCTTAGGGATGAATATTACTCAGGACTGTTTGTCCTGTTTCATGTTCGCATACAGTAAAAGCCCATATGGGGATCAACAATATCACATTCTTAAAGTGGGACTGCTGAACCCACTGTTAATATTAGATGGATGTTAGTGGTTAATCTCTCCAGCCCAACTGCTCAGCACATTTGATCCCTCGGTACATCCCTTTTTAGCAGATATTTTCTTCTCTTAATGACTGTTCTTTGCATTTCTACAGCTCCAGCTGTAACTCTGACATATAATATCAGTGGAAAGGTAAACAAATCAATGTGCAAAAATTGTGCCCTCAATTTAGTCATCCGTGTTTAGTCCAACTTTATTGACATAATTTGGCTATTTATGAAAGTATTGTAGTTAAGATTTTTACTTTTGTTGAGACTAATAATAAAGATGTTGATGCTAAAAAATGTTTTTTCACTATGCTTACTTTTTTCATGCTAGTTAGTTCATTATTAATACTGCGATCATTAGATTAGTTTATTTCCAAGTATCAGATATACGTTTACACATTCAACAATGTCAGGAACCTGGTTGTATTGAGTGGTTATTTGAGATACTCTCTTTTTTAAAAATTTCAACCCAGTCAACAAGATATTTTCTCTTTTTTGGACCATTCTCTGAAAACACTAGAGAGGGTTGTGTATGGAAATCACAGTATCAGCATTTTTCTGAAATACTCAGACCATCCAATCTGGCACCAACAACCATGTCACATTCAAAAATCACATAAATCACATTTCTTCTGCTTGCTTCTGCACTAAGGCACTCCCATGGGATTGGCTAACAAGTGCATACCTTAGAAATTACTGTGAGTGTATGTTGTCAGTTTACATATCTGCAAATGGCAGATATTGTTGATGCTAACTATTTCGTGGTTATTAATGTGTTTAAGTTTAGGCACAAAAATGCCTCGGTAGGGTTGGGAAAAGATCAGGGATTTTAGTGTCAACATCGCTGGATAGAACACAACCTCATAACACCACAAAGATCTACAGCAAATCTTCCAACAGTTGGTTCTGAATTGGTGATGCTTGGTAAACATCTTAATATTACAGGTTAAATATTTTTTTCAAAAACATAACAAAGAAACTTTTTTTTTTATTTTTGCGCAAAATGTACAAAAATGTAACGTACTACAATAGCAACTTTTTGGGGAAACCAGGTTATTAAAGCTACATAAAGATTACACCATAATAACTAGTTTCAGGGATCCAAAAATTCCTGAGCTAGTTCTGCCAATGGACCTTTATTATCTATGAGATTTGAATTAACTCAGACTGAAGTTCATCATGTGCATATTATTTGTTTGCCAAATACAATTAGGCCCTGATCCCATCTTACTTCTTTGCATCTAGAACCCATAGCATCAAATCCTCCACAATTCTGTAAACCCTTTGACAGCTACTCACTATAAGTGTATGCACTGGTGCTCTGAAAACTTCCTGAATATCTCTGAAGACCTCATCACTGCCCAAGGACTCCTGTCTTCACTTGAGTCACTACAGAATCCATTAAAAAAAACGTTTTTCCCAGTTCCCTATTTATGATTAGCATATAAGATTTATAAAAAATGTGAGCAGCCTCTGAACCACCAAAACTGTAACTTTGTCGTTGTCTAAAATATGAAATCAGTTTTGCACAAAGAAAAAGTTCAACTCTATGTTTTCAAATGCAAACCCTAATCTGATCATTTAATGGACTGAGAAATGGGGAAGACAGGGGGTCATGAAAATAAGTGCGAGTAGAAGAGAGTGAAAAAGGGACTGGAGTGTAAAAGTGGTCTCAGGGGTGAATGTTGGGGTTGGGTAGTGAGACAGAGGACTGAAGTGAATGGAGGGGCAGGTTGCTCAAGTGGTTGTTTTAATGAACCAGCGTCTGTTACCTCGACAGTGTCACACTGAGGGGGAAAAAAAGAGATTTGGTAGTGAGAGAGAGTGTGCGTGTGTTTGGACATTTTTGAGAAGTGAGATCATGGCACTACTACTTTCTTCAAGAACTCAGTCTGTTACTGATGTTATGCTATTTTTCTACAAACGATGGGAAACATTACATTTATTGCATGTCAATGTTTCTCAAGCATTTGAGGCAAAAGTAGGAGATAATGTGAAACATAGCAAAGAGAATTTCCTTCCCACGGATAGCATGTGAGGAGGTCACTCTATGAAATCTAATTAAATGTCTGAAATGATCTGCATGAGAATAAGATTTTTCAAACAAAAGTTAAGGGTGGAGTGAGGAAATTAGCGGAACCTGGCCCTGATACTCCCTCACAAAATAGGAAAACAAATTCACATTTTTGATGTCCTCACAAATTCAATTGGTATTTGAGGGTTAAGAACTTGATTTAGGGTGAGGTTTAGGTGAGGACGCAACAGGTTTGCTGAGTGCTATGAAGGACACTGGCAAAAAGTGGATCATGATTATTAATAAAACACTACAAAATTCTTTTAAATAAAAACTAGCATTGGTCGACTCGACTAAGGATAGCGTATGCGTTGGATATAGGCATTAAGCTCCAAAGTTCAGGGACCGGGCATCAATCACCGTTCAGCTCAGTTTAGGCAACAAAACTACTTAAGTTTATTTGGGTTAGAATAGCACTTTCTACAACATAAACCATGTGCAAAGGCTTTCTGACTGGAACTTTCCCCATGTGCCTGCAGTGCCAAAGGCGAGGCAGTGTGACAGGCCACATGGCAGGCAGGTGGGGTTGATGCTCAGGAGGCCAGGTGACGACATAACAGGCTGAAAAACCTCCACAGTGCTTCAGGACGGAAACCAGGCTGCCAAAAAGACTCATGCAGAAATCAGTCACTTTTGCCTTTCCCAGCACAAACATGCCACATTGACTTGACACAACAGGTTTTTCTCTTCATTGGCACTCATTGCCAGTAACATTTTTTCATCTCCCAAGGCATAAAGAGGAAGTAAACAGTCAAAAAGACAGACAGATCCCGGACACAGTGTCAGCACTTAGTCTGTGCAGTCTCTCAGTCTGTGCTGTCATAAAACCACAGCTCTAAAAGAAATATCTCAAACTTTTCTTTGTCTCAGACTTAAAATCCTGGAAAGCAACCACTTGAGAATTGTCCAAGCATACATGTAAATGAACAGATAATGACACTACTGATAAATTCACTAAAACTGATAAAGCTGCAGTGCATATAAATGCATGACTTTGTCTTTAAAACCATTCCAAATTAGTTCACACAATTCATTCTCTCAGCTCTACATGAGTCTCTCAGTATCAGTGTTTAGATCATATGTGACTTGGTCACACATCAGGTACTGATGCATTCTGCTTCACGACCGATGGAGGCAAGGTGGAAGCACAAAAGCTACAGTGCAAGACTTAGAGTTACCAGCAATGTGGTACTTAACAATTATTTCTTATGAGCATTAGAGAATTTACACACTACAGCTGTGACATTTTTTTAAATTTTTTTTTAAATGAGCATCTATAAAGAAAATTGAACATGACTAAGCAGCTACTTTGCCTGATTCTCACAGGTGAATAAAGTGATTTTTCATTTTGAAATTGTGTGTTCAACCCTATATATTCACTCTGTTCTCATAGGGTTTGACAGTTAAATAGAAATTATTAATGTCACCATCTGAACTCTCCATCATCACCAAAGAGCACTACAGGGTCCTAATCCTCAATCACACATTTATAGTAAAGATAACACGGTACATCAGGTCCAAACCTATCACCTGGTGTCATCAAGGGCTGCTGCCCACATACAGGATGGTATTACATTTTCTGTGTGGCACTGCCTGCTGTGACATATGTTGTGATTTCCCGAAGATCGACAAAATATGTGTCTTCAGCATTCAGTGATGTGGTGGTTGCTTGCCAAGAGCCTCAAACATCATCATGACAATCAGGCCATGCTGGATGCATGTGAAGTGCATGACATGTGCATCACTGATGTGTTGCTTCTTCTTGCGCATGTCTGTTGTTCACACAGGAAGCGTGTCAGCTGTGTGTCTGCAGCTACTGCGCCAATGGCCATACATGTCAATTTCTGCGTCTTTGTGCGTATTTGTGCGTATTTTTCACTGTCTATTTTGCTGTGAACTATATACAGCACATGGCAACTAGGCAGGACCATGACCCCCTTTGGGAACTGAGCAGCTCACACACGAGATGCATGTCTGCTCTAATCTGATGTACCTAAATTTAATGGGCACACAAACCAAAAGCATAACAACATGAATTGTATTTATCACATTTAAACAACATAAAGCAACATAATGCTGTAGCATAATTAGGGTCAAAGACAAATAACCGGGTATGGCAGGAGTATAAGTAATTCAAGCATATGCATGTTAATCATTAAAACAATGTTTCAACAATGTAACGTGTTGTAACAAAAACTACAACAATAATTAAACTGCTGCTCTATTTTATTAGTTTTCAGGGTTGTAAGATTTAGTGCAATGTGCAATACGTGACTATACACAGTTAATGAAAATTTTCTGAACATCGACAAAACACTTTAATTCTTACACAGTGGTTTTGTGTGTATGAAGTGACATGACAATTTGTGTGAAACTTTAGTGCAAACCTTAAAGTTTTAATCTGGCCTTTCAGGGGGGCTTTTTATTACTGCGGACATTTTGATGTATCACAGTGGGGGAAACGCATATAATGCTAATTGCATTAATAGTAGCTCGATCCTCCCAGACCCTGACTGTTCTACAGCTAAGACTTCAGCCTTCCTGAATCATTAGTCACACCTTTTTCTCCTGTGAAATATCAAGTCTGCAGTGAAAAGGTCCAGTGAAATTAAATATGTGCTTAATGAATTAATTAGTGAGTCATTTTGCTGCACCACTGCCACAGAAATATTTCTAAGAGAAAACTGTCGGTTGGTCATCCAGTCACAACTGGTGTTTAAGGTACTAAGTGTTGTTGGGTACAAAATAACTCTAGGAAATAGTGAGGTACTGTTGGAAGCTTTGGGGAAGGTAAAAATGAATTGGTTCTACTGAATGTGATGAAAATCTCACCTAAACTGAAGCAGCACTTGCACTCTCTGGGAAGAATTTTAAGCATCTCACAGAGATAAGAGAGATAAGAGCAATGTCTCAAATCACTTCCTCATTGTCATTATAGTCAATTTCATAAACCTATAATGTGACACAAGAGTAAAATGAACTTTTGTTCACATAATAGAACCAAGCATCAATCCATCATCCAGGACAGCTTGTGTAGTTTACTTAAAGGTGCAGTAGGCAGGATTGAAAACAGTGGATTGTTGCATCTCATCCACAGACTTTTAAATACTGACACTCTTTATTGCATTTTGTGTCTGATTCTCTCTCTCTCTCTCTCTCTCTCTCTCTCTCTCTCTCTCTCTCTCTCTCTCTCTCTCTCTCTCTCTCTCTCTCTCTCTCTCTCTCTCTCTCATATTTTAGCAACCTTTACACTCAACTCCCTCTAAACTGCTTTGTGACTGGTTAAAGTCTCTTGTCACCTACTCCAGCTTTAAGACGTGTTCATTTATACCTCATGAACTGGAACAGAGACGGGGTTATTCCCCGTAATGTCTATAAGCATTTTTATTCTAATACATGACCTAAAGTTCTTACATAATTTGTCCTGACAATTAGAGAAAAAACTGGCTAAAAGCTTTGGTACACAATCGCACAGTTTTAATTCAGGCTGATATTGTCTTAAACCCCATTTCAAACAAGTGGTATAGTTTAGTTCAAATTATCAACTCCTGCAATCCTGTTATTCTGGTATGAATTTACACTATTTAAATGGCTGATGCATATTACATACAGTATATAGCTACGTAATTGACAAATCTGGCCCTGCAGTGGAAAAAAAAAGTAATATCTGGGTGTGCCCCTTCAACAGTGCACTGTTCTCTGCACCTCTTGGAGGAAACAGGGCTTAAGTCAGATGCTTTCACAACAGCAGGACAATCTTTGGAGAATCCAAATGATCGAGCATGCAGAAGGCAGGACACTGGGACACTGGCTGTGGATTATCCAGAGTTCCCCCTGCTGTGTTTTCACAGGAGCTCATTCGGACTTTATCCGAAGCTTAGGCTAGTGAGCTGACAGGAGAATCTCTGGAGAATGACTGGAGTGACTTCTATGGACATTTGCATTCACACATATACCCCCTCTGGACAATTTTCAAAGAATCTCCAAAGAGTTCAGTGCATGATTTAATGCAGTCATACTGGATTCAATAAATATCACATTTATAAAATGTACCCAGGATAATGCAAAAACCAGACGTATTATCAGGTGAAATGGCAATAAAACTAAACTTTGCAAGTCTGGTTGCATTTTTCTCTATGGAGCTCCCCCTTGTGTTTACCTCTTTATCCTCACTGTTGTAAAAATTTACCACTAATGCCTCCCGTTCGTGTGCATTTGTTTTAAATGGAGCCAATGGAGCAAACGCAAGCCATGGAGTCATGTGCAAATTTATATAAATATATAGAGTTTATCCCAGAACTTTTTCGCCGGCTCTGTCGTGATGGACTTCTATCACTGTCTTGATTTTAAAGCTGGTATCTGGCTGGGAAGCGTGTGTGTTTGTGTGCCATAATGCGATTTGTGTTTCTCGCGAGACCCAAGACTTCACAAGACCACTGATTTCGGCCGGAGGCCCTGATCTTGCAAGGCTGGTTTTCCACTAACAGACGGTAGGGGGAGTGGAAACAGTCCCCAATCTCCCTGCAACAAGCCCTTTGCCATCACAGTGACTCCAAATGTGTTAAATTAGGGTAAAAAATACTGCACAGTTCTGTTTTATATTACAAAATGAGCAGCACTAACGATGAAATAAATCTGTCCAAATGTATCCAAATTCAGTATCTAAAAAAAGGTTGCTGCTTCAAAAAAAGCACTGACAAAAAAAAAGCACTGACTGAAGTTTTGCAACATCCAGTCAGTGCTTATGACAATCACATGCCTGCAGGCAAGAAGCAAGAGTCATTTAAATCAATGTCTGAGCTAATTGCTGTTAGAGCTAAATAGAGGGACCTGGGTTTAAGCAATGGATCAATGTTTATTGTGTGGATGATCTGACAACTGTGCCTGAATAAACTCAAATTAGAGTATTTCTTCCCCATTTCCATATGAGTAGCAGCAAGACAAAGGACTTTAATCCTTCCATGCTGAGATGCAGGTGTAAAACAAAACAGACCTGGGACGTTTTTAAGGTTATTAACAGGAAATCTAGTGTTGTAGGACAGCAGCATGCTGTGTTAAGTATGGCACTACGTCCATAGGGCTGGAGGTAAATCATCACCTCCCTCCACCAATAGTGTAACAGAACTGTCAGTGATTGTAAACTTTCATAATCTGAATTTTTCAGTTATTTGCTTCATAAAATGCACAAAACATTGCAAATGGTCCTACAGTGGGTTTATTAATGTTGTTAGAATACAAGTTAAAATAATATAAAACTGTATAAATAGAAAATACACAATGCAATAAAAATGTTAATACCATTATGATTAGATAATTGAAATATTACACAGTCACAGATGAAATCTTGCACTCAACTCAAATTGAGAGCCAGAGCAAAGTGTGTCTTTAGCAATAATTTAAGTTTCTATGATCTGAGGAGGAACAGTTTACTGTTCCATAGAGTAGAGACCGAGACTTAAAAGGCCCAGTCGCCTCTGTTTTTTTACTGTATAATCTTGTGATGTCCAAGAGAAAATTGACCTCACTGACCTCTTAATGATTTGGCTGGAGTATGTGCTGCCCCAAGTAAATCTTAAAAAGCAAACAATGAAATGTTCAAATCTGTCTGTCTTGACAAAATAAATACATATATGGAGAGAAAGGGAAATAATTTTGGTGTGGAGCTTTACATTTATTCCAGCCTTTTGATATGTCTTTCTCTGCTTTGTTTCCTTTAATGCTAGAACTGGTCCACTCAATAGAAATGTCAGATGTTGTTATTATTATTATTGATAATATTAATTAATTAATTATTGCGTTTAGTTAAAACACTTATTATATTTTATTTTATTACATTATAATTTTCACACCGTCTTATTATTATTATCATCAGTCTTTATAACAGTGTTAATTTTCTCCATGTTCCGTACCCTCCATCTTTGCGTTATGGATTTAGAAACGCCCCCCTCCTCTCTCCAACTTGTTGGGGAGTCCCCTCAGGTAAAATGGCCTGCAAACACATGAATTGAACGCGGCCCTTGTGGCGAATAGAGGAGAGGCTGCTGCTCTTTGTAACCCGCACACAACACAGTGGATTCCAGCAAACTTCTTGTATGCCTCTTTAGAGCAAATGCCTCTCTTTTCATTTGTCCTTGTAAACCTCTGACCAAGCTAAGTCTTTTCTCTCTGCCTGCTTTAATCCGTCCTTCTATTTCAGGAAGAAAAAAAAAACACAAAACCAGGTTCACGCAGTGCTTTAGTGGCGAAAAGTGAAAGAGCTTGTGTTTTTTCTTTCCTCTTTTTCCCCCTCTCCTCCTCCTCCTCCTCCTCCTCCCTGCGCTGAGTTGAGCCTTGAATCGCTTTTGGAAAATTGCTTCTTTTGAATAGAGGGAATTGGAGGAACAACGTTTAATAGGATCCAAAGGGAGTCTTCGCTCTTAAACAGGTGGAAATTGGACGTCCTCGAATTTATACCAACAGTGTGTGAGTATATAAGCCTGCGTGGAAAAGGAGGGATCCCATCTCTGGGGATTAGCAGCTTTTCTCCTGAGTAAAGTAAAAGAAAAAAATCTAACCTGAAAAAGAAAAGGGCTACTGTGCAACGAAAACTATGAGACCATACGCGTATATACGCACGAATGAATGATGAAAACACAGTTATAACCACACTGACTGACTCACTCATTTTAAAGTTTAATACTGATATCACAGGTGACATATGTAGCGCAAATGCAGTGCGTCCACTCCCTTGCTGAGGTTCCTGTGACGCGCGCCTTGATAAGTGGGCCTCCCTGTCAGTCATGAGGAGTTTGGTGTTAGGAGACCGTGATCCGCGCTGAGGAGGAGGAGGAGGAGGAGGTTGGAGCCAGCCAACATGTGACAGAGAGAGCAGTCGGTTTCTCCACACCCATCTGACCAATAAACGAGGTAAAACTTCATGCTCTCTCTCATTCTCCACCAGCTCATCACAGCATCTATATTTTTTCTGTCCCTCCTCCTCCGCCTCCTCCTCCTTCTCCTCCTCTTCTTCGTCTTCTTCTTAACGAGCTCTGTAATGTCCTGTTAATTTTGTGTGCACTAGTTAATGAGCATTAATCCATCACCCCTGGATGCTATTGTTGCAGCGGGGGGTTGGCCATTTGGATGCAAATGCGTGACACAGTGACAGCAAGGTGCTTATTAAACTGATGTGTCCTCCTGTCTTTTCTGCTGGGAGCTCAGGAGAGTGAAAAGACTGCGGGGCAGCTGCATAAGAGCGGGACGGACTTTGTTGCTCACACTAAGTTCTGCTGCTGCTGCAAAAGAAACAACAACAGCAACAGCAACAACAACAACAAAAATGGCAAGTTCTGCCTCACTGGATACGGTGATGCCCTGCGGTAGGACCGGACCGTCCGCGGCTCCCAAGACCTTGGCCTTCTCCATTGACCGGATCATGTCCAAGAACTCGGAGCCGAAAGGGAGTGCTGAGGAGCGGGCGGAGGGGAGAAAGGTTTTGGGGCTGTGCTGCCCGATCCCCTGCATGATCCCGCTGCAGCCCTTCAGCTACGACCTCCAGGCCAAAGCGCTGATGAACTACTCGGAGCTGTGGAGGGCCAGTTTCAGGGGGACTTTTTGCGGTTCCACAGCCGCTCCATGCAAAGGGAACTGCGGCATGTGCGGCAAAGCAGAGGCGAGTCTGAAGCAGCCGCTCCTGACGTCGTCGTTGGGGAGCCGGGGTGTGGTGAAGCCGCAGGTGGTGCACCAGGCCGTGGCCGCGGTGCCCAGCGGCGGCTCCCTCTACTATCTCAACTACCTGGACTCTGCGTATCAGCAGTCCGAGCTGCTGGCCGGACACTGGGTCTCCAGCCCACATGCGCAGGCCTCAGCTCTGTCCGCGCATCACAGACTCTTACTGCTGGAGAACGCAAAACTGGCGGCGGTCGGTACCGCCGAAAAGCTGCCAACGCCTCAGTACCCGCACAAGGAGCATCTGCCCGGGCAGCTGGACCAGATCGTGAAAGAGAACCAGCATCACCACCACGGTCTGATCGCAGAGAAGAACGGCGTCAAGACGCACAACAAACTAAGCGGCAGCAGCACCGCGGACGGGAAACCCAAGAACTTTACCTGTGAAGTGTGTGGAAAGGTAAAGTTTTTCTATTAGTCTCTTTTCAAACGCACATTTCTAATTTAAAGCTCACAATTTTTGTAGTCAAATAATAGTTTTTCTCGAATCAAAACGAAAAGTTCCTCCTAAAACAGGAAAGATAATTTAAAATGGAATATTTTATAGCAACAGTAGTAGTAATGGAGCTTTATTGTTGCCAGAGGAAAAAAAAACAATTTAAATTACAGAGCTCACCCCGCACCGCACATGAAATACAATGTGAATAACTGCACTTCCTGACAAAGTGCATAAGGAAAAATAATAATTTTCTATAAATTATTGGAATAAATTTTCATCAACTTAAAAATAACATTCACTCATAATTCAGAATGATAACGGTACATTTTTGTGTTTTTAACGGTTAACAGGTTTTTAACGCGCATTACAACCTGACCAGACACATGCCGGTGCACACCGGGGCTCGGCCTTTCGTGTGCAAAGTATGCGGCAAGGGATTCCGACAGGCCAGCACTCTGTGCAGACACAAGATCATCCACACACAGGTGAGCCGCCGCAAATCTCCTCCATCACCTCTGGTTTCATCTCAGTTTAATCTGGTTTTTATTATTATTATTATTATTATTATTATTTATATTCATGCCATTTTGCATTAATGTATATTTCTTTGTTGTAAAGGAAAAGCCTCATAAATGTAACCAGTGCGGGAAGGCGTTCAACAGAAGCTCGACGCTCAACACGCACGTGCGGATCCACGCAGGGTACAAACCGTTCGTGTGCGAGTTCTGCGGGAAAGGCTTCCACCAGAAAGGTACAGACTCACCGTGTGTCTACAGCTGAACTGAGCTCTTCAAAAGCCACACACATAGGGATCGCAATTATACACTGTTTTTAGGAACGTATTGCCTTAAACTTCACTCAGTACATTTGAACCACGATTGTAATTGTTGCGTTGTGGCACTCAAGGTGTATTGGTTATTAATAAAATAAATAAACACATTTTTTAAACATAAATCTAATGTAGTTTAATCTTCTGTCTTGCATTGTTAATTGTTAAACGATTATATCCACCGTCTGTTTTTAACATTTAGGTTTTCTTCACCTTCCTGAGGACAAATAATCGTGATTAATTAAAATAAATGATGTGAACATGCAATTTATTTTTTTTGCCACTTAATGTAAGGTTTAATCCAGTTTGATAATCTCTGCATCGGGTTTATTTTCATTTATTCATTTATTTATTTGTTTTTTTATTGTGATTAATATCACAATGCCAAAAATATTGTTTTATTTTGTTGCTATTTTCCTTTGCATGCTTGGACTAAAGGTGAAGAAGTAAAAAAAAAAAAAAATCCTGAGTATTGTGCAGACTATTTCAGCATAAGGATTATTTGCCTTAACGATGACAGCGGATGTTCTACATCCATATATTTCTGTGAGTGTGGGTGCAGTCACGCATTACTTTAGTATAAATTAAAGATGCAAGTCAGGGGAAAAAGGTGCAGGGAAATCAATGCATGTGAAGGAATCTTTAGAGTTTGGTGTTTGTCGACTGATGAATCAAACATTATCAGGGCTGAAAGCATCACCATATGCTGCAGCTCTCAGTCTGTGAGGGTAATGAAAGGGCAAATAATTGCAGGGCCCCGTCGATGAGCATGAAGCGATCAGTGGAAATAGGACATGTCACTTTACACGGACTAATTCTCCCTTCAAGACAGCAGCATTTGCTCTGGGTCAGCTGGTTAGACCTCGGCCAAGTTGGGAATCAGGGTTTTTTTATTTGTTGAGTTGTTGCCATACTTGATTTTGACAAAGTTTGACAACTTCTTGACTTTGGCACACAAAATCCTGATTAATGAAGGCCGGGCAGAACGCAGGGACGGAGGAGGCTCTGTAACTTCACTGTGAACTGTTGACCTCAGTGGGGAAAAGAAAAGTGAGGAAAAGAAGTTCTTTTTTATCCTCATGAGACTCAATGTTCTTTAAAAACTTATTTTCTAGTTATTTCAGTGGGGGAGATATTTCATTTTAATTTCATTTGGTGCATTTTTCTTCACTTTAAAGCAGCATAGTGTCCTTTGTTTTGTCCCTTTTTTAAGTTACATCAAACTGTGGTGCATTCATGGTAAAAACCAAATAACCCAAATGTGTGGTTGGGTTTTTGAATTCAATCAAATGGGTTGTATTTAACCCAGCAACCTTTAAACAGTTAAGGTTTGCTTTCAATAAATAGGACATTGTTGGCTCTATAGCTCCTACAGAACATTGCTGAGGAATGTGTGTGTTTGAGTGTGTCATAGTTCCACTGTCATAGAGCACTGAGCACTACATTTTGATTAATGGCCCATTCTGATCCAATATTTTATTTTCCTAAAGTTTCAGCCATTGCTTTACATTTCCACAGAGAAAATGTAAAATGCAAGTGTGTGTAATTGTCACTTCCAGTCACAAGAATTGTGATGTGATTTATTGTAATGTTATTCACATAAGTTTATAGGTTCATGCTGAATGTATGGATTACAAAAATGGTTTTAATTTCACAGGCTTGAAGATTTTTCCAATATAGCTTTTAAATTGTTGGTCAGAATAAAAGTGATGACATGAGTTAAGGTTTAGGTTCAGGGAACTCGAGATGACATTTTATTTTATTTTTATTATTTTTTTCATAGTCATGACACTGTATAGATAAAAATAGAAATAATTAATATGTAATCTATAATGACAGCGGCTGCAGCTACTGTTGCATTCAAAGATAATTCTTCTTGTTCACTTTCGGTGAAATCATCCACATCTTTCACGTGTTGATCATTTCTATTTTATTTTTCAGGAAACTATAAGAACCACAAGCTGACGCACAGCGGGGAGAAGCAGTACAAGTGCTCCATCTGCAACAAGGCCTTCCACCAGATCTACAACCTGACCTTTCACATGCATACACACAACGACAAGAAGCCCTTCACCTGCGGCACATGTGGCAAGGGCTTCTGCCGCAACTTTGACCTGAAGAAACACATAAGGAAGCTGCATGACAACGCCTTCTCTGAGGCTTCCAGAGTGCTGCAGAGCTGAGGGCCACTAAGCCTCGTAAAAACTGGCTAAGGTTCTGAGTGGGATTGCAGCCCTGAACATGTTTGTCAAAGGTTAAGGGACAAGATGGGGATGTCCAGTGAAATTTGACATGTGCCCCTAACGTGGTAATCTGAGCTGTAGGATCCTTCTCAAGTGTACCAGCAGGGACTCTCAATAAAGACCAGAGAAGAAGACACAACATCATACACTTAAGACAGGTCTCACACTATAAGAATATTATAGTTTTTTCCAGTCCAGAATTTCATCCTGCCGATTACAAGTATCAAACAGGATGTATCATCTGTCTCCTTCATGGAAGTGTAAATAATAGGTTATGGAAATAATAATAATAATAATAATAAAACATGTTATTTAAATGTGAATTGTCTGGGGAATGCATAACCATGTTTGTATTTTAAAGAAAAAAATGTTAATGTGAATAATTAAGTTATAACTTAAAATGAAAGTTGAATGTTTGAGCCATGTTTTTGAAGGCATTTGAAAATAAAACCAAATACTATGTTAAAAGTTGTACGAGTATAAGTTTAGAGACATTTTTAAGCCATTTTTCCACAATCACAAAGGCGATTTCTGCAAAACTTATTGTATTATAATTAATGATTTGTTGTTTTTGTTAATAAAATGATAGTCATACACAAGTCCGGAAACAAATAAAAACAGTGGCATATATTATTCCAACATCAACAATAATCATAATAATAGATTTATTGTTTGTTTGATTTTTGGAAGTTTGGGGATTTTCTTCTTCTTTTTATTAATCCAAATGTATGCATTAGCTGTGTTTTGTCAAACGGTTAAAAATACCACTATCAGATGGGACATTTCTTAATGCATACACTGCTATGGGCCACAATATTTTCTGAAATCAGTCAATAAAAAAATATTTCCTTTTTTCTGTCACTACAACTGCGCTGTGGTGCTGCAAACCAAGAGGCACCAAAGGTGAGCTTTTAGCTTCAGACTGAGGATTTTGCTGATATACTGTGTATATATATATATACAATGTTAGATGAAGAACAAGAATGAATCCAGATTTAGCCACAAAATGAAAGCCTGTAAAGTGTCACACTGTTGTGCAACACGCATCTAGAGATCTTTGTTTTATTTGGCAGTCCTGTCACAAACCCACATATAGACACAGTGTGGCTCTAGTGTATGCTCTGCAGCCACTTTGCTTCACCATTTATTGACAGACACGATCTTAATACTGCAGCATTTACACTTGACACTGGCGTAATGATCACAGATAACACGGGCCCTTGAAAGCGAATTACATTAATCAGCTAAACGGCCTCGGGAGGCTTTGATAGCTCTGTGTGTGTGTGTGCGCGTGTGCGAGTGTGTGTGTGTGTCGCATCCGGAGCTGCTCATCAGAACAGGAGATAATGGAGCACTCAGGCCGCAGCTCCTCATCTGGGCCTCTGCGTTAATAGAGCACAAGTTATTCTCGGCACGGCTCCTGGAACAATATTATCCCTGCACACATTCTGTCGAGAGGCAGATCCGTGCACCCAAATGGCGCTCCTCCTATTAACAGCCAATTAGCGCTGAGCCGGGCCAGACCAGGCCTGTAGAAGCCTGGCAGGGCTAATTTTGCCAGATGAATGCCTCGCTCTGCACCTATTTCATCAGGCTGCAGCATCAGACAGAGACACATGCGCGCAGACAAAATGTGTAGGGGAAAAAAAAAACACTTTAATCAACTTTAATAAAAGTGAGGTTCAAATAAATAAAATTGACTGTAAATTTTACAACAAACTAACAATTTACAATCCAAAACCGTATTTTTGTATTCTATTGTACCAATTACAGAAAACGCACTCTGTCTCTTATTTATTATTATTATTCTTTTATAGGTAAATACTGTGCATATACAGGAAAATGCAGCTAAATCCCAGTAATATACAGTATAGTACCTCTGTGACATTATAGTAAAGTACATTATTTAGAGGGAAATACTGCTAAATCACAGTATCATACGAAATAACTGTGACGTTTTCAATTTACAGTGACTATAAAATAATGCTGAAAATTAGTGTGAAATCGTTTACTGTAAATATACACATATTAATTAAACTGCTGTGAAATTAATTGTGAATTTACAGTCAAATATTTTACAGTGAAACCCAATTCATATATTTGCAAAGTGAAGCTTCAGATCTACCTGTCAAAAGGTCATTATAAATATCACTAGCATTTAACCATGCACGCACAAATAGTTATTACCCCCTCACTGTAAAAAATAAATTGTTAGAAACCTTTATTACATTTTTTGCATTTGAATATAAAAGTTCCTCGTTGCCAAATATAGTGAGACTGCACCAATATGTCATAAGTTATGTAGTAATATATGCCAACATAATGATCTAATGATCTAATTATGAACTATTTGGAGCCCAAAACAATATTGGCATTATGGATTTCAAGCTTGGTTTCTTTTTTTTTTTCATCTCAATAATGTTGACTATCTCAGTGTCATTTTGCAGCTCCAGAGTCAGTCTGACAATAAAAAATTTGTGTTAAAATTTGTTTTTTTTTTTTTTGTTTTTTTTTTTTTTTTTAAACAAACATTTACGTCCTAATTGACCGGTTAAATCCTAAAAGTAAAGTACTCTGGTCTATTTCCAGTGTCAGACTGACCCAAATCTAAATGCGGATTTCCACAGATATGTAAAGAAGAATCGCAAGTCTATGTTCTTCTGCAGCACACAATCCACAAACATACACCTTCACTGTTAAACATCAGCAGCTTGTTTGACTTTAACACAACAATGCGTGTGTTTGGTGAGAGACAGACGTGTGTGTGTGTGTGCGTGTACACTGTGGGGCATGAACAACGTAGGGGCTGTTGCTGCAGTAAACAACCTAAGGCGAACAGGTTGTCCTTTTCTCTGCACTCACTCTTTCTCTCTCACACACACACTCTCTCTCACTGTCTGTCTCCTGAACCTCTCAGCATCTGAGCAACCGCCGCCACATCCACAAACACGTTAATTGACGAACGGGGGCATTAATTAAGGCGCGCGCTCACGTGGGGAGGTAGGGGGAGAAGCTACGCGGGAGCGCGCGCGTCAATCAGCCAGTCAACAACTCGAGGACATCTCCCTTTCGTCACCGCAGGGATCACTGGGGATTCAAGCAATTTGCGGGGCCACAAAAGGAGCTCGTTTGAGACAGGAAGGTAAGAATAGGGAGAGGCGGACTTTTTGTGTGGCGGACTGAATTGATTGTAAAGGAGAGATTAGCGGGGAAGCTTCAGCAGCGGCCCGTTAAGTGCCGGATCGAGGAGGAGGGAGAGAAAGGGACCAATTAAGTCTACCAAATGTTAACTTACATCAGTTTCCCCTCAGTTTAGCCCACATGAATCTCCAATTAAAATGTCCCCGCTCTAACAGCCTGTTCTCTTTAGAAGAGGGTGGAGGGGGTGACAGTTTGTGTCACAGCAACAGCCAGCCGACAAATGTTCCCACAACATGTGATAACCTGCAGGCTGCATCATGTAAGGCCACTTTGGACAGCGAGAGGTTTTTGTTGTTTGGTTGTTTTTGCCTTCGCTTTCTAAAATTAAACAAAAATACTGAAACCGTGCACACATAACGCGCAATTGACACAAGCCCTTTAGGACAACTTTATTTTCATTACCATTTTACAAAGCTGTTTCCAGCGAGTGGAATGGTTTGGTACCGTAGGGTACAGTAGGTTTCCATTAGGCATAGTACCAAAAAAAAAAAAAACAGGCCCCAAATCCCTGGGCCTACCAGAATAAATTGGTATGGTCCGGATGGATCTGGACCAGCTCCACCCATGACAGTCAGGTTTTTGGGTGACAGAAAAACATAAACGTCTTGTGACCCCCAGGCCATTTTCATACAAAGACTGACATCGTGCTGAGACAAACATCCACAAACTGAGCAGGAAACAAACAAGCTGCTGGATGTCCTCCATTGTTGTTTGTTGTGTTGTTGTCTGCTGATGTCATTCTTCGTTATTGTTGCACCAGTACAACGTCACACTGGACACTTTAAAATGCTTTGAAATTCATTGTTATTGAAAATGCGCTATATAAATAAACTTGCCTTGTCTTACATATCTTTCTGATGTGGCCATCAAGCCTCGTTCTCAGTCGAAAACGCACACCTGACCCACAGCTTTACCGTCCCAAACTGTACCGTACTGTTCCAAACTGAACCGTAGCCCGGGAAATGTTACATTTTGTACATTCCATACAGAAAGAAGTTTCATACATGTTATATCAACATTTTTAAAGTAGTTCAAATGTATTTAAGGCAAATTTCTTGGTGACATATACTCCAGAGAGCAAGACACAGATCCCAGTTCGATATCAAACAAAGAATGACAACACTATGAGGAAAACCATGATCTAATCTACGTCTAATCTAGTATGTTTTATTTTTGAGCCTTATACAGTAGTTTAGTCACTCAGTACGTTTCAATGCGCAGTTCGGGAACTATGGTTATGGTTGGACTAATTGTGGACACTAGTGGGGAATTGATTTATTGAATGAAGTGTGTCTGCCCCAAATGCTAGATGGTGATAAGCCACTTCCAGCCTGTTAGCATTAGGTGGTTTCAGGTTTAGCTGGCAGCCAATTATTAGCATCTCATGCACCTTTCCGAGTCTTCCTAAAAATCTACTAACATTAAAATATTGTCTTCTGTAGCTGAGAGAGCATAAAATCCATCTCAGTTTAACAATCATACTGACCTGGATTTGCCATGTTTTTGTAACGGTTTCTCATGTAACTTACTGCATGAACATACTGTGTATATAGCAAGCGAAATGTCTGTCTTTGACACTTACAGTACACCATAATTCAAGACTGGTTTGAGACCAAAACTTGAGAGTGTTTTTGTAGAAGGTGTGTTATGGTTTGTCGACGTTGTGTTCTCATGAAAAGCAACATACCCGCACAACGCCTGCAAGATGTCTAGTATACAGTTTGAAAAGAGTTTGAGAGGAAACACTAGAAAATTTGTTGTGGATGTTAGGATGATATGAGCACATTCCCTTGCGTTTTAATTGAGAAGATGTTAATGCTATTAATACAAAGCAATATCTTAACTGTATGTTTTTTGCGTGTAAACCTAACTACATTCATAACCACAAAATTGTGATTCTCATTTCCTATTTTCTGGTGTATAAACTCCATCAAACAAAAAAGTTAAGTCATTGTGGTTCAGAAATATGAGCTCACACGTATCTGTGATTTGCAGAAATGTACAATGACAAGATATGATGCTGGAGACTAAGTTGAAGGCAACTATATGAACATCAAAGGGATTACAAAAAATGATAAGAAGAAAAGAAAAAAAAAAACATAGTGAAATGTTCTGTCCATTTAAAATACTGGTACACAGAGCAAAAAAAAAGACCCAAAGGTAAATATCATTGTATTTATATAGTAGACTGAATGAAAATAAATAAAAATAGAATGAGCAAAACCTATGTGGTTTTAAATTTTGGAGCTTTGTAATTACCAATAAAAGAGTAATAGTGCCATTGAATTAAGATAGTCAACGCCCTACACCAGCATCTCTCTATGCATTTGAGAAAAACGTGCCATTTGGTACAATGAGCCTTCAGCATTCATTATAAAGTAGTGAGGGGGTTAATGAGCAGTGGCTTCTCTCCACTCTTTGGCTCTGTTCCTGCTTTAAATGAAAGGACGCATGATGGAATGGGCAACAATGGAACCTAGAAATGTTGAGATGTTCTGTTGAAAAACACCTTTAGCTTGTAAAGAGCAAGTTTGACATTATGCTTATTGAAGAAAATGTCGTCATAAGCCAGGATTTGGCTTAAAGATAGAGGCAGAAAGCCCTGAATGTTTTGGGGCCAGGGCACTCTGGAATTCAGGGTGTGATGCATGGAAATGAGCCACTCAAGAAAGCGTCCAAATACACAGATTAAAATGGAACAGCCGCGGCATTCACCCACACCTCATTGAGATTCTTTTACAAAGTCAGTGCTGAGCCTTTCACTATAAACCTCATCAGAATGTCTTAAAGACATCGACGAGCAGCTTGTCCTCGGGATGTGCCTGGTCGCCTGCTATGGCATGTCAAGGGTAAAATGGGCCAGGAGAAGGTGCTTTGTGGCTGCGAGGGTAAGTGGTGGGCTGCTGGGAATTAAACAGGGAGGGAGATCACATCACTGATCTGTTGTCAAACTCCACTTGCTGACCTCCATCTATCCATCCCGCAATTGTCTGTCCATTCCTCTGTCTGCCCAGTCTGTAGCTTGAGGGGAAAGCTGTCGAGGTGGACCTCAATCTCTTTTTGGTGGAGGAAGAGGAGGGTGAAGCAGGAGTGACCCCATCGAGTTTTTGTTGTTGTACGATTTTGATTAACCGTAATATTTATTTTGATACAAAATTTATGTCAAGTTTTAATTATAACAAGTTGGACCAGCAGCAGACTGAACGCACTGAAGTAAAGACAGTCTATATTACAGCAGTATGGATTCACTAACTTCAACCCTTTACACCAACAGTTGCGGTGAGCTGTTAACTGTTGTGCAAACTGGAAAAATACTGTAGATCCATCTAGTCCCATTAGTGCAATTTGGTTTGCCTATCAATGTCAGCAGTACTATGTGTTACTATGTGAAATATACATCATGTGGTACTATGTGAAATATAGACTTCATACTACAGCCACACGTTACACACATTACGTGTGATATGATTACAGTGCTGTTTGCATTACCTCAGAATTTTTGGGCTCCTATAACAGAAGTTTGGAAATTATGGTGGCTCTCTTTTGATTTTGAAAACATTGGGGCATCATTTAAGTCTGGGCAGGCAGAAACCGAGACCTGTGAAAATGATGTGGAATGATATTCAACTCCACACTGGTACGTATCAGCTGCAGCAACTCAATCATCACTTGTGGTACACAGGACCGTTGATCCTTAGTTTCAGTTTTGCCTCATTGTCTGACAATGTCTAACAAAAATAATTCTTATTCACACTTCACACTTAAAAGTGAAAGCTAGATGTTTGTGTTTTTTTTTTAAATCAGGGGTGAGAAATGGGCTTTACTTCATATTGTTGACGATTTAAACATCACTGAAATAATGTTAAAATATTAATTGAATATTGAACTTCTCATTTACCAGTGCAGCACATTTAGATTGGTCACCTGTAGAAGGAATTCAGACTTGGATGGAATGGAAGTTTCAGTAAACAATGGCCTAAAACACAATGTGACTCTGATCAGGATATTTGGGTGTGATATTTGACAACACAAGAAAAGATTGCACCATTAAAGATCAAATCAAAAAAAATAAAACAAAAGAAAACTACCATCTTTATGTTGTAACTGAGTAACGGTCTGTCAGGGACACAGTGACATTCCCAGGCAGGAGAATATTTCTAATCTTTCCATCTTATTCTAGGTCTTTCCCAGAACTTCAATGGAAGGGTTTTATTCAAACCCCCACATACGTAATTTCAATATCATGAAAGAGATGCTGAAACAGTGATCCCTTAAAACCCCCTAAAAACCTCTGCTGAGGACACAAACACAACTATCACCCTAGCTATACAGGGACTATAACTTTGATATTACAATCTCCACCAGAATGGCTGAGGGACCCAGCCATAAACCACTGCCAAGTCCACACCACACAAGAGTGAAAGGGCAAACTCCCATCTTAACCTGTGGATGATGATGCTGGATCATTGTTCCATCATTAGGACAAATATTAGGAAATCTATTCAGAACCTTCTTTGCATCATCCTGCCATAAGCTTTCCCAGGGAGGCTGAGCAGTGTCCTACACCAATAATTGGAACAAACCCTGTAATGTCCTTTCAAAAAATGGGAGCAACAACTTCTGAAATGATTCCCACATTATTGCAGACAGAACAAGTTAGCACACACATAACACGGTCTATTCAAAAACGTAAATCTTTGTTCAGCTAATTAGAAGCAAATTAATCTGGTCCTCTGATGCTGCAAACCAGTGAGCCATTTTCTCTATCACGCTCTGGCTGCACTCAGCTCTTTTCTAGTGGCATTAGTGAGTCATTGTTGGGGAGGATCAGTTGATTTGTGGATGTCCGGTGCTACAGTTAATCCTTTTGACCTGACCTGGCCCTACTGGGAATCGTCCCTTCTTCCTTCACTTTAGGCCACCATGTTAATGATGCACTATTCGGCTGGCTTAAACAAGACCTCACTCAGTGTAAACTGAAAACTCTACAGAATGCTACACGTGAAGCTAGCACAACTACAAAACAAGCATTCATTGAAACAATTACAATGAAAGGACTGGGGAACAACACTGAAGTCAAAATATTGGTTAGGGTTAAGGCAATTAAACTGGTGCACTTATGGATCCAAGGTTTACTCTAGGTCTGGATGAAATGTTGATAAATTACCTTGCTAAATGTAATTTGCAAATGCTATGAGAGGAAACTACAGTTAAATAATGAATTAAATTTACAACTCTGGACCTGTAAAGTATGTTATGGTCAAGACTAAAAGTGTCTTGTGAACTTTGTGTTCTTTAACTCATCCAGAATAGATTCTGATGTGTTGCCCTTCACCTTGTGTTCATTACATTAAAGGGACTTGCTTTTTGTCCCCATAAGGAAGACAAGTTCCCATAATTTGACTGTGTAAACAGATTTAGGTCACCACAACATGAGTTATACCTGGAACACACACACCCCACAGAGACAGTAAATCTGTGTCTGTAGGGTAACGGTAAAATTTTCAGGTAAGACATCAATGAAACAGAGCTACAGTTAGCAGTGATTTCTTATGTGTCACTGACAAACCTCCCGTCCTGCATGTGGGCATCCAACTCCCAGAGTCTTCATGACCACATGAGACACATACATAGCTAAGGGAGAAATGATATCCATAAGTTAAGAGCAAGTCCTGAAAAAATGTCAGTGAAAGTGCAGCCACAATTCTGCAATTTTGCTACAGACAACAATTTCCAGTGTTTTGGGGCAGAGCTTTGATGAGAGGGCTGACTGTTGGGAGAAAATGGGATGTAATGGTTCAGTTTTTATCAAAATGTAGACTGGTACTGCTTTTTCACAATTACTGATTCTAGCGTTAAACATCAGCAAGTGCTCAAAACATATTTTGTGTTTCACATGGAATATAAGTAAGAGAGATACACTATGTATTAGAACAACTGTGAAAAGAAGTCCTCACTTTCTCAATTACAGTTTTAACTTTTATTTGACATTGTACTACAACAGAGGAGCCTAAACATTGGCTTTTTCTTCAATAGGAAACCATTGAAAGTGTTTGCTTTGACTGGTGTTTGTGACAATAAACTAATTAGAGCATGATAAAGGACTTAATTAAGAACAAAGCACAACACGCTTCTGTCATATGTGGATCCATGCCAAGGCGGAATCAATATCAACAAAAGGTACATGTATACAAACACAAAATTCATACGTGTCTTTTCAGCTGTCCACTTAATCCATCAGTTGATATGAAGAGCACCACATTTTCTGACTTTAACCAGGCGACAGCAGGCAGACTTTCATGGTAGCACAATCAATACAGCCGCTTAAGAGGAATTCAGCTGGCACAATCCCCCCACTGGGCTTCTCTGAGCACAGTAATGCAGCTCAATGAGCAGAGAAAGAATTTTCACATTAGCTCCAGAAAGATGGTTCTGTTTAAGTGCTGGATAAGAAAGGGATGTTTTCTTTTGGGTGAAGCTATATTGAGAGAAAGAAGGTGTGTGATTACAGTTACACAAGTGAAGTGAGGGGCTGTAAAAGAGAAAATGTTACACTGGAGCATGTGCAGTCGATGAGGAGCCAGGCTGTGCCAGGCTACCTTAAGGCCAGTGTTGCTTCCTCTTAGTGTACGACATGAAGCCCTCTCTTTAATGTGAGACAACATGACAAGAGTCAAGGCCTCTGTGAAGGAAAAGACAAAGAGCTTGCAGGCCGGGCTGTTAAGTGGAGGTGACATGCCATGATCAAAGGAGAGACTCGAGACTTGCAAGATCGCACAGGGTCAGAGTGAAGCCTCAAACAGCGCCACCAGGCATGGTGCTTAGCAGCCGCCACTCTTATCTGCGAAATGTGAATTAAAAAAAGGAGAGAAATGTAACTCCACAACAATGACATGATTTCATTTGCAATTTAAATTGTCTCGGCAGTTGATGCAAACCTGTGATCCAAACAAGTGCAACAAACTCGACGTGTGAAATAACAGGCTGCAAAAACACAGCATGCCAAAATATTTTCCCTCCTCCAATTCTTTCCCTCCCCTTCTCTTGCCCCTGCTACACCCACAGCATATCACTGAATGAAATGCAGCATGCAATTACCCATTATCCAATCAACTGGAGTCGACACTTAACCATTTGCGCGGCTCTGGGCTCAGCCAATTATCCATCAGGGCTCTCAGTGGGCTCTCAATAGCCGAACCATATTGCATAATCTCAGGGCTGCAGCCTCACGCCACGCCACGCCACCAGAGACTGAGAGCTGGAGGAGAGTGAGGCTGCTGTCAGAGGGGTCATTATTGTTATCAGTGGCTGGCAGAGTGAAACAAGGTCTGGTCACTGACAACAGTGGAGATTCAGGTTCAGTACCTCAGGGGCATCAGCCATTAGAATATATAATGCAGGGCTAGTCAGTTGGAAGGGCTCCAGATCGTGCTCTTCAAAACCCTTTTAGATAATTTGCTACATCGGATATTCTTCACCCCCTACTCACCCAACAACCAGACGATCATGTCACCCACAATTGGACACACAGTCATAATGCCTCCCCAGCCTATTTCTTTCTTAAATCCTGTCCTTGACAGCACGGCCTCCCCCCCCATTCTGGTTCATCACCAAACCAACACCCCACCTCCCTACCCCTATCAGTCCAGACTGGTCCAGTCAGTCTGTGGTGGCCAGTGACTAGCTGACCCCCCGAGGGCCTTCAGTGCTGGGGCCCCAGCTGAGGAGCCTGGGCAGCTGCCACCCACCAGCCACTTCAACCACGTCTGTCCGGATGATTGCATTTGTCAAGCCGCCACTACGTGTCAGCCTGGCGCAGGTCTGATCACAACAATTAGGGGTTTAAGTGAGGGGGTGCTGCACCCTGGCAAAGGATGAAGCCCCCCCCCCCCCCCCCCAGTCTCTGGTGACAGTCAGTGTCTGGCAAAGGATGAAGCCCCCCCCCCCCCACCCCAGTCTCTGGTGACAGTCAGTGTGACGTTCCTCTTAGTATTTCAATGTACCTACAGTCCATATCTCTGCTCTGTTGACAGAGCAAATATAAGGGTCACAACAAATGCCTAGTAAATTGTTGTTGTGACCTCCTGTGACTTCATATACAGACGTAGTAATACCGTATAGCCTTCTTTGGTCAACAGCAGCTAGTGATTATTTACATTACATACATATTGATTAAAATGAAATATTTTCAAATTTTTTTGTTTGGTTTAAAAGTTTTTTCCCAGCACTCATTTAAGAAGTTGAAATCATAGTTTTTCTAAGTTTTTCTATAAAAAAAAAAAAATCACACAACAATTTTAATTGACAATCAAAATAGTCAGCAGATAATTTAACAGCTCATCAGTAATGATTGCAGCCCTAGTCAATGGCTCACATTCTTTCAGTATTAACGTGTAGAGTGAAGATTGCAAAGGAGAGGGAAAAATGCCTTTAAAGCTATTTTCACCTTTTCAGCTCCTTCACTAACAGAAATTGTTGTATGGTGTTATTGTACTGTAATATATTTTCATATATTTTTTCATAGTTTTCTAGTGATAGACTGTGATAGCAACCTGTCCATGTGTACCCACCCCGCCTCTCGCCTTATGTCAGCTGGAGTTAGGCACCAGCGCCCCCCACAACCCTTAGTGGAGGATAAAGTGATAGAAAATGAATGAGTGAGTGAGAGTGCACAAACACGTTGCAAATTCACTCTAATTCTACCTATTTTGATATATCTTGGTTGAAGCTGTATTGGAGCCAGTGTTTGCCTTGGGATCAATAAAGTATTTCATATTAAATACATCATTGTTTTTGGTCAATACAAGAATTGTACAGATATGTCTTTTCAGAAAGGAGATTCTTCAGTGAAACTATGCAATGGCATTATTTTATTGTCATTTTGTATCAAAAAGATATCTGCACTTTTAACATTAGCTTTAACATGAGAATAATTTTAAAGTTAACTATAAATAAATCCATTAAAAATATTTAAAAACAAATTTGACATGTTATACATCAAAGGTTCAGCCTTGTTTTTACAAGTAAACCTCTCTTCATTTATTTAGACTGTTAGCTCCCTCTAGTGTTTTACATATTGCAAACAGAAACATTAAAATGAAACAGAAAGTCTGTCAGAATGGACAGTATGATGATCAGCCAATACTTTTCACGATGTTATTTAAATGACACTGTGTTCATCAAGCTCTAGTACACCAGTTCAGACTACATTTTCTGATCAGTTTCCAGCTCTGATCAGGAAGATGACACCTGTGTGTGAGGCTCAACTGATGCGTAACAGCACTATCAGAATGTCACTCTGAAAACTCTCAAAGCTAGTGTTCAAGCAAAGGCAGCACCATCACAATCAACGCTTTCCTACCTAGAAGCTCGTGGTTTTGGTCGAGGAGGCAGACCCCGGTCTACAGATGTCCTGGGTTGCTGTTTGGCTCTTATGGGCATCTGTCCTGGACCATCAGTCGGGTGTGGGCCTTTTCCCAAGAGAAAGTGCTCCCAGGCTGGAAGGGACTCTTCCACAGACGTCCAATACTTTGTCTTAACAAGAGGAGAGAACTATCTTAGGATTGGGACCAAAAACCATCAACACAACACATTTAGGGTCCACTCTGACTCTAAGTGAATAAATGTAAATGGCAAATCTATAGTGTTATGTGCAGCTTTGAGTGGTAATCAAGACTAGAAAAGTGCTAAATACAGTATAAGTACAGACCATTCAATTGTGATCCACTGCATTGGAAATTTAATTACACACACACCTATACCTAACTTTACCCCTAACTCTAAAACCCTTAACCCTCTTAACCATTAAAAAGCCTTTAAAAAGAACCAATCAAAATGGTCCTGACAAATACAAGTTTATTCAAACAGTATAAATCAAATGTGTGATGTCAGGGCACATCCTACAAAGTGAGGACAATTTAGATCATCTTCCTTCACATGTAAATGATTTTCTTTTTGACAAATGTAAAGAGTAGCAGGAAGAAACAAAGTGACTTATGAACTTGTGATGAACTAACAATGTGAAGTTGTTACCTGCATTGCCAGCAGATGTGGGTGTGGCAGCTGTCTCACTCTCAGATGATCCTCTAGCTTCTGTAAATCCTACAGTAACAGAACACAGATCCTTATTTTCTTTCACACACTATTTATTGGGGCCATACAGGTAAGTCAATTCACCAATTTATCCAAGTGGATTTATCTAAGCTCATTACAAAGCTTGGTTGAATACTCAATTTTGATTAATTACAACATTCTTCATTTACTTATTTCTGTAGAACATACTGTTGTTGTGGACATTGTTCTAATCAACATGTATAATCTGCCAAAACAAGTCCAGCGAGCAAACCCAGTGTCAACTCAGTGGTGACACCCTGTGGCAAAACTGCTTGCAGAAAAATACAATTTTTCTGACATTATTTTCAAGATACTTACCAAAGAGTAATTTAAATTTAAAACATGATTAGAAACTTGAATGTGTATAAAAACTTTCTCTTTTGCTAAATTTTGTTATTGGTCATTGAATCACTATAATAAATGGATTACTAGTTACACCCATAAGTGCAGGTACTCGTTCTTTTTAGTAATAGCCATTTAATCAATAAAAATCAGCCCTCACCTGGAGTAAAGTGGCATTCCTGAGGTGAGCAGCCTCACGCTCCTTCACCTGCTGCGTCCTCAGTATGTTCAGCTGCTCCCTGCGACTCTCCATCTGCTGCAGCAGCTCTGCTCTTCCTCTTAAACTGTTGTCACATATCACACAGTGAGAATTATTAAAACAGTAACAGTAAAATGTTAGAAAAAAATATTATGACTTAATTTTTGCATAGTTATCACTGGCAATATTAAAATGTGCTGCGATGACTGCAGCTGTTATTAGGGGCACATTTATTAGATTCATCGATTATTAACAAATTACTAAATTAATTTCCAACTACTTTGATAATCAATAAATTGTTTTAAATGCAAACATTTCCTGGTCTCTTTGCTGCATATAACAAAAAAAAATTCTTAAAACTGAATCATTTTGTTCTGTAGACAAAACAAGACATTCAAGAACATCATCATTTCCAGGTTTGGTAAAAACTGACATTTCTGATATTTTACAGACCAAACAAAGTACTTGATTGATTGAGAAAATAATCGATAGATTAATCAATTATGAAAAATAATCATTAGTTACAGCTGTTACTCATTTCATTACATTGATATGAATCACTATCATTATTGCAATTATATTGACCACTCTGACAATGAATGCAATTAAAATACCATAATTTAGTTATGAATGTTAAAAAAAGATGAACAGAAGTTAAATTTAAACTAAATCCAAGAAAATGGAAAATGCTATCTGCCTTCTGCTTTTCATTGCCAACACATCACCCAGCACTGAGATGACTCCAGCATCAGTTGCAGAAGGTCAATATGACTCATTTATTCATATGAATTTCTACAAAAAATGATACAGAGCTAAAGTAGTAGTATGCAGTCTAAGAGATATGTTGGGTCCTTTTTATTTTGAAACTAAAGAGCAAAGTCGGCAATCCTTTCTAAAAGCATTTTTTCTTAAAAGTCTCAAAATCATTTGTGTGTCCTGGCTGCAATAAAATAAAATAAAAAACAAAACATGCTGACAAAAATAAATGTGGAAGCCAAAGGTTTGTGGGAGCTTCATTTGGTGAGCAGACATTTCCTATTTTTGTCTCCTCTGTCAAAGCAGATAGTGCCTATCAAATTTAGATGTTCAGGCCTATAAATAATATCTGCAAACACTTCAACCAACCATTTAATTCTTCCCACAGTGACACCGAATCACAAACATTTGAGTATGTGGAGGTGTGACTTTAGGTGGTATATTAATGTAAATAGGAAAGCAAACACAAATAGCATTGGCAGAACAGGCATACTTTAAAGTGTGATGCTGCTTATGTCTACAACAAATTACGTATACTGTATTACACTGTGTGAAAACAAGTTACAACCAGGTTCATGTTTTCTTTTCAAGCAGAGACCCTACAATGTGTGATCACTTGGGCAGTTACTACCGATAGTAGTGGCAACGCTGACCTCATATCCTTAAAAATCCTTGCTCAAGCATCCACATAACAATGGCAGGAAGCAAACTGAGAAAATATTTATCCTGTCCAGGTATGTTTCCTATCAGTACTGTATAAAGGGAACTGAGATTAATTTAAATTAATTATTTCCAACAATACCATTGTAAAAACTGAATTCCCTAAATTGACTCTACTCCCTTTAACTGTTGTTGTTCAAAAATAAATGTTCTTTCTTTTTGCTCTGCATTAAAGGACCAGCTTGTAATTTCATTTGCAGTCAGTCAAATGTTTGAATTTTTTTAACAAATTCTGGACACAAGCGGTAGCGTTTACTTATTACCGTCCCAACTGCAAACACATTACCAACAGCCAATCAAAAAGAGTAGGTGGGACACAGGAAATAGTGTCACAAAACGAAGATGATCCTGATCCCACATCAGGTACAGGCGTTAAATGTGTGATGCCCAGTCTATCATCATAAAAAAATTGCTGAAACCAGTTGGTGAGTATGCTGTCCCAGTCTGTTCAAAAGTGGCCAGCCAAAGTAAAACATTATTATCAATAATATTTTTTATTATTCAAATCATACTATACATGTCATAAAAACACATGTAGCATTTTAATTGTTTGCATGTTATATTCATAATTATTATTATTATTATTATTATTATTATTATTACAGATTCCGGAAAGCAAGAGCTGGATGAGGCTGTGGTCCACCTGGTCATAAAAAATAAAAATATTTACAATAGTGGAAGATGTGGGCTTTAGGGAGCTCAAACATTTGTTGGATCCCACCTACGTTCTCCCTACTAGAAAGGGATAGAAGTTACATAAAATACAATAGATGTTGTTATTATACATTATGATAATATTTGAATGACTTGGCTGTCAAAGTTTAACTCTAGCAGCAGATGGTGCTAATGAGAACTGAAGTAAGCATCGAGTAGTGAACCTTGGAGCAAAGCAATGGGCTGGAAAACTTCAGTGCTTCATTAAGCTTCATCACTACCTATAGCTGCATAAGCATATGTGGCTAATAAAATACCAATTAAAATCAACCAATAAAGTCAAACCCTGGTCCAGTTTGACATTTTAGCTTTTGTCGGCGCCATGACGTCAGGAGGTGACGGCGGTGCATAAATCGAGACTCCTCCCACTTGTGGTAGTTTTACTGCGATTTCTTGTGCAGTGCGAATTGGCCAATATTATTACGTTATTATTCTGTGCTAAAATTACATTACTCCACCTACCCATGTCAAACTAATCCTGTCTGAATCTGAATCTCTTTGGCTACAAATACAGTACTATACTATACTTTACTATAAACTATACTTATGATTAATATCTGCCAAATAAACGTCCCCAGCAGACGTTACACAGTTAACATATAAATGTTTGTATGCGACATTTGTACCGCGCATGCGCTTTACCCAGCTGTTTTCTGTGAGTTCATTGTATAGTCGGAGCTGTCCCCACTTTTGTTGACTCAAAAATAGAGACGCGACAGAGTCTGGAGTTGAACTACTCAACACAGTGATGCCATTTGAACACCGAGAGAATAAACATATTTAGTGTTAGGTTTCAAACAGCACTGACAATATAACGAAGGAGAAACTAACTTTAGCCCCTTAGCATGCTACGTCAGCTAGTAACTGTTAAAGAGTAATGACGCTATATTGGTCAGACGGTGACATTAATGTAGTTGCTGGACTTACATTTCCTCGTGTTTCTCGAGTAACTCCATTAGCAAGCAGCGAAAGCACGTCTTTCTGTCCTTTATCCATGCAAGTAAGTGCTGTGTCAACTGGCCATAGGTGCGGAACCGGAAGTAAACTATTTTGTGGTTAAAATAAAAGCGCGATTTTTACAAGTAGTTTACAAAATGAGGAGTGATTTTTTTGTCTGCCTGCATGTTAGCAGCATAGATTCGGGTGAGGTCTTAAACTCGCAGCCTGTGGGCTACTTGCGGCCCCCAAATCAATTCGATGTGGTCCTCCATTAATATCTAGTTATCATCAGCATCATTTTGCAACACAAATGCATTTATTTATTGTTACATATCAAAACAAAAGGCACTTTTATTTTGAAATTTTATGAAATATCTTAACGAAAGCCATTATTTTGAGATAATTATGGAATATTGTGATATGATTTTAAGCTCATTTTGCCTGCTCTAATTGAATTTTTCTTTTTTTTTTCTTCATTTCACTAGCCCCTCCTGACCAGACTAGAAGCTGAGTGGCCCCCAGGTCATTTGAGTTTGACACACTGAATGGATTAGTTTCTTCAAGTGTGATTGTAGGATGAGCCAGTGATATATTATCAACACCGAATTCACCATTCACATAGCCTTTTCTGTGGGCCCACCTGGAAGATGAACATGTGCTTACTGAAAATGCATAAATGCAATGTTTCTGAATTACAATGCAAATTACCAGCAGAACACTGAATTTATGTTGCACCTCAAATCCTTTCTACAAACCGCTTATCATCACATAATGTCAGCATTTGCTAGCAGTAAGATGGACCAAAACAATGAAAATGAACTTAAAAATGGCAAAATTTGCATGTACGTTTCATACTTAAACACTCAATCTCAAAAGTCAGATTTTGTTGATTTTAGAATGAACATTCTGACTAATTCTGATACTGCTATCACATGACGGCTTCATATACTGTAGGATTGTTGGAGTGGAAAGAAGAAGACCATACATTTTAAAATTTCATGTGGCCTGTCATTTAGAGTCAGTATAACTGAAGCTGACACCATACAGATGCTTTAAGTCTGAGTTGTACTTCCCATAGGACATTCCACCTTGTGGTTGCTCTTTCTCCTTCTATCCAATAGGTGGCAGTGTTGCTATAGATCTGTTGTATTAGCTCATCAGAACGGGTGACAGCTAGACAGAACACATTTGGTTCTAAATGGTTTTCTGACATTGGAACATTGTGCTGGACATTTGTTACCATTTCCTAATATTCTTTTCCTGTACTTACATGACTTTATTTTTGGAACCACATAAAAGAAACATAGACCCAATCCATATTCATTATCCATATTATTTATTAGGTCCTGCACCCTTTAATTGTATTGTGTACTGTGTAAATCTGTGTGAGTGTTTAAAAACATTGAAAATACATTTTTGAGTTAAGAATTTAAGCCTTTGTAATTGTAGGAAAAATGTTAAGATTGTGTATCTTTGGAACAATTGTAAAATCAGATAAAAATGTGTGTTCACTTTGGAAGTGAAGATACAGAATTGAAATTGTGTACTTGTGGAGTTCAAAAATAGCTTTACTCTTTGGCAAACATAAGCCTTGAGCTTCAGTTAATTATTTTCTGAAAAAAAGAACTATTCATATTGTTCTCAGTTGTTTTACATTGCTAACAGACTATTTTATAATCTTTCACCAGGAAAGACAGCTGCCTAATTTTGTTGTACTTGTGCAATGACAATAAAGGTCTATCTATGTGAACAGGGCTGAAAAAATATATCGCACAAACCATTTCAGAAAAATTACATCAAAACCCATATTTTATTTTATGTATAGCAATACCATTTACATATTAAATAACACTATAATAGAATGCTTTGATATAGCTTTCAACAAAACATAGAAAATAAAAGAACCCCATCTTTATTCCTCTCATTTCATTTTTAAAAAGAGGAACAGCCACCATTCGAAAATGCTTCAATGGAGAGAAACTTATTAAGTGACAGTGAAGATTGCTGACATCAGAATAATAGCTTCAAAAGAGATGGAAAGCAGTAAACATCAAAAGAAATATTGGATTAACATTGTAATATCACAATCACTGCCTGGACGTTAATAGAACGTGTAAAGCTGGAATCTGATGATGTGGATACAAACACCTGGCTTCCACAGGATCCACTACAAACAGCAAAGCCATGTGTGATTTCACATGAAAGAGGATAGACTGGAAATGCTTGTGATTATAGAGGTGATATATTGAATGCCATATTGGAAACCCTGTGAGAGTTCTATTGTACACAAAACTCAGCAAATGGTAAAAGAAATGGGTTCAGAGTGTTAAATAAATGGACCTGATGACAAAATCGGAGACATGAAACATCTCCTCTGACACAGTTCATACATACACATGTTCCAGAGGAGGTTTGGCTTACAGAGGCAACAAAATATATGTACATTTGTTTCACTGACAGTACAGCTGTGTGTGCACTTCAAAGGCAACATGAAACACTTTGTTCAGAGTGATCACAATGACCAACAAAAAACTGCTCAAGAATAGGGACAAGAAAAATGGCAGTGAGAGTCTGAAGGGCCTGGTCACACCAGCAACAGTTCGTAAATCTCATTTCACTCCATTGGTAAATGTGACATATGAATCCACACTGTGATGGTACAGCAATCTGTCGGTAATAACTGGGACAGTCAGAGAGGCGAAAATAGAGGCAGCTATTAGATTAACTTTTTGTATGAGAATAAAATCTCAACTGAAGTTTGGACATTTTTGTCAAATTAAGCTGTGTTCTTTAAATGTGACCAGATAAGCCTCTAGAGTCATGGTTCTCAAACTGTGTTACACTTCCTTTGGTGGTACAGAAATACTGTTCTACTGTACATACCAGGGTATATGATTAGAGTGGAGCTGAGTACCGGAGTGTGAATCAAATAATTAGTCACCTTATCTCTCGCTCCACACCAGTGTATTTTAACGTTGCCGATAATAGTGTTACTTTGACAGTTACTTTTACGTTTACAGCTATGTTTTCACTTTGTAACATGTTGGGTGTACATACAGTAGGCTAGAATAGTACTTCCATTCATCGTCCAGCTCCCTTTTAATTTTTTGTTTATATTTGTGGTTCATGTTGTCATTTCATGTGGAGCAAAAGTAAAGTTTCCACAAAGTGGACAATATAAGTTTAACCTAAGCCTAGTAACGCTAACCCACCTGACCAAACCTTGACCGTCCCAGGATATATATATATATATACACACACACATGGTAGGAAAGTAAGAGAGGGACCTTACTTGATCCAGTTCTTACCAATACCATTATCCCTATCCTTAACTGTATAAAATCACAAAGAGGTGTTGCGGGAATCCTCACTCAGACCTTACTAGAGATCATGTCAAGTAAGGGCATCAAGGCTCATGTTAAACTAATTGTGAGGTCAGACTTCAACTCAAACATTGAACATCTGTACACTGAATTTAACTGTAAAAGCTTGTGTGTGTATGTGTGTGTGGTTGGGGCAGTCATAAGAGATAAAAGCTTACCCAACTGCATGTAAGGTTTCAAGTCTTTGGTAAAGGTTTCTTCTAAAAAAAAAAAAAAACATGTGTCCCACTTTCAGTTGCCATTTGACACACTGTTTTGTGCTGTGTGGAGGAAAAAAAACTTTTGCACATGTTCATTTTCACACGTGGAAAACAGGTACAAAGTATCATCATCTAACTCAGGGGTTAAGCTAGAACCTCCTAATGTCAAAAATGGGTATGTGAATTATTGTATGCGTGTGTGTGTGTGTGTGTGTGCGTGCACGGATGAAACAAACATTTGTGACACAGATTCTTGCTTGTAGCCCAGCAAACCTCAAAAACCACATATGCAGAGAAAGGTGAATGAGAACTGGAATCTAATGACATTTTTTTTTATCATAGTGACTGCTAGTCCCATCTTATATGTGATTGGTTGCATATCAGTTTGCAACATGTTATAAAAATCTCTTCAGGCGTGTGTACAACAGCAGTTAAACCTGATTAGAGCCCTAGAATTTATTGTTGATATGAATGATTTTGTGATTTTTGTGTGGCTGATAAAGCACCCGTTTAAGGGCTTGCACATATGGCTGGTTTAATGACAGAAACAACAATTTCCCAGGCTATGTGAGAAGTGTGTAATGGGGCAATATGTGAATTATATGACAAGACTGATGCAATTTAACATTTAAAAAGACAAAAAATGTATTAACCACAAATAAAACTACTGTTTTAATGTCCTTTCCCACCCAGGATTATGTCTTCCAACTGATTTACCTTGATATTCTTAACCCTAACCAATGATCCATCTTCATGCTTAAACCTGACCAACCAAATTAAGTGTATTCAATAAATTGAATAATGAAATCAAGAAGCATTGCAGTAGTGACTTTTGCCCTTTTTACATGTAATTTTTTTGACAACAAGTAAAACATAGTGTTTGTCTATATTTATCTAATTCATTTTCAGACACCTGTTATATTATTTTGAGAGGAAAATTAATCAAAATAAGGTGAAAGCAAAATTATCTCAGTATCACATTTGGAGTGAAAAAAAAATAGGATAACCAAGGATGTCGTTCATTAAAAAAGCTCAGTTTGAGGGTATGGATATTGAATATTTATCAGTCTTATTAAATTAGATTGGACTCATCAGCTTTAATTGCTTTTGTTACATCATGACAATGTTTGGGGATGTTAATGATGTCACTTCATGCTATGAGGAATGCTTCTTCATGGTAAACTTAGCTCTCAATGAAGGCCTTAAGGCCTTAGGGTAGTAATGAGGATCCCAATTCTACTGTAAACAAAATGTGAGTATAATGAAAAACATACAGTACACTTTTAAAAAAACATTTGAACAAAATGTCCAAAGTCCTGTATCACCTAACCATACAGAGTTGATGACATTGAATGCATCATCTTCTTGTGATTCAGTAGAAATAAGTCATCATAAACATTCAATATGTGACTTCAGACCTCGTCCCTAATCCCTTCAAAGTGTGGTACCCATCATGTAAGGAACAAAAAAAAAATTAAGATTTTTCATTGTTGAGACACTATAAGTGCAGATACAATGACTACAGTATGTTGAACATAATTAAGAATAAAGACTGTTTTAAACCCTGTTTCATATCTAAAACATAAGCAATTTGTTGCATAGAGGTTGTTGTTGAGTCCGATCATACTTGCACAAGCCTAATATGACACACACAGGTGTATGTAAGTGAATGCAGGCTCCATATAAAGGTTTTTGTCTTCATAATGTCTGGTGTGTTGTTAAAAAGAAGTCATGATTGGACCAAAAAAAACGTACATGGAAAAAAAAACCATTAAAAAAAAATAAAACAGAATATCAAGAGAGCACATCATCTGCTGTAGATGGTCAGAAGATTTAAATAGTGGTATGTGTATGTATGTGTATGTGTGTGTAAGCGTCGATGACATAGCAGCATACAAGAATGTAGAGAAGTGAAGGAGTCCATTTCCATTTCCACATGGCTGCTAGTCAGCTGTGAACAACAAAGTGGTGCACTATGGGATGTATTAGAAATCAACCGGCCTATGGCAGAAGGCCACAGAGGACATGTACGAAAATCACAAAGTTATTATGATAAGGATATATTTATATATGTATACATACAGTATTTCCATATATTAAAAAGCATAAAATGAATTATACAAAGAAATCACTCACTCACTCACTCACTCACTCACTCACTCACTCACTCACTCACTCACTCATCTTCTACCGCTTTATCCTCCACATGAGGGTTGCGGGGGGCGCTGGTGCCTAATCCCAGCTGACATAGGGCGAAAGGCGGGGTACACCCTGGACAGATAGCCAGTCCATCACAGGGCCACACATAATGAAATAATAATAATAATAATAATAATAATAGTTCACAGTAGCAGTTGTTACACCACCTTAGGTATTATAACATTGGTGTGACTCACTAATAGGAGAGAGTGACAACATAATAAGTGGAGAAGAAATTACTTTAAGAAAAAAAAAAGGCCTGTCTGTCTATGACAGTGGCCATCAAGTGAGTGGTAATATGGATATTAGAGATGAGCAGGGAGGAGGAGGTTATACTGAGTTGAGGTCAACCAGCATTTAGAGTCTGTAACTCCCTCCATCTGCTGCATTAAATTAACTCGTAGGTGGTAGGCAGAACAATGTCCTTCACAGAAGCAGGGCCAAAGCCGTGGAATGTCAAAAAAAAAGAAAGAGAGAAAGAACAAAAGTCAGAGCTCAAGTGAAGAAAAGCCAAGTGAGTCAGCTTTAGTATAGGCAGTAACACTGACATTATATAGTGCAAACAAGAAAAGACAGAAAAGTGTTTCTCGTTGCCTACCAACGCCGCTGTGAAACTCAAAAACGCCGGTGCAAACCCTTCAGTAGGAGAACATTAAGACATAAAATGGCGAAAAAAATAAATATCAAAAACTTTTTATCAGTGTAAAAAAGTAATCAGGTTATTCATTTTAACCAAGAGTCTGGCAAAAAAGGCCTCAATAGTCTTGTCCACAATAGTTCCTTGACGTTTTACAAAGTTAAGTGCCTTCTTTGTGGCTTTCAGGGACCTCGCAGGGTGTCTGGACCCACGGGACACCCGCAGCTCAGCTTCAGGCCTCAGACGGGCGACTTTCACACCAACGACTCCATGCTCTCTGCCTGGTCAGACTGGTCGGACATGGAACTCATGGTCCCATTAATGTCCCTGGACAGAAGACCCAGACTGTTGTCTGTGGTGCTGATGAGGCTGAGCAAAGCTTTGTATAGGTACTGGTACTGGTCCTGTGGACCAATCAGACACAGAGAGGAGAGCAGGTGAAAACACTAAAAGACCACCATGCTTTTTCTTTTTTGTGCAATGTCTTACATTTAGGGAGTGTCAGATGTAGCATATTTAGGACAATAGCTGGTACAAAAGTCAGCTTTCAAGCTTTTAACCAGAGTAAACAAGTTGGAAAGCATCACCCTTGATGTCGCCCCTTAAGGGGCTGTTCGTCTGCAGTGTCTTGAAACAAATGC
Organism: Brachirus orientalis; assembly: GCA_016785285.1. NCBI lineage: Eukaryota > Metazoa > Chordata > Actinopteri > Pleuronectiformes > Soleidae > Brachirus > Brachirus orientalis. Next base: position 4,931,764 of record JAFBJR010000194.1, read on the forward strand.
TTTTTTAACCTCTGGTATCTTCCATGTGTCGTGCTTCTGTTGCACCTGTCATTAGTATGCAACCTAACCTGTGAGGTGCTGAGATGACAGTGAAGTTGCTGCTGCATCACCTAATTAACGCATTCAACTGAGAAAAAAACAAAACAAAACTTTATTTATAACTTTATAAACAATAGCATTCCCCTCAGCCCTGCTTTGCTGTTTGATACGTGTAGAAAGGTTCGATGATTATTTGTCATATCTTTGAACTGTTACAGATTACAAAATGCAAATGTATAATTATTTGTTGTAAAACAAATAAACAAAAAAAAACTAATATGGGGTTTAATGGATTATTAGGGAGTAGAGTCTAGATTCTCACAATGTCTGTGAAGACTCCTGGCCTCATGAGATTGATCATCTTGGCCACTTGGTAGATATCAATGGCGCCGTCGCTCTCCAGCTGTTGGGATAAAGTGGTGAGGGCACACAGTGTGCCAGCTGACACAGCCCCCAACCTGGCATGGACACACAGAGAGTGACAGAGAGAGAGAGAGAGAGAGAGAGAGAGAGAGAGTTAGGATCATCGTCACTTTTAACTCTTTTACATGTGTAGCCAAATGTGGTAGAATAACTACTCAACTTAGATAAAGCACAAGAAGAAACACCCCTAGGATATCAAGAGAAGATTCATTTTCTGTGCAAAGATGAGATTTTGGCTTCAGGGTGTTTTTTTAGATAGGACAGCTCAAGGAGTGTCGGGAAGAGAAGTGAAAAATTACGAAATGCTGCTTTGTGCCCACAGATCATTTAAGGTCATCGAACTGCTTTATTACTCCTTGGTTTACACCTTCATTCACATGTAGTGCCTTCAAACATACTTAATAATACCAGTGTTAACAGGATCACTCCATGGCCTCCTGTAGAATTGACCCAGTGTTACAGCGTGTCTTGGTGCATGCAAGAAATGAAGAGTGATCAAAATGTGCAATAAAATTTAAACCATTTGAAAGAAAAATAATGATTTTGTTGTGGTTGTGGCACAAATAGAGGACAACATCCAACCAGGGTTGGGAAACACTCCTTTAGTCTACAGTCTAGACTAAAGGCACCAAGCAACAAAACACTTGTGATCAGGTCACTCAGAACTGTTTTAAAAGCTATAATTGCTGTTAACATTCTCCTTCATCCTCCCTACTTCAGCTCATGAATTAACAAGAACAGCCTAACAACCTCAAAAAAAGAGAGAGGGGACTGCCTCTTTGTGAAGTTGATTGAATAAACGGTTGTGTGCTAAAGTTTTTCCTAGATTCACAATCAGAGCCCTAATAATGAGAGACCTATGTCACTGAGCAAACAGAGCTGCTTAACATAGATTTCAATGATCCAATGTTTAAGAATTACTGACATCTAGTGGTGAGACTGCAGAATGTAACAGAGGACTTCTTCAGTCAACCCCACCCCCCCTTTATAAGAACGTCAGGGAACTACAATGACCTTTGCACACCAGAAGGAACGTAGTATGTTCTTCCACTTCAAACTGGAAAAATGCACACCTTGCCTAGTGTCAGTGGTGTAAGATGGGGACCTCCATAATGCAAAGCTCCATCTTGCACATTAAAAATGCTTACTCTAAGGCTACAAAAACCAATCTTTTTTATTTGAAAGCAATTATACACACATAAAAAGTTACTGATCAGTAATATGTTCAATACTTCTTCTAGTAAACTCACCTTAAGTTTACATGCTGGACCTTTAACTTAAGTGACAGTCAGCCTTATAATTTGCTTCCATGCATGGCCTTGCAAAGAAGATACTTTTAGTTTACAAAAATGCAAAAGAAAAAAAAAAATTACATTTTACTCCCTGGCTCCATCCCATGATTAAAAGCTTCCATAGATTTAATCCTCCAACCACAGCACAATCTCTCTGTGAACTCTGGAAAACTGCTGATATGTGGTGCTATGCTGACCTCTGCTGCTCAGCTTTTCAGTTTCCTCTTTATCAGCTCAGCCCGAGAGTGAAGACACTAACACTTCAGGACTGTCATCTCAGCGATTAAAAAAGTCTCAGTGAGTGCATCCACCTGAGCACCATGGCTGAGCCCAATGTGAGTTTCCCAGGAGAACTAGGGCTGCCTTCACAGTTTGGGGGTCTCCTCTTCCATTAGCAGACCTGCCAGCAGTGCACACCGCAAACTGCTGCTTACAACCCATGCCTGGCTGGGTAATAACCACACAGACAATTAGGACAAGCCTCTAACTGACATTCTCATAGGTGCTGTGAGTTGGCTGCACTATAGCAATCAGATGAAGTGCTCAATTAGATGCTCTTCTTCTGGAGGATGAGACAAGCAGTCTTCATTATTCTAATGAATAAACATGAGCAGAGCTGCCGGAGTGTCGTTAAAGAACACTAAGGTGTGCCAATACTGAAGACACTTTCATTAATTTTAATTGGGCATTTTACTGCATTACCTGTAGTTGTGGGGGGGTTAGTAGGGATTGCCAGTAAGATAAAGCCAACCTGGGATGTGACATAGCATAAGACAAAAAAAAAAGTCAGACTGACTCATCGTGGACAATGGTTGGTCCGTCGTGTTTGGCAGCCTCCTCTTTAATGACGTTGATGAGCTCAAAGGTGCTCCTGATGGGGGCATCAGGATTTGGCCACTTGGGACACTGAAAGTGACGAACCTCTAATACATAGTCGTCCTGTTTGTCAAACAGAGGGAGAGACAGGCAGAAAACAGTTGAGCAGCATATTTAAGTTGTTCTTTTTTCAAAACTCATTCTCAGAACCATGCCCTACATTTCTAGACCTCAACTAAATTTGCTTTGCTGATTGTTGTAGGTCCTCTATCTGCTGATTTGTTGTTCCTTCAGTGTGTCCCAGGACCCATTTGCAATCATATTGCTAAACTTGTTTGTGTTCACAGCTGTTCTCTAAGAGATGTCCACCACTTATGATTTGATCACCTGGGACCGATCTCTCACACACACACAAGCACGCTCATGCATGCATACACCAACCTGTGTAGCTTCGAGGATGAAGTCATGGATGCTGATCTCCTCCTCGTTGGACAGACAGAGTCGGTCTTTACTAATGAGGGTGACTGTGAATGCCTCACAGTTCATGGACTCCTCCCGACTGGGCCAGTACACAAATTCATCCTCTTCCTGCAGAGGAGCAAACACTCTGTGTTAATTTATAAATACATTTCTATAATACAATGTTCATATACAGAGTGGTAAACTGTACTTGCTGTTATTAGAAATACTGTACTTTATGTAGTATGTTATGTTATACATTACAGATTTGTAAAATGCTATGTTTGCCAAAGCCTATGGAAGGTTTTCTGAATTTACGTAAGCATAACTCAGCAATATTCCATGCTTTGGTTACAGTGACACATCAAACCACTGTGAGATGTTTTCGAAGTAAATTCCTGCCAACTCCACTTGACAAATTCATGTCGGACAAGTAACAAACCTGCTGTCCACTGAAAATCCTGCACAAACCAGGACACGGGCTCCACGAACAGATGGCATGAGAATGTGCGTCTGTGTGTTTGCATGTTTGTGTTTGGAAGGATGCTGACGAGTCCTATTTAATAAAGTCAGGGAGCTGTCAGATGAGTATAAATATGTGTTTGTGTGTAGGTGCTTATTTTGTCACAGACACAGACACGCAAAATGGCATGTGTGTGATTCATAAAAACACACATGTAGGAAACAGAAAGTGCACAGTTGTAAAACAACTAATTACCAAGGGTCAACATAAAATCTTCAATCTAAAAGCCTTTAGGATAAACAAACAGGGTAAACAGAAGGTGGCATTTAGGTGTGTACTACAACTGAAAATGATTAGTAATAGTATAATAATATTATTAAGAAAAGCCTATAATTATGGCATTATTGTTGAATGCCTCCCTTCATCAATATTTAAAACCTTTTCACTGTGTGTGTATTCCTACCAGTCCGTGGTTGGCAGGGAGCATAACAATAATTTGTGCATTGTGGTCCCAGATCATTCTCCAAAAGTCTTTTGTTGTATGGGGCAGAGGATGCTGGGTAATTATGAATTCATTACTGCGATAGTAACCCTGCAGAAAAACAAACAAACACAGAGGTAAATGGTAGAATTACAACACACCATGCCATGACATCTGCTTTTGATGTGAGGTCCCCCTCTAAAGTGCTGAAACCTATTTACACATTGTGTTCATTTGAAAAGAGTTACATCATTTGTCTTCTTCTGATTTTGGCCAACTTTCAAAAGAAGATGTCACAGTGACGTGATCACAGTTTCTCTGCGCAAGCTTGAGACTTGACATTTATAATTCTAGCTTTGATTAAACATGGAGAAATGGAGCAGAGATCTATACAAGTGAACTAAAATTGGACCAAACCCATGATGTAGTATATTAACTTATTTTGGGGTCTAGATTTTAAAACTGTCTACCAGGGGACTTGCTTATAGTTCTTCACAGGGCATGCTTTGGTCAATGCTTCCTGAGGTGAGACCATAAACCATTAAAGAAAGTAGAAGGGAAGTAAATATTTACTGAATAGCCACCAGGGGGCGCCTCCACTGGTTAAGGAAAATAACTTGAATTGGGGTCCAAGAGGAAATGATTAAATGTGACACTGACTCTGGGTACAGTTAAATTCAGGTGGTCTTCAGAGGAAAACCCAATATGCACAAATGGAAACCATGTACAGTATGGTTTCCATTTGTCATTTTCATACCAAAAGAAGTAAAGGAGTCACTGTTGCTGGAGTTGGACCCATAATAGAGAATGTCTCGACCTCAGCTGCTTTGGATCTTCAACATCCTTTTTCCTTTCTTTTTTTTTTTTTCCAGATTTGATATAATCTGCTCTGAGTCAAAACAACACTGAAGGAGATAGTAAAAAGCTTAGTGACACCGAGAAAGTGGGTGTACTAACCATGATGTAAGAGGCGTTAATATAATCACTGCCTTTGATGCCAGGCAAAGGTGCAAGGACGACCCTCGCTCGCTCCGCTGTTCATAGATAGACAGAAAAAGAAAAGCTATAATATTTTGACAGAAATGAATAAAAGAGGCCTCTGTACACATCCATTCATCCTTCTGATTTGAGATAGTTCTGTAAAAGTCTATGGAACAGCCAGTAAAATATCAACAGATTGTGTAACAGCTGCAGACAATAGGCTGGCACAATACTGATAATGAGAACAGTCATACCATAGACAGTAGAGTAATATAGTATTGACATTTTTACCTTTATAGGATATATACACACAGGAAAAGTGAAAAACAAAGCAGAATTATATACAGCAAAGAGTCCAGCTACACTGAAATCAGGAATGTGTATGAAAGATGAGTGACAGAAAGATGTGCTGAGTGAATGGGTAAATGGCAAAAACTGTAGTGTAAAGCAGCTTTGAGAAGTCATCAAGACTAGAAAAGTGCTATATGTTTAAGTACAGACGATTTACCATTTAAAGCAACATTAGAGAACTTTTACTTCATCGTAAAGAGATAGTTTAGGTTTTTAAAGAGCGGTTGTGTGACGTACTTGCACATACCAGCATCTTATACAGCTGACTGTGCTCTGCACACTTCTTGTGCTGAAGGATAAGAAGGCACACGCCTGGTGAAATCATGGCTGCTAGCAGGGACATCAGGGAAAACAGATTTCAGTCACTTAAAAAAAGGCTTACCTAAGTAAATGGTTGATATTTATATCACATTATTCTAATCAAAATGACCATGCATTACACTATACTCTGCTTTATACTACAGTTTTCCCATTCACCAATTTATAGAGTATTTAGATTTATGAAGTCCATTTTCTAAGACATGTAATTCAAAGCTATTTACATGCTGCCGGCACAGCTGCCAGGAACACTTTGAGGTTCAGTGTCTTCTCTGAACCTCAAGCAGGCAGAGCACAATTAGCTGAATGTAGGATGTTGACTATGTGTACATTACTGTATGTACCTCATATAACCACACTTCAGAAGACATATCAGTTCCTTTAAAATGACAACCTCATAATCATGTCAGTGGATCAGCAGCTTCCTGAGTCTCTTTCATTCCCACTCTGTACCTGAACTTCAGTAACAGCGAATCCTAGATAGATTTATAGTGATATGAGCAGAATATTAAAAGTAAAAGTAAATCAAAAGTGTTGCTCTTGCCTGGTGGAAATACTGTAGGCAGAAGTACAAAGATGATTTGGTCTGCACAAAACCATAACAAGAACACAAGAAGAGATCCTCCTGAAAGACCCTGTGTGGATTCTTCTTTTTTTATTGTATTCACAATAGTCATTTGTCTTTTCTACTGGAACAAATGTTCAGATTTTCAAGGTTGGTGTCATTCATTTGTATAGATGTGTCATTAAAATGTGGGTTTACAGTGGGGTATGACCTGTGATCAAGGCCATACTATTTTTAATAGATACAGACATTTCTCAACCTTGCCGAACCTTGCTCATTAGCTTTGATTCATTACTTGTAAAAATTTTTGCCATCATTTTTGCTTACTTAATTTTTTAAAGTGTTTTCTTTCAGACTTTTAAAAATATATTTCATCTATAATGCAGGTGCTGTTAACTCCAATGTTTACTACATATTCAACAGCTTGACAGCTTTCTACTAATTCCTGCTGTTTTTAGTGGAAGTTATTTGCATGGTTTGATCCTTAGGGAAGCTTAGTTTCAAATATAACACTCACAGGGCACCACAGAGGAGTTTCGATTTTTCTCTATGTTGTACTCCTTCTGCGCGTTGAAGCAGTCCACGAATCTGGTGTTGCACTGTGTTACCAGCTGAAACACAGAGGGAGAGAGTAAGAGTTCGAGCTGTCAGACATTCCAATGACAGAGGGACTAGTTCTAGTGGGAAGTATCACAAATAGGGTGAGATTACTTTTTCAAAGTTTAAATTTCAAATCTGCCAAACTTGAAACCATTCCCTTAAGTACCTTTTGGAATATCATAGTCCAAAAACAACAATTCAAATCATTATATAGACAACAACAATTTTTAAGTTAAGTTAAAATATTAGTGTGACCACTCACAGAGAACCCTTGATTTTCATCTTGTAAGATATATAAGAATACGATGGTGTAAAGACCTGTCTGTCTTTGACCGGAGGGCCACATTGTTGTGGCCAGATGCCAGGCTTCTAATGAAGCAATGAAAGTTTTCCTATCTTTTCTGAATGCAAGACTACTGTGGAACAGCACACTGCAAAAGCGCACCCTGCTAAAATACATATGAATGGGGCTGCGAGGCCACAAACTGGTTGGGGTATTGTGCGAGTTACTGACTATCCAATGAACATATTAAACAACATCATTTAAAATAATCACTCTTGACCAGCTGCACCCCCAGTGTAATTTTTATTCCCTTCACCTTGAACTGTTTATCCAGACGTGTCCGGCCTGTGTGCCCTGGTGTCGTGATGCTGGTAAAGTAGCTGTGAAGCTGGCTGGCTGCCATTTCTGTCTCCTTCCCCAAAATAGCTTCCATCAAGGCATTATGGATGAAAATGTACTGCTCCTGAATTACAAAAGACAAAAAGTGTTGAGATTATGGGCTTTGTCTATGGTGTTAAATTAGTCCCAAAAGTGAGCCCAACAATGGAAACAGTTTCAGAACTGGACCAACATTCAGTGGAATTACAGGATTAGAAACTATTCAGATTGGATTCTGATGAGTTTTTTATTTATTTATTCATTAATTGACAGGATGGTAATGGTAGCAAGTTGCAAATGCTATGGTTATGCCCTAGAAATAATTATTTCAATAACCATCTGCCTAAATGTACACCTACGTGTGGTAATGCAACCAGAACCTGGTTATAAGAATGACTTAATGAAATCCAGAAATGATGAGGCAAACATTAACATGCCAGTACCTTGCTCTTTGCAATAACTTTTTTTCATGGTCCGTAACTAAAGTCTTTATTAAAATGAAAAGGTATAAGAAATGTTCTCTTCTGTCTATAAAGCACCAATATAGAACTCTTATACTGTAAATATTATGGCAACAAAAGCATGACAGAAAATCTAAGCATCTACACATAAATGGTACAGCACAGTACCTATTAGACTGAGGGTCTAATGGGTTCTAATGGTTTATTAATGGTGGACATACAGTGTCACAAAAATTCACAACAAATAACATGTGACCTTTCTTCTCTTTATGGGCTGCAAAGTGTCTATGAGTTTAGAATATATGTAACGCTAATTTTTAATTATATTCCTTTAACATGAAACCAACATTTCCAGTTAATCTAATTATTTAATTGACCATTGTCCTAAAATAATTAAAAAAACATTTTACCACAGTATGTTAAACTCTTGGACAGTAAGTCATAACAAAGTGTGGCTAAACTTGCTCAATGATCTATTTATTGACCCTCTAAAATCTAGGTTTTACCCATTTCTCAGACACATACAAACCTCCGTTTGGACTAGGTAGTTGCGCTGGGTGCGTATGTGTTTGAGGAAGCCGAGTACATAAACTGTGCTCTTTTCTTTAATCCGCTGCAGCATGCTGTCAATGACAATATATGTTCCCGTTCGACCAACTCCAGCACTGCAACACAACACAGTCAGAAACCACAGAACATCATTCGATGAAATAATGGACTCTAATTAAACCAGTGACAGTGGAATTACAGTACATGTCATTAAAGGCACGAGCCATTAGGGCAGTCCATAGTGTGCTTTGTTGTTGTCAGAAATTACCATTTTTGTTGTGTGACATCGAAATTTGATAACAACTCTTGAGGTCCATGTGTTAGACAATGTCTAAATTTAATTTTGTTCCTCATACTGCTTAAGGTTTAAAATTAACCAATGTTGTACTGTGTGAGGCATTTGTTTTAAACATGGGAATGTGAATTATGTGTTTTCTAATAAAAATGTGTATCCAATATAAGTGCAAATATGACTTGTAATAATATTTTCTGAAAATACAATACACAGGTAGAATAATATCATACTAAATGTATAAAAAATAAAAAAAATTTCCAGGCATTCTTTTAAAAGTCTCTCTTTTGACACTTTGTAGCAGTTGCGTGTAAATTAGTTTCAACATCAACATACTTACTGTATACTGTACTGTACACTTATATAAGCTCATGATACAGTTCTTGTCAGAAAAAAAGATAAGACAAAACAGAGATGTAAAGTTGTAAAGAGCAGTGAAGGTATTAAAGGGTTTCCACATTTCTACAAAGTGGATTTAACAACACTGATGCAATCAACACCTTCTGTTCACTGCACATTAAATCCCCTGTTGCTTTAGGGTGTATGTGAGTGTATTACTGTGCTATATAGCATAATACAGGTGTGTGTATATGTGTGTGTTGGTACAAAAGATTGTACTCTGGGACACCTGTGTCTGGGTATAATGATATTGAGTGACTGGTGTGCAGCCACAGTGACAATACCACAACACAGAGTCACCTCACCTACCACCACCTCTAATTACCAGGGCTTTTCCTGTCCAACTAAATATAACATGCCCTATCACACATAATAGCAGGTTGTTTGCAATTGTAGCACTTTAAGCAAGTGTTTTAAAAACAGCTTTGATTAGAATCAGCACAAATACAGTGAACTACACTGTTTTTTCCAACGGTCGGACAGTAAAGTTTAACTAAACAGAAGAGGGAATGTTTGCCTTTGTTTCATGCAAAAGCAAAATAGACACAAAATGGCAACAATATTCTGCTTAGTTTGGAAACAAAGATCACTTAAACTTATAAAGTGGACATTTGGGCATCTGTTAACATATACAGAATGACCACTAAGATAAGATAAGCATCTGATCTACCGTTTTTGAAGTCTCCAGAATAACAAATTGGCCGGAGAAGTTCAGAGGGGTCACCTACAACCAGGCTCCCATTGGACGATAGCAGCTGTCAATCACACTGGTGTCCACTCATACAGTATACGCCATATTTCATCTATGATTGAGACCATTAACTCCTCAATACTGTAGACTTCCCATAGTTTTTTTATTCAAACTGAGTTTTTTTTTGCAACCAGCAAAGTCTCCCCCAGTGGCTATTTAATAAACTTTTTATTACACATTGGCTCTCTTGAAACAACTGGAAGACTCTATCCACTTTTTATATACAGTCTATGGTTGATACATATTTTAGACATTTTGAAACAATGATTTCCTGATCATGGAATTTATGCTTTTCTTATCTGGAAGGTGGTGGCTCCTTCTCAATTGTGCTTTTATACCACGGGCTGCAGGCTTGGTACTGTTAAGCGAAGAGACACAGTGTGTAGTTTCTGTGACCTGATCAAGTTGCTTTAACTAAAATCACATACCTATTTACATTTGCCCAACACAATGAAGATTACTGTGTAAGTGAAGTAAAAGCACTATGGAGACTTCACCTGCAGTGAATAAGCATGGGGCCCATATCAGGCATCTGGGCAGCAGAAGACCTGCGAACAAACGTTAGGACAGGCAGAGTGTACTCTGGGACCCCCATGTCTGGCCACTGGGTGTAGTGATACTGGAGCACTGTCCTTTCATTCTGGGCCCACAGTTTGGGGTTTCCCTTCCCACCCTAGATGGAAGACAGAAAGAAAAGGAACAGAGAAGGTGGAGAAGATGTTGCATTAGGATAAAAAAGAATAAAAATAAAAGTAAAGCTGACACACTTCCTGGATTGGGAAGTGTGTCAGCTTTGCAGTGCTAAATTCTGTAGGCGCTAAGTGTGAGGCCTCTTCCACTTCTGTTCACTTTTGAAAACAAAAAAAAGGCTTGTAACTTTTAAATAATTATTTAGCTTATTTAAACAATTCAAAAGTGTCCCAAACTATTTCTAAATTAACTTCATCTAGTAACAACATGCTAAAAACTATCAAAACATAATGAAAATACTTTATTTTGACCACAGCTTCAGGTATCAAACCTACCCATATACAAAAAAAATGTATGCAGTAACCTGGTATATGAAAAATTATCAAATTATTTAAATTATGTCAGCTGGGATTAGGCACCAGCGCCCCTCGCGACCCTCATGTGGAGGATAAAGCGGTAGAAGGTGAGTGAGTATCAGCTTCTTGCATATATTCAACACAGTTGTGTCGAATTCATCTTAAATTTGTTAAAATTTAACTTAATTTTGATGGCTACAACACCTTTCAACCCATCTTATTTATGAAATTAAAAAAGTGAATAAAAGCTTAAGATTTCACAGGTGATGTACTTCCTCTTGCAAGTCCCTCTCACCTTCTTCACTTTTATGTTGCGCAGTGTGAAACGACGAACAGTGTAGCAGGCATGAACCTTGGTGCTTTTCAGTGTGACGACCATGCTGCCGTACTCCTCGCTGTTCTCTGTGGGCCAGTACTGATCACATTTTCTCTGTAGACCACAAACACACTTATTAATTTATTATTGTACATCCCTATAAAATGCACTGTTAATTTTAATACTAAATTTTCTAGTTTAGCTCTGGAGACAAAATTATTACAAACATACTCATCACAATATTACCAGCATGGTGTGCTGAAAATTTGAGGTCTTTACAGTAAATCTACATTGAACATTGTGTCAGCAGCAGAACTTACCCGTCCTTTCTCCACTAAGTTGGTGATCATGACGATGATACCAGTATTTTGTTCCCACACCATGCGCCAGAAGTCCTCAAAGGTGGACTTGAGAGGTCCCTGGGCTGCGATGTAGGCATTAGGCTTATTGTAACCCTAACGGATGAAAAGTAGAGAGCGAGATAAGTTTAGCTGGTTTATTACAAAACTGTAAAATTATTATAATAATAATTATTTATTTGTTATAATCGTCTCCTGAATGATAGTTATTATCAAAGCAAATCAGCATTCCAAATTTAAAGAAATCACTCACGTCCACATAGTTGGCATTAATGTAGTTAGAGTGTTTGTAGTCCTTCCCATGCAGAGGCCTTAGCTTTACTCTGCTGTGGTCATCTTAGGAAAAAATGGCAAACAGTCAGTCAGTTAGTGATTGAAAGACTAACAGGCACTCTGCCAAGGTACCTGCCCACAGCTAAGCACATTGACTTTTCTTTTCTGACTTTTTTGACACAATGTTTGTGTTATCTGTTTTCTGAATGCAAAACATGCTATGGCTGCACCAGTTATTCAAGTTATCATTTAAACGGTCATTTATTTTCTTGATTAAAGCTCCAGTGTGCAACTTCAGTTACTATGACCATGGGTGCAGCACAGGAATGTCACTGGGTGACACGCAAACAAAACACTGCTATACTGAGAAACACAGACAGAATTGTGTGGAGCTTCAATGGAATTGTGTGAACTCATTTGAAAAAAAAAAGTAAAAGATGTCTTTCAGTCCTTATCGAAAATGACAACATCCTAAAATAGGTTTTTTTTGTCCACAATACAAAGATATTGTTTATAGAAGATATTGTTTATTGTCAACCTGAACATAATTCACTATTAGGAAGCTGTTATCACAGAATATTTTGTTAAAAACAAACAAAACAAATACTTTTTTGTTGGCCTCCTGCACAGGAACAAGTTTGTGATTTGCCTGAACTACTTGCTGAAAAAAACATAGCTGGTCTGACATTTTCATTACTGTCTCTTAAAATGTAATATGTCCATGTGTACAATGGATAATCGAGGATTTTTTGTTTTGTATTTTTGCATGTACTGCATGTTCCTCTGCATGTCTTGATACACATCAGACGTTTGTCCCACATCCATTGCAGCACAGAAAAAATATTGGGTAGGTGAAGAGCATAGTATTAACATATCAAGTGTGTGTACTCACAGGCTATAATGTTGACATATCTGTTCTTGTGCTTGTTGTCTGGGTGGTTGGACTGCTCTGATGTGATCTTCATATCAGCCGTGCACCGTTGAACCGCCTACAGATTAATACACACACAAGAAACAGAGAGAGAGAAAGAGAAAGAGAGAGATAGAAACCACAATGAAATTCTCATGCATCCGTGTAGTCTTTTGAAAATGTTGCATTAATAGTACATTTACTGTGGATGTTTTTTTTTCCTGACCCCTGACCTTTTGCCTTATGCTGCATCACATCTAAATTTAAAATTTAACACAAGACATGCCTAAATATATTGGTCAGTTTGCTGTGAACATTTTAGCTTGTTCCTCCCTGTGTGGCTGACCATTTTAAGTTTGGTGCTACCAACATGCCCTCAGGACATAATGTCACATTAATACACACAATGTCTATTTTTAATGGCAGACTGCCCTGAAACCTGCAGAAAAAAAATACACGTTTCACGATCTTCAGAAGATGAATGACCCATGGCCTTTTTTCTCTTGCAGCCAGTCCTACACTTAAGAATTTCACACATTTTAATTCTTAAAATCACTTATGGCTGACCTAAACCTTAAATCTCACCTTTTAAAATAATGACAAAACAGAAAGTCAAAGACCATTGTAATTTCATGTCTTCTCAAGACCCAGCTGCAGTAAACACACACATTTGGATTATTTATAAATATATGAATGTGCAGATAGGTCTGAAGAACATTTTGTTTTATATATATATCTCACTGTACTTTCCTATGTGTTTTGTCTAAATGTTTCCTGTCACAGTTCACTGTGCAGTCACTCTGGCACAAAGATTGCTCTCCTAGTTCAACCTGTTCAGGCTGATTCCAACTTTCTCAACCCCTCTTTCTATTGCCTTCTTTTTCATCTTTGATAAAAGTGGGTGTTTGTTCTTCAGACCCTGTGCTCATACAAGAACATTCCTTGCATGACATACTGTATAGAATAATTTTGTTGACCTGAGGACATAGTGTAGCATGATGTGGGAAATAACAGCTACAGTAAAATAAGAAATCAGAACCAACTCTGGGATTAGCAGCCTGTTTAATGTTGATTTACTGCCAAGCAAACAGCTGTTGAGTGTGAGCTCAGCATGGAAGGCAGGCTTTGGATTTGGCACTTACCCAAAAGTCTCATTTACTCTGGAGTTTTGCTTTAGTGCCATTGAACATGGATTCATTGTGCTGATTGGGATGGAGTAAAAGGTCTAACCTGACAAAAACCTATGAAGATCCATGTACATGAAATACTAGCATTGATATTTGCATGCACACGTGATCATCATGTGATGCCAAGTCTTTGTAATTTTCTTTGGTAAGCCAGAGATCTTGGAATTTGCATTCCCAGGTGCCACATAATTTGCTCTCTCTTGCATAACATTAATTGCTCATTGTTAACACATTGATAACACTGCTCGTTCAACGTAATATCATTCGACGTTTGTTCTGCGTAGACGTGGTCTATGTACATCAAGCAATGTAGGTGGCATGAAACAGAAGGTGGTATTGTAACAAACAGGGGCACATCGGCGGCGAGAGACATTTACCTACAGTGCATATCATCTTAATTTCTTTCTTGTACAAAATTCAAGCACTTTCAATAATCCATGTCTATTTCAAAGACCTTGAATTTTTTTTTTTTCAAATTCACAAACTTTCAAGGACATGTGGGAACCGTGTATAATGTAAGCTCCCCTATAATAATGCATACACTAACATTTTATCTTAAGGTCCTCGTAATAATAAGCTGTAATTAACAATTAATAAGACACATGTACAACCGTATGAGATGCTTATGAGCATCAGTGAGTCCATATTGCTGTTAATAAGACCTTACATTCATAAAGTTGATATACCAGAAGGAAGAACATGTTCATTTCAAAGATATTTTCTCATTTCATGTTGTGATGGCATGTGGTACAGACTGCTGCACAACCCCGTGTCTACAACAGGTGGATTTCAGAATGCATATCTGATAAACACCACCTGTGCACACACACACACACTGAAAGGTCATGTGCATGTCACCTGAGATCCAGTGCAGATATGACATAACATGTGGGTTTATATCTACAAAGGTATTTTATTCAGGGCATTTGTTTGTCACCCATCTGCATCTATGATGTACAGTGGATTTACACTGTGTCTGTCCCCTCCATAATCACTTTGCAGTACCTTTTTTAGCCAAAAACTGGGTCACATGGAAGTCAGGGATTTAAATAATATTGGCAATCTGTTTTTCCCAAGTAACTCATTTGAGGGATCCTGCTCAGCCCACTCACTTTTTTAGGAAGAGTGTGGCGAAGGAATGTAAAAAGGGGCTGGAGTTAAAGCAGGAAACAAAGGGATGAGTAAGAATGAAAAGAGAGAGGAGCAACCTTCTGTGCAGGGAGCTTAGACTGGTGCAATGGAGCATGCAAACTAAATTACCCATCACTGAAACTTCTTCTCGTTTTATTGCAATAACCATAATCACTCAGTATGCAGCCTTTTGTCTTCATTATCTCTTACCACCAGTGCTTTCAATATTTATTTGACATGGAAATGTATTTAGACAGCAGAGAGCCCATATCTTCTTATAGCAAGACTAAATATACATGGGAAACACTGCTGCAAATGACTAAATGGTATCTTTTAGGGAGCTGCTACATTTGAGTTTATGAGTGCATACTCATGTACTGTGGATAATATACTAGTCGGAGCTTTAGAAGTACAACAAGAACAAGGACAGTGACTCCATCAGAACTGACACAGTGAACTGTGGAAACAAGCTGCTCATGTACTTATCGGTGAAAAGAATGTGAACTGATAGTAAGCGACTTCATGTCAACGCTTCCAGAATGTACTGAAGAACTAGTGCAGTCTGAAACAGATGAGTGCATGAGATGGAGTGCTTCACTATAGTTGGAATATAAAATCCTCTCAGCTTTGCAGTGAGTTTCAGCTAAATATTCATGGTATGTATAGAACACAACTTAAAGGGATAGTTAAGTTAGGCGGTATGATGTACTGTACTTAAACATGGTCAGTGCCTTACACAGAGCTGACTGCGCTCTGTTCACTGTCTGTAAAGAGAAGCAGCAGAGCTGAGTGCCTATGTCTAAAGTTTAATCTCATCTAATCCAATCTTTGAGCTCAGTGAAAACATAGCAGCAACTGGGGACAACAGTCAAAACAGATTTTAGCCTCTCAGTAAAAGGCTCACCACACTGAATCAACATCAGCTTAAGTGTACGCTATCTTAAGAAAATTTTCAACACTTTCACTTGCTATCAAAGGGCCCTTGATAGACAAGTGGGAACCTCTTACTGCCCCTCGCCAAAGACATGCGACAAAAACAGCAATTTTGACTCTATAGATCATTGTAGTCTAAAACAGCATTGATTGGTATGTGTTGGTTACTATAGGTAAATGTGAAACAAAAAAAAACAAAACAAAACAAAATCTGGATCTCAGACAAAACAAGTTTCCTTCATTGTTTTCTGAGCTGCTGTAAAACTGGAGTTTTTGGCAACGATTCTGATGTGGGTGTAAGTGACAGGAACTTTCACAGCAAGGTAAAGCAACAAGCATATTCATAAGACAGACTGGACTTCAGCTGGTGTGGATTTTATAAGGTGTGCCTGTTGTTAAGTGGCAAAAAATACATTTTTCCCTCTGACTGCTTCTCAGCACAGGGAATGCACAGAGTGCACAGAGACTGTGTGTACCTCACACAACCCCACTTCAAAAATACTCAAGTATCCTTTCTATGCGCTGCCTGCTCAAAGCGTCAAACAGCAGAGAGACGGAGAAGAACAGACAGAGTACATGGCACATTTAGCAGCTAAGTAGTTGAACGTTTTCCCTCAGGAGAAGATTATGACAACAAACAGAGATAAAAGTGAGTGAATGCTTGACTTCAGATGAATCAGGTGGACACCACTAACATTCCAAACAAATGCTATTTTTCAACAAATAAGCAAATGTCCCTACATGCATTACTACTTACCTCAAATTCTTCAGAGAATCCATGTTGGTTATTTGCGTAGAGTTCAGAGACATGTTTAATGAAGTGCTTGACTGGAATGGCTTCCTTGTCATCTGAAAGAGATGAGTACAAAGTTAGCAAGTGATGCAGTTGGCATTTAATTTAGTATATTTAGTTTGTACTAAATTTAGTATTAATTGTGTTGCTTTGTTGCACTGCATTGCCACAGAGAAGAAAATAATTCATATATACAATATATATATGCAACAGAGCATTATTATTGTGTTGTTGTAGTGTTTCCTTGGTTGTGAAAGCTTTTAGTGTGATAGCACAGCACAGGACAGGAGCGAACATTTCTTCAGATGGTGAACACTTGTAAACAAACAGCACCAAAGTGGTAGTTGTCCTTCCTGTTGCTGAACTTGGCCAAGATGACTGGAGCCTAGTGCAAAAGATGCAAAAACATTACACAGCAGCTTAAATGCTGTGCAGCTTCCTACACTTTAGTCCTCATCAAATATTTACAAGAGTGTGCATTGGCTTGCTCTCACCCGCTGTCTTGTGAGATGTAGATTTAGGGATGCAAATATGTCAAAAATGATTTGTGCACCGGTAAAGACAGCAGGATGCAAAATGTTGCACAGAGAAGTCTGCATAGAACAATTAGCTGCATGGATAAGTGATGCAATCTCTTTTTATTTCTTGGACATAAAGTACATCACAAAAAATACACTCTTGTACATCCCAACATGTGCACCTTGGAGATTTGTTCTTTTGTGCTGAACTCACACCAAGATATGAGAAAACCTCACATGCAATGAGAATACCACACGGCTAAAGTGGGCATTTGCACCAGGGTCCTGGAGCACTTTAGATTCATTATTGGGGTGTATCATTTCTCTGTGTAGCTAAACATATCACTGGTACTTCCTGTATGCACTGGTGAGGGAAAGTGGTCCTTCTCACTAACTTAAAATAAACTAAGTACCAGGATTATGCAGTGAGAAGTTGACCTTTGATGACTTGATCAATGTCATTCAGAAGAAACCTTTTGCATGAATGCTATTGAATGTCTCTCACCTTTGCACTAAATTCACAAAATGTGTGTGTGTGTATGTTTAGTGGAGCAAGCTCTGCCATAAGTGACTGTAGTTTTTACTGTAAATCCAGCAGAAGTTCTTAAAGAGGATTTGGGAATGTGTTCTTGGGCTCTTGGTCTTGGTCTTGGTCTTTCTGAGAAGTAACCTAGGGACATATGGTCAGTGAGCACATCCCAACATGTCTGCTGCCCTGAACACTGATGTCCTCACAGTGTGGCTCTGAGTTCATCTCTGAGTCTACATCCAACAGCAAACATGTCATACCACAGTGATTGTCACATAGTTAACGCTGAAGCCAAAAGAAGTTCTATGAGTCTGCATCTGCTGAGAGGTGTGTGTGTGTGTGCGCGCGCGTGTGTGGTTGTGAGAGAGAGCGATAGAAAGAGCGAGAGAGAGAGAGAGAGAGAGAAAGAGAGAGAGAGAGAGAGAGAGAGCGACAGAGGCTCTTTTTGTTATGGTGAACTCTGCCATGGTGGACTTGCTGTGAATGGAGGCCTTTGGACTCAGCCAGGACCTATTGCAAAGTGGCTCCAAAAGCTTTCAAGTGGTCTGATGGGTTTAGACCAAGGACGTGAATTGGAGCAATGAGATTCATGACCTATAAACATTAAAGCGTGTGTGTGTGTGTGTGTGTGAGCATGTTTGGAAAACAATGAATTGTCTCTTTATCCATGTTTATCCATTTTTATGTTTCCATTAAAATGTATTGCACAACTTTCAAAGTTTTAAAAATCCGGTTGCATTTTTGCATGTTTCCATTCACTACTGTGAATACTGCGAACACTGGGAGTTACTTCACTGAGATAAGCAGAAGGTGGTGAAAATTTCTGGGTCACCACAGAAGAGGGATAAAAAGGGTGGACACCAGTGTGAATAAAGAGCACCAGTAGCTGCTGATGCTTGGTCATATTTCAATATTTTCTTCTTTCACTGAGTTGAGGAATGTTGGTTCCCCATCATTCCACACACACAGTACATACTATCGTCTGCCATATTTCCAATGCAGTGGCTTTAAATTTCAGTCACAAGGTTTTTTTTCGAGGTCATTCTTTACTTGCTGAATCTGTTTCTATTGCACCTACTTGCTTTTACCTCGTATCAACCCACCAGCTTTTCTACCTCCTTATGTCAAAACATTTATGTGATTTTTCATTTTTGAATTTTGTCTGTTTCTATCCAGGTTTTTCATAAAAAAGAAAAGAAAATGAAGTCCATCTTTTTTTTTTAGCCTGACTCGTAAGACTTGAAAAGCTTAAACTTTGTTTAGACTTTATTACTCCAAACCTTTGGTGATTGTCGCACAACAAAACTTAGAGAGTCAAACAATATTTTCTGTTTATGCTTCAGCAAAAATGTTTCACTCATTTCCATGATAACCAAAAATTATCTGCCGGCTGACTCTTTTAATAACACTGAGCAGCATATCTTTCTGTCAGTTTGACACTTTGTATCTATATTTGTGCTACTTCTGGTCTGATAATTGAAAACTTAGTCTCTTCTATTAACTGAGCAATTTCATCAACTCCAACAGATTTCTACAGAGAAGATAGCAGAAGTGAGAGCAGCATGGAGAATATGTTTGCAATATGTAAAGCATATTATAATGTAAATATGTGACAACCAACCACAGGGTGTAACCAAATATAATGCTGTCCACGACACAGGAGTTGGGTTCCAAGAGACACTTTAATCTGTCCAAAATACGAACACTAAAAATGCTGAGACTAAAAATGTGCGTTTGTCCACTCATGTGTCCAGTCCCAGTGAGACTGATGCTGTTTTTTCCAAACTGTTTGGTCAATGGAAGATGACACACTGTAGTTGACTCTTCAACCAGGCTTAGACCTTAGACCTCTGCTGTAAGAATAGCACTGACCTTCAACCCCGAGTGTGGATGACCACCTGACTAATACTGCGTAGAAACTTCACACCAAAATAAAGTGCACAGTTGGAATTGAAGTGGTGCAGCTTCATAATTTCATGCGGAACTTACTTCAGGGTTTATCCACACTATATATGTGTAAAGAGTGAAATAAATACATCTCAACATTTATCCAGCAAATACAATACATAGTGAATGTAATGTACATCTGAACTGCTCTTACCTGGGATGGGCATGACTGGGGTCGTCTCATTGGACACCACCCCTGGAGAATTGCTGTCTTCCACATAGAAATGGGCTGTTTGGAAACAACGCCTGACAGAAACAGAGAGCAAGAGAAAGCGATTACCCCTGATCTTTGCTGTCATGATTTCTCTTTAGCCATGTTTTCACTTCATTTGATCATTTGGCACCCTTTGCTACAGCACAGTGATTGACTGATAACTGTCAGTTCAAGGAAACAATTGGATTTGGACAAGAAAAACAAAAAAGTGCAATTTTCATTCAAGATTTCAAGACATGATTCAAGGACAGTTTTTTGTCCTTTTTTATGACTATAATTAGAATTAGTTTTATGTGCACACACACCATTTATTGATAGTGAACAGCAATGGCGTGTGTCTTTGAAACCACTGTTTACACCTGGTCTAACTTAGACAGTCAACATAATCAAGTTTTCTTATAACCACATCCACCCTCATTTTATGATTTTAAATGAGCAGATTTTGTTACCTTACTGACTCACTGAACCATATGTTTGTAATCATGCATTCATGTGTATGTCATCATGGAACGCAACAAAAGTCCTTCCCTGAAAGATACACAGATGGCAGAAATGGACTTTAACCCCCCCCATCTCTCTCTCTCTCTCTGTCTCTGTCTCTCTCTCAGTCACTTATACAATACACATATACACATATGAAGTCACAGTTACAGCATTTTGAAGCTGTCATACACAGAAGAGTAGCTCAGCAGTAGGTGTCCTGTCATGTTTTTCGCCTGACAATACAAGAGTGTGATGTTTTGAATCAAACAGCGTAGAAAAGGAGATATTTATAGACATTTATAAATGAGCTGGAGTTAAAAGAGAGCAAAAACAAGTAGACAAGGGGTCACTTTTTCTCCTTCAAAAAAAAGGCATCTACGAGATGAGATGTTTCTATGCACAAAATGAACAGGATCTCTGTTTTTTTTGGTGACATTTACAAGAAATTATTGCAATTAATTATTGTCAGAAACACAGGTTGCGTTTCCACCCAACATAAAAAAGTAATCAGATGAAATTTGTTTATTATTAATTATGATTATTTATTTTAATAATTAATGATTAACTCCTTCAATTTTCCAGGCACATAAGAGAACTATGGTGGCCTTAACATGCCAGAATGCTTGTGTAAATCAAAAAGCTCACTAGTTTATCCATCCAGGCTCCTTTAGAAACATGGCAGTGGAAAATGGCTGCCCCTGTAAAGCAAGGTCCCTGCCTAAAGTAGCCCATACATAAAAGGCTCATTCTAATTATTATCCCAGTAAGCTTATTCTTACTACAGGGATTCTAATGGGTTGTATATTAAATTTCTGCCAATAAACCCTGCTAAATATTACACAATGGATCTTTAAGTAGTTGATGTGAATGCTGTGCTGCCAATAGAGGCAACAAACCACAGACCCTCATCTGTCAATGATTTTTAAAGCAAGCATAAAAAATTTAGCATTTAGATATTAAGCCTCACTGAATCATGGTTGACTGGCAGCCAGGCTTACACATACATTACATTACAAATTACAAGAGAGAACAGCATTAAACTGCTAACACACGCTATTAATGTGTGTACCTGCAGTCCAACAAAAATAATCAATCAGTCAATCAAAAGATGTGTGACCTGAACACAAAATGTGACAGCAGTGGTTTCATGATTTACTGATAAATACAGATAAATTACCAAGTCATTTTGTGTCTTCATGACAACTTCAACACCAGAAAAAGAAGCTCACTTTTGTTTGCACCTTGAAAACACAGTTACTGTTTTTTGCAAACACTGCAAAGCGTGCCAAAACGAAGGATTCCAGTAAAGAACTATGCTACTAAATGTGCTGAGAGTTTGTGCTACCAGCTGACCCCTTTGCCATGTCCTCATTTATTAGTACAACTGTCAATGACAACAACAATGACTGAGAGTGTCATCCAGACTCTCCCTACCTGTATTTGATACAGATCAGAGAACAGAGAGCGTTCATCCTGAGTGACCGAGCCGTAGACAGAGCAGACGGCCTGCCACATGCTGCTGCTGAGCTCAACTGAGATCAGTGCATAGGGAAGGAGGGAGGGCTGTCCCAAC
The DNA here is from genome assembly GCA_016785285.1 of Brachirus orientalis. Taxonomy (NCBI): domain Eukaryota; kingdom Metazoa; phylum Chordata; class Actinopteri; order Pleuronectiformes; family Soleidae; genus Brachirus; species Brachirus orientalis. Next base: position 4,953,877 of record JAFBJR010000194.1, read on the forward strand.
AAGGCATGAAGGGGGTTGGTCCCTCTCAGTGACACACACATGCACACACACACATGATCAGAGAGAGAGAGAGAGAGAGAGAGAGAGAGAGAAGATAACCCTTACCCTAACCCTTTAATGTAGACTTATTTTACTATACCACGGCTTTTGTCCCTGTTTGGACATGTCATACCCAATTAGCTTGTATTTAGTCTACATTTTATCCCCAAAGACAAACATGCATGCACACACACACACACACACACATATACTCCAATATGCTACTGTGACACTTCCTGGTGTGAGTTAGCTGGTGTCTTGATGCGTTCAAATGACATGGGACAAAGCTGATGGTATCCTGGATTATTTACAAACTGGTGGGACATCACACTTTGGATTTGTGATATGTATATTTTTCACACTCAACAACCAGATATGGATAGATATACAGACATGATGACTTATAGTTCTCGTTCCCTTGATGTTTTTAAAATCTAGTCAAAAACTGCCTTACATTTTTCAACAACTACAAACACTTCCTTCATCAGGTCTATTTCATTTTATTTATTTGTTGAAATAACAGCTAGGTGTTTCAGTGTGACCCCGCTGTCCTGCAGCAGTATCTATGATGAAAAAAAAAAAAAAGCATAATAATGTTGAGCAGGTGAGGTCCAGCCTATTCCTCACATCATACACTGTGAATATCATTGAGTGTTATGCGACTCACATTAGACTCTACGCCCTGAATGTGGCACAACAACAGTTTGGAAAAATGGGGGCGGTCCCAGCTGTAGCCAGTAAGACAGCAGAGGGGGAGGAGTCTGCCTAGAACACAGGGTTTTGACCTGAGCTTTGCTCCAGAATAGGATTAAAGACCCAAACACTTCCCCTGCACCTGTTGCTAGGCTGCGTTGGTGTGCATGTGTTGGAGAGGGTGAGATTATGCACAATTTCCTACATTACAGTATTTTCTATAAAACACCCTAAACACAAACTGGTTATTTATCATTTTCAAATGATAACTGTGTAAAGGCAAAAAAATGTCTGGTTTGCACACAAACACAAAACTATAATGTAGTTAAATGTCTGTCATCAATATATAGTGTCAGATTTGCTAACTATTAAGTTCTGTCCATCTTCACATACTGCCAGTAATTTGCTTTTTATTCTGGATTTGAATAATGGATTTGAAAAATGTCCAACTCATTTTTATCCAGTTACCACTAGTTTCATAATTTCATGTGAGAATTACCACTTTGAGCACAGAAAATAATTATGAACTATTTGCTTAACCTCAAAATACTTGTCACTATTTGGCCAAAGGGCACGTATTTATTGATTCAGTTATTGGAGTGTGATGTGTGTGTCGGTCCTAAGACATATCTGATGTCCCACCATTTAGTGACACCACCATTACAGCGATGGTAAATCACACTGACTCATAGCCTGCTCCTGGCTATTGGCAATAACAGCCGCAATTAGAGTTGTGGCTCCCTGTTACTGATGAAAACTTTACCAAAACCATAAAACTTGTCAAGTTTTAAATAACACAGTATCAGTCCATGCACCTGGTATCCAACTGATACTCCATTACTAGTATATGCATTGGTGTCCCGAATCCATTCTGGCTACTGTAGAACCATGGCTAAAGAAAGGTTGTTGCCAAATAGTACATATAAAAGGTTTATTCTAAGACTACATAGACCAAATAATTTTAATTGTAAAGCAAGTATACACTTGATAATAATAAAAAAGTATGATGCTTTTTTATCCTTTGATCTCAGTTATTGTATAATCGAGTTGACATTTCCTTTTTTTCTTTTTTAGCATTTAATAACATTAGTTTCTTGATCTAATGTATAAACAAGAGGTTGCCTATGACAGACTTCGACTTCATAAGTGGTGGTGCTTGTGAGCAGCCAAACACTCCACTGCAGGGGTTCAGTGTCTCATGTCAGTATTTCCAGTGTATCAAACTCTATAATGATGCATGACTTCCTGTTTTTGACCAGAAATAAACTTTAATTAATGTTTCAACCACCAAGGCTTCCACAGAAGTGCTGCTGTACTGTACCAACCTCCAGTAGACGAGCATAGCCCACAGGAGGAGGAGGCTGAGGAAGGTTAGAGCCGAGACCACCACCAAAGGCACCAGCCACTCCACACGGCCCAGTCCTGACACTGCCCTTGTCTGGTTTGTCAGATTGGTTGCCATAGTGGGACAGTCTGTAAAAAAAAAGATGTGGGAATGAATGAGCAGAAAGAATTATAATCCACCAATTCTTTCTCATTGAGGAACCAAGTTTTGTGAAATTAAATGAAATGAAAAACAAGAGTTGTTTTGTTGAACTCTTAACTTTATCTGCTGCACTTAGGTAATCATCATAAATGATTGTACATTTAACCAAATCCCTTCACTTAAGATGTTTTTCCCTTCTTGCTATGGCTGCTGGTTTAGTGCACTATTATATAGTATTTCACCTGACTTTGTGTTTGTATATTGGTCAAACTGATCAGTTAGTTTTAGTTTTTCTTGAATTCCTATTGAAGCCGCTCCACTAACCTCAAGAAACTGTGGACCCTGCACTACTTTCAATAGCTCTAATGCAGAGTTTGTAATCGGTCTGTCTATCTATTACCTTTATTATCTTTTTTCTTTTCCCCATAAAGACCTTGGTGAAGTTTGAAGAAAGCACACACTGTTGGATTAACAGAATCAATGTGTGAAATATCCAACTTGAAACTTCACAGTCAAGTACCATGTTGTATTTACATATACCTTGTTGAATGGCTGTCACTTAACTGCCATGTGTTGGAAAGATATACAATCTCTGTCTTTGGCCTGTGTGCGGCGGGATGTCCTATATTTAAAATGCAAGGCTGCTCATTAAATGTCATCTCATTGAACAACAGAGGGCGCATCAGCAAACACAAAGCATGACATAAAGTGAACACAAACAAGTGAATAGTACAAAATGCCAAGTCAGCATCCATTTAACTCATTTTCCTGCACCAAGCTCTGCATACTACACACATTGATTGAAGAGGAACAGCCACAGAACTGAATCAAAACAACACAACACACCATTTTGGGTCATTCGAGCCATTTGTTAAATCTAATTTGCTTTTTGCTCACTTACAAACTACTACCGCGATCACCACCTACCCAGTTCAGCTGCTGCAGTCTTGACAGTGCAGGGTTTGATGATGGCCTCCATGGCCTTCAGTCTGTAGCTTTGCCTGGAGCCGAATATTTTAAGAGACCAGGCCCCTGCACTGCAGCACAACTGAATCGCATCCCCACTAACTCTTTCTGCATCTCCTCCCTCATATCCACACACACACACACACACACATGCGCGGGCATAGATCTACAGAGCACAGAGAGAAAAACTGAGATGCTGTCTGCATCTTTCCCCTATGCATTTGACTTATGAAGACTATGGTCTACCAAAATAAAATAATTAACCCATGGTAGCAGAGTGATATACACACAAGCACACCTCACCCCCCCAACCCCCCTGCACACACACACACGCATGCGCAACCAGTCACTAATGTGCATTGAGAAACATGCAGGCACTAACAAATAGAACATTACAGCTGAATTTGGCCTCTAAGCCTCATCTCCTTTTGCTGAGACTGAAAGTAGGCCAGCACTCAGATCAGAGCAAGAAAAGGAGGAGAGACAGAGGGGATGAGGAGGTGGTGGAAGAGAGTTTGTGTGTGAATTGAAAGTGAGGGAAGCAGAAGCAGTAGAGAAATGACCACACAGAGATTTCAAACATGCATCTGCCTTTATGTTTCCAATTCTACAAATGCAGCTTTGACAACCACATTCCACAGGCTGCTGAATCAGCACTGTGCCACTTTGACTGTCTTCTCTACCATTACGCAGCATTGCTGAGACAGACTGGGGATCTTAAACAATATCACTGTCTAAGGTGTGTGCTGTTTGCCTGTTAAAGAATCATGTAGGACCAATGTGACTACAATGTCAAACTTTGGACCTCATATCATCCTCTGTAGGTAGGATGCAGGTGGATGCAAGACATGGTCTTTTGTCAAAACAATAAAATTAAACAAGCTACAACCATTTTGGTTAAGATGACTCTGTTGTATTTCTAATGACATTAGGAAAACAATGAATTTTTGTGTTAGTCAATACTGTGGATGTAACATGCTCAGTGAACTCTGATGGCTTAAAACGGGCTGACTCTCTTCATTTTTGCAGAAGCTTTACCTGCCACAGTATCAGTTTAAACAAACTAAGCTATGTGATCTCCACAGCTTTACTGATGCAGCCTCTCTCTCTCTCTCTCTGAACTGCCCTGTGATTGGTCAGTTTCTCCTGACAAGGGTCAGGTTTCCCCAAGGCTGTATATACAGAGTCTCAAGGAGCTGTGGAAGTCTAGTTTTCTAGTTTTCTCCCAGATCACTTGATTTATATTATGCTAAAAGGTTATTTAGGAATTATTGACCAATAACACCAAAAATTGTCTGCCTAACTCAGTTAACACAACTATCTAACTAGTGTTTACTGTTTGTAGGATGTCACAGTAATATTTTACATTATATTGTACATTCTTAATATTATTAAGCCCACACATCAAACAGACTGAGATGTGATTGGTCAAATCTTCATGTGATGCTACAGCTCTAGCTGTGAGGCTGTAAAGGTGCAAAAGTGTTGTTTTGTCTCTCAGATCACTTCATTTACATTTTGGTGAAAGGTTATAATGGAATTGATCAATATCAGCAGAAATCGTGCCTACTAAAAAACAAACTCAGTACTTAAATTCATATTTGCAATGAGCAAAAAAAAAATGACTGAAAGTATTTTGTTGTTAATGTTTGACTGTGATGTCACACTTGTTGATTTGCAGTAATATGACTCACTTAAAACCTCAGTTTAAATATGGCTTAGGTTCAAAACGTTCTCCATGCAAACTACAGCAACTGTGAAATAAGCAAATGCTCCTTCACAGAGTGTATGAATTTGTTTTTATGAAATCAAATAATTAGTATACAAAGACATTGAAATGTGAATTTCATTGTGGTGTGAAATTCATCTATCCATAAAAAAAAAACCTAAACCCTGATGCACACCAAATCTCACCTCATCTAGTTTAAAATAACTAGAGTGAGAGCAGCTCAGCAGGTTCATGGCCTCGCACACACTGTTGGGGATTATGCTCACTCACTTGCAAGTGACATAATGAAACTCAGGCAAGATTAGGCATGTTTCTGTTTGTGACTCTCCGTTATATGCACCACAGCTAATGATCTACAGTATCTCCCCTGGCACAGACAGTGTGATGGCTTCCTATGTTGTTATGTCCAGGCAGTATCAACGCTGTAAGTTGCTGGACTGCAGAAGGGTCTGGAGGTTGGAGGGCAGAATTCCTTCACACACCTTATGTTAAATACATTTGTGCTTAATATCAATTCAAATCGAATGTGTTCATGACAAATTATTTTTAGATACTATCTGCATTAAATGTTTTTAATGTAACCTGGTTACCTTGAAAGTTATGCCATTCATCATAGCAATAGTTCAGCCTCTCTGGTTTGAGTTTGCATGTTCTCCTCGTGTCTGTGAGTTTTCTCGGGTGTGTTCACTTCCCTCTCACAGTCCACTGACATGCAGATTGAGAATAATTAAATTTCAGGACTTACTTGGGAACCTGTCTCCCTAGAGCAAAACAAATACCTAAAACCCTCAAAACCCTCTGGTCAAAATTGGGTATGTAATCAAGGCATGTATTGCAGTGCCATGTCACTTGGCATAAGTGGGCATGGCTTATTAAATCTTGTTTTCTGAACATATCGGAGGTTCCTTCACATCTGAGACATGACGACACAAGATGACAGCCTCTGTAAAGCAAGGCCCTTCCCTAAAGTGCATATACAGTAAAAGGCTTAATATAAGGCTTTGAAAACAAAACATCTTTTATTTTACAGTGATTACTCAATTATATAAACACACTTACAGTAGGATAAATGTTTTCTATTTATGCCAGTAAACCATTTGAAATGTTACACACTGGACCTTTAAGAATTCCCTAATGTATTTGAAGATACTTGACCCGACCATTTAATAAAGGAAAAAAAAAAACATCTTCCAAGAATTAACTGTAAACTGTGGATTAACTGTAAACTTTAAAAAAAAATCATTTTTTTTTATCATGGAAGAAAAAAGCTTGTATTCCACTGAAAAACTGATGACATTTGTAGGAAAAAGGAAAAGAAAAAATCAACACACAGCCAGAAAGTTTTTGTTATCAAGTGATGACCATATAAAAAGACCATAAAAAAGGTGGAGTTGATTATTTCACTCCACAAAGCATCATAGTTGTTTAAATGTGTGTTTAAGCACATTATCTGACTCACCAGTGTGGATTGAAAAAGGCCAGTGCTTCTTGGTTCTTCTTGTGTTGGCTCTTAGTGTTGCTGCAGGTTCCCTGAGAGCAGGAAATGCTGCTGTTTCATTGGCTCCCTCTGTAGTAGTGGGGTTAGAATTTGTAAACATCTCTGGTTGGTCCTCTACAGCAGGTGTCATTTGAGTTGGATCTGGTTCAGTTTGTTTTTTCTCCTTGGCGGTAGAGTATGGTGTTTCACTGAGCGGCTCATTCACCACTGTTCTGTTGTCATTGTTCTCTGCTTTCCCCTTTCGACCTGATCTTTTCCTTATTTTCTTCTTGTCTTCCTCCTCTTCTTCCTCTTCTTCTCCCTTGTCCTCTCCTTCCCTCTCCGCATCCTCTCCTTGACTCTTGCTGTTCACCTGGTCCTCACCACCAGTCCCACCGTGGTCACTGGCCGCAGCATTAGTGACAGCAGAGGCAGAGGCAGCAGTGTTTTTTGTGGGTTCTGTGGGCTCTGCAGTTTGCCTGTTGGAGATGGGACTATGGCTCGGTGCTCTGCTTGGCCAAACTGAGCTGGGGAAGGAGGAGATGACACCACCGCTGAAGCCCAGGCCTGCCAGTAGAGTGCTGGTCACCAAGGATGCCACTGTGGCCTGACTACCACTGGAGGATGGGCCAATGCCTGTCGCCATGGAGACAAAGGAGAAGGGGATGCCCGAGGAGGTCCAGGTAGATGAGCCAGAGGAAATGGGTGCCATGTCAGCAGAGGAGGCTGGTGAGACTGTTGGCTGAAAACAGAATAAGTTATTCATTAAAATTTTGATATATGTTTGTTTTATTTCTTACTTTTGAACAGACTGAGGAAGCTGATAAAGTCCTGTAAGAGGCTTCCTGGAAAATGAGAATTATCTTTTCATTTTCTTATTTTCAAATATATGTAAATAAATAAATGCAAATACAATTTTAACTTGTGTGTCTTTTTATCTCAACAGACAATTATTGATAAGAAGATTAACCTGATAAGGTATGCAGTACATTATACACAATTATTCAGTTGGGTCATACAAATACCTTCTAACCAATTTATCTTTTTATCATTCATTTAAAATGTAATTAGAATTAAGCTTATAATGTGAAATTTGACTGAAGTGACTAAAGGTAACTCATACAGTAAGCATGGTCATTCAAACTTAAACTGGCACAGAGACCCCATTCAGACCTTCATTGCTGAAAAATGCAATCATAAATGGACAGCTTTAAGTTTCTCTCTTTTCATCTGACATTAAAGTCAATCCTGGATGCTTCTCCTGTGATCACTTGTGATGGATCGTAGTTCATCTGTGCTGTGTGCAAATGCACATTTCATTTCTGTTACCCAAGATCAAATGATGTTTTTAGCCAAAATTACTGCAAAGAAGTGCCTTTCATCAGCTTATTTCTGTCTGCACATCAGAGTGTTTCTCTCTCTCTTTCTCTCTCTCTCTGTGTGTGTGTGTGTGAGCACAATTTTTATTTACTGCCAGTTAAGCATGGAGAGTGAATTACCGGATGCCTTGTGGTCTGCACAATTAATAGAAAACAGGAAAAGCTGGGAGGGGCTTATTTTATCAATGCAAAAATGCAAATGTGATCTATGTATAACATTTGAAGAAAATGTGTGGATTGATCTGTGTTATTATTGTGGTGGCTACAATTAAATGAACTGAGAAGTATAAAAAATGATTTCAGTTTACTGTTAAGCTGCAGCAGGTTAGAAGATATCAGCTGAGGATGGATTTGCCACAGTTATTTCTGCACCACCTTTGGATGTGGTTTATGAGATCAGATTCAAAGACACATTAAGGACACAGTTTGACACTGATGCTTGTGATTGACTCAGGATAGATGGTCATACATACATAATATTAGTACTATATAAAGCAAAAATAAATCAGCCAGTATTCATTCTAAGTATTTTGTGGGCAGGTATAGGTGTACAGAAAAGTAAAAACAGGGCCGACTGGAACACTTTGCATCTCACTGAAAGGTTCCTGTCCACACAATGAAGAAGGACTCAAACACACAGTGCTCCCTGCTGGATAAAAAGTGAAAAGACAGTGGCAGTCATTCATCTTCCCTCCAGCTTACCATTCCAGTTTTAACGATCCTTGTGCCCTCGAAGATCCTGGTGGTGTTTGCTGAAATATAAAAAAGAAAGAAGAGTGGCGCACAGCTGAGACAATGAGACAGCGGTTCACTTGAAAGAATGTTTCTGAGACATTCATGTTAGAACATTAATCACAGCATCCCTTTATTCAAAGTCAAGGTTGTGAATACTTAACGGGAAGCCAATAAAAATAACGTACTTAAATGAAATGAATGCATCTCACTGCATTTTCCTTTCCTTTTTTTTTCTTTTGCCTGCAGCTACTGATAAAGGAGACTGTGATATTGTGATCAAAGGAATCCTAACCGTCACACTATACATCTATACAATGTAAGATAATACACAGGGGAGTGATGGAAGAGAGAGAGCTGTATGAAAGAAATACTAATGCTCATATTAGCAGACATAAATCTTAGAGACATGACATGGAGATAATTCATGGGCACATTTGTGTCTGGTTTGTGTGTGTGTGTGTGTGTGTGTTACCTCTGAAGAGCATGCTCTGGCTGAAGTCACTGCGCATGTCATTCATGCAGATGGCCTGGACTCGAAACAGGTACAGTACATCCGGGGAGACAGGAGAAATGACAGCCTCCTGAATAAAACATACACACACACACAAAGAAAAAAAACAAAAACAAACACAGACGCAGAAAGAAAGAGTTTATAATATGAGAGGATTCACAGATTAAGACAGGTTTGCTAGAAAACAATTGATTGTTGTGCATAACGTTTAAATATAAACAAGTGTCGGTTAGATTCAAACTATTTTCCGATAAGTTCACATAATGCTGATTAAGCACAGCTCCACATGACTCACTGTGTTTTTCAGTAAAGCAGTGGTTGGCACTTCACACAGTCATATCAAGACAGGTGGAAGTAAAATCAACACTGCACTAGTCAAGTGAGACGGCTGCAAACAGGTTGCAGTATGACTGAAAACACAAAGAAGCATCCACAAAGAGTTTTGCCAGTGAACATACTTCTCAAAAAACCCATCATGTCATTCAGCAGTTTGAATGGATAAAACCTTTTTGTCCCTGCCCACCACTGTGCTGCTGTTGTACACTCAGTCAGGTCAGTTTTGTTTTACTGAGCCTGTCTGCAGATGACGGACGTAGCATACAAACAGTGTTCCAATCGCTTCAGTTCACAAACAATGAACTGAGGTGGAATAATAACATTAACAAAAACAGAGCTAGAAGCCTGTATGTACCTTTCAAAATAACATTCAAATGAAGTGTACAAAGTGAATTGCATTCAAAACCCTTGGTTGCACTGTGGTAAAACGTTCAGGGACGTGACACAAAATCAAGAAGGAGCATAAATTTGACAGCAGCCGACTCACCTGTGAACTACCTGATGGCCTGACAGGACCCCACGATGGGGGCGAGAGTAAAATTTGATTCATTTATTCATCACTTTCTAAATGTCCTTCAAAACAACCCCTGATGCACTATTAATTGAAGAGTAATCATAGAGCACCAATAGAGAGAGAGAGAGAGTATTGAGAGTAATTTGTAAATTAAGTATTGGAGCCTGGTGCTTAAGAAAGGTTTGCTGCATTCTTATGAAGCCACAAGGTGAATTCCTCATTCTTATACAGTAATACATGTATTTCTCTACAGCCTTAAATCCACTCAGTTAACGTTACATAATTTTGAGTACTGTTAAGAGTTAGACAATGTACAAACCAAGCTTTCAACAAAACCACTCATCCAAACTGTTTGTTTCTTTGTTTCAAAATGGTCACTTCCAAATCATATTCTTCCTGTCAAACACACAAAGACCTTAAAGGTCAGCTTTATAGCTTTCATGATAAAATGACATGCTGCACTTTGGCTCTTCAGTCAAAAGGGAAAAAAAAGAGTTTGTACACTGGAGGGGATGGTAATGCCCATCTGAAAGCTGCTCGTTATTGTATTAGCACCACAAGACGCCTCCTCAACCGAAAATAACAGCACTATCCGATCTAATGGCTCAGCATGGGTGGTGACAGCCTGTCCTCCTCAGCTCACCTACACAAACTCACCATCACTCAGTTAAACAGAAAATAGCTGAGCCAGCACTGGCATCCCTGCCAAATTACATACGCATTCTCATAAAGCATCCTCTGCTTGTGTAAAACCTCAATGCTGAACGTTCCAACAGAGTTAATAGAAAGATCCGGACCACTTAGGAGCAGCTGAATAATGAGAACATCATGCACACGCAGTCCTCACTACTATCCATCTCCATCAAATAAAGGGGGTGACAATATGAGATTAATCATACAACTTGTAAGAGATCAATTCCAGGAGCCTTGTTTTAATGGAATATTAGAGTCACTGAACTGGAGAGAAATTTCATGCACTGTTTTATCACTGCTAATCAGAATCACTCTCTCAGTTCAGGGATGTGTGGACCTTGGAGACTGAACCATAATGCAATAGGAAGGATTTTCCTATTGCATTACCACTCTATGGATCACTAGCAGCAACTACCACTTTTAAAGGTTCACTGTGTAAGAATTAGTGACATCTACAGTATAGTAAAACTGTAGATTTTAACAAATGTAACAGTCCTCCACTCGCATCTCAAGCATGTCAGGGACCTACAGTGACTAGAAAGGACGTGGTTCTACATCTGCATATTAAGCTTCTGCTTCCAAACTCACACTTTGGCTGGTTTGGCCATTAAGTAGTTGCACCTCCATGGAGGTGCAACATTGCCATTTTCTTCCTTTCAAAACATTCATCTCCTGGACTGGGAAACACACACCTGAAATGCTCAGAGATCAAAGGTCACCTGTAGGCTACCCTCAAAACAGGAAAGCTGACTCATGCTGTGATGCAATCAGCCCTTTTTTTGTGCATCTTTTCAAACCACAGATACATGTCTGCAGATATGCACACCAACACAATTGTGTTTTTACTGCTTGTGGAGCTATGGAGAAAATGAGAGAGATAACTATTTCTTTGCTTTGAGTGTGGTTACTTTTAGGCACAGTATGTAACCTGTGATTAGGTTTGAGAACAAGAAGCCCCTGTTAGGCACAGCTGTTTTCCAACATGAAACTGCGTCCGGACATTGTCTGCAGTTTCTTGTGCACATGTGAGACTAAATTATCCAGAGCTTTTCCTGCTGTGGTCTCTGACATCATTTTGAGATTTGACTGAGGAGGAGGCAAGGAGAATTTTCAGACAATGTCCACAGCGACTTCTGTGGAAATGTGGGTTCTTACAGCATGTAAGATCACTTCATGTAACACAGTATGTTTATCTAAAAGCAGCTATAAAGAGGAGACACAGATGTTGCAGGGTTAACATCGTTATTTATGCATGAAAGGGTCATTATGACTCACGTTTACCCTGCTATGCAATTGGCATGTCCTATCTACAATATATAACCCCCACACCCCTACTGTCAAACACGTCAGTTCGGCACTGAATGTTTCCTTCATTCGTTTCCCCTCTTTCTTTACAAGTGGTATGAGCGATAAAGTAGACCAGTCCACAGTATTTTATGACAAGGCTGCTGTTCATTAATTGTGACATGGGGGACAAGTTTGCGGAATTTGGGGATCCTAAAGCCATGTACAGTAAGTCCCTGTTGTGTTGTTGTGACCTAGATAGACGCATCGGGGGGGAAGAGAAATAAAAGCAGAATCAAAGGGCTGTGAGAGAGAGAGAGAGAGAGAGAGAGAGAGAGAGAGAGAGAGAGAGAGAGAGAGAGTGGTATGTGGCAAAGGAGAGTTAAAGTCGCTCTAGTAAGTGCAGAAAGGATAAAACACTTCCCTCCTCCCCCAGCCTCTCATTGTGGCAGATCCCCATCTGTAATGGTGGATGGATCCTGCATGTTTTCGACAGGCAGGGGGCACTCTTATCCCTTTTTTTATTGGGGAAGGTGCAGTTTTCCCACACTGCCACTGGCCCAAGGTCATGCTTTTTGCACAGGCTGGCAGCCCTGCATCCCTTCCAGCTTAACATTAGTATTCTGAGAGTCAAACAGCAGACCACAATGTAAGGGAATGAAGCCTCCTGTCTGCTCCATAGCCTCCTCTCATAGCTCATTTTGGCCCCTGATGAGACCATTTGTAATGAGAATGATGGAGGATATTGCCTGCTCTCTCTCTCTCTCTCTCTCTGTGTGTGTGTGTGTGTGTGTGTTTTAAACGCTCTCTTTCCCTGCACAAATGAATAACTGCATTATTAAATCCTTATAACTTACACAATTCCTCATCATAAGAAGTGATTTGCCAAAGCTACACGTGTCTAAGAAATTAAGTTTTGATTATTTAATCTGAGCTGATTTCATATGTGTCAAAACTATTTGTTCCAAAACAAGTCATTTGATTTTCCACTGCTCACAGTCACATTTTTGACGAAGTAAAAGCCTCTGCAGTTCGTCTGCAATAACACACTCCCCCACACCCTTGCATCTGTCTGTTAGTCTGTAACATGGTCATCATATTTCACAATCAGCTCAAAGACAGTTGACTTCAATTCAAAACAATTTCACCACCTTATGAGAAATTCTTCCAGACACGTGGAAAAATACTAAACAGTTAAACTATATGCTCATATTATGTACAGTGTTATCGCAGTGATATGGTTAGTCACGTCTGTCTGTTAATCAAGTTAAGTACACATGGCTGAAGGATGCAACTCTGGCTAGTGGGTTTATAGCTTGTGTGTCAGCAGTGAAAGGGAGTAAAGGGAAAAGACAAAAAAGAGGAGAAAATGAGCAGCAATGAAAGTGTGGATCACTTTGCTGAATAAGTACACGACTGTGACCAGTGCTAAGGGATGAGAAAATTATTTAACTATTCTTTAAAATCTGAACTTTGTGACCCATTTGGGGCTTTTTAATCCACTTATTAAAAGGAACACCTTTATTCAGGGATTAGGAGACACTGCTTAGCATCATTCGTACATTTGTACTTAGGGTCGAGTTAATTAAGTTAGGCTGGTGAATCGTTTTTTGTTAATGCGTGTCTCGTGATTTTCAGGGCATTTTGTGTGCTTGCATAATTAGAATATACTTTTATACTTTTATAATATATGTTTTTTTAAAAATCACAATTTACATAGCTTTATATTAAAAAGAAGCTGCTCTTAACGCATAGCAAAGTGAAACATGCTAATGTCACTATTTTTATTCCTGTTTAATAAGTCAGTTTTAAATGAACAACATCTGTTTTTTGAGCTGTGGATCTTTGAGAAATTGACCTAAATTTGTGAAAACATCAGGAGAAATATATATGGCCAATTAATAAAAGGCTCGCAATAAAAATGTATGCCAAGTACAATGCTATTTTATAAATTTTGCCAATTTAACTTGCTAACTGACAGCCTTCTCCAACAGAAAACTGCATTTTGTGTCCCACCGCAAACTGGTCACTATACCACAGCAAAAACCATGCAGAAAATCTGCTTTTTTGGTGTTATTGTTTAAGTTTCTTAAGTAAATCGGAAAACACATCCCAAGAAAAGAGACTTTGCTTTCAACTTAAACCCCCATAAAAGAATTGATTTGAAATGGACATTCTTTCACACTGAAAGGTTACACACTACCATTTTAAGTGGGCATAGATTTTATGAGGTGAGCCTTTTTTTCTATCTGTTGTTTCTTGCGTACCACTCATTACTTTTCACTGGTTGTTTCCCTATAAAATGCTTCTGGTGGAAAGAAATATAAACCTGTGTGATAACTTAACCACAGGAAAACCTCTGAGAGGAAAAGCCAAGTCTCTACCTTAATGCAAAACTATATGTGCACTAAGAAAATTGTTGCTGCCATCATTTATTCAGTTCAAGCACAAACTACAGCATAGGAAACAAGTAAGTCAGTAGTCCAAAAATAGACTTTCATCAATGAGACTACAAGTGTATCTCGCTGCTCTATCTGAGTGAGGAAACAGAAGGAAGGAGTTTTGCACTAAAAACACTAAATATTTCTGTCTGATGCGTCAAACTCAGACTGTGGAAGCATCACATTGGCTTTGTTGTATGAGGCCCGTAGCTCTTCTCTGTATGGAGTTAAGGACTGATTACAGCTGTCGGGTTTCTCATTTTGAAGAGAGACATTATAGAAATGTAACGCCCAGTGTATGAGATCATTGTGGACAATTTCTCCATTAAAGCACAGGGCTGCTAGATTCCACGTGTATTATTTTATTTGGAAAAATACACTTTACACTTTTTGTGTGCACTGTGCCTAAAGTTAAAAACTCCGTCACCCTTGTATCAGCCAAATAATCCACAAGCAGATGCTTACACTGCTATCACTGGGTAACTAAAACCTATAAATGACATCATATTCACTGGAATTAATGCCCTCTTAATCAACCAAACGCAACAGTGGGAAAGCGAAATAGACAATGGCACAGACGTGTGGATACGATTTACAGTGGAGTCCCAACATATGAAGCAGGACTGTGGCGTGGTGGGGAGGGGGGGGACAGAATGGTATGGTATGTTTTTATTGGCCAATAAAGATACAAATCATGTTGATATGCACATTTATTTATATACTTCATGTAAATAAAGTAATTTTGGTTAAGAAAATATGTGCTTTACAAACCATAACTGAGAATGAAGGTTTGTTTTGTCAGAATGTAATTTCTTTGGAGACAGTGTTAACATGCAACTACATATCCCAAGACAGGCAAGTTTCTCTATTTGCTATGACCCTACAATTTTAATGTTCATATGATCTGCAACTGTCTTGTTATGACAGACTTTAAAAGAGCAACACTAACTCTGCTGTTACACCAGACATCACCAAACCAACATGGACTAAAAATGTTAATAATTAAAACACTTAGGGAAAACCGCACTGTTGTAAAATAACCAAACATTAAGCAAGAGTGGCTGTGTATAACATAGCTCTGTTATACAACAGCACAAGGCCATTTTGTTATTTTGTTATGTCTCTTCTCTGCTGATCTTATTGGAGATCAGCAGCACCAACGCCACTGTGTCTCACCTCACACGAGCAATTCCTTCCACATCCTAGAGTTGTGTTTGTGTGTGCACGTGTGCGTGTGTGTGTGCGTGTTATAAGGCACGTAGAGCTGTGAACATGAACCAGGAGCTGTGTGTGAGGGGAGAAATGAAAGCATTCACTGTGCCTCTGCATCTTTGTGGAATATACTGTACGAAAGTACAAACATGGCTATTGACAGCTACCAGTCAGAAAAGACTTTTTGTTTATTTTATTTTTTTTAACGACACAAACCAGGCCAAGGAAACACATCAGAGAAGGACTGTGTGTGTGAGTGTGTGTGTGTGTGTGATGAGAGAAAAAGCTCATTCAAATATGGATATAAAGCACCAAGATCATTGTTCTGTATCTGCACACAGGCTATTTGATGTTGCGTAAATCTTGTCCTACTGATATACATGTTGTAAGACTGAAAAATAAAAAGTATGCCTGCATGACAGTAGCCACATGTACACTGATGTATTTTGAAATATGAATTCAGACTAGCCGAAGCTGTTGCTGCTTAAGTCGAGGCATTATGAATCTGGGTTATTGTATTGTTGTGCCTGCTGACACATTGGGGACACTGTGTGGATTATTGGCAGCTCTGCTTGGCTGCGGGGGGGATTCCGGCTGTTTCTTATTCACACATGTTAATTTTATCAGATTTCTTTTTTTTTTTTTGTAACTGACACCTCTACAGTGGGTATTCTACAACTGACCAAAAAAAAAAAAAAAGAAATACTGTATATATTTTTCTCATGCATCTAACTTGACTTCTCTGGAAGTACATGTTCATCAAGTCAGGGGAGTGTGACAACATTGGTTGGTTGGATGCACCAAGCTCAGACTTCATCACATGTGTTGCTATGGGTCTCCACTAAATGTTAAGCTCCTCTCTTATACACCACACACCCTCTTACAAAATGTTTTTGTATCTGAGGTTGCTTTCTAATGTACAGTACAACATACAGTCATGTCACATGTATATCATGATGAATATATATACAAGATAGCATACAACATATGCTATCTAATATATAACAACAAGATAGCATATTCCTAAAGCTGAAATAGTTTTTGTCATAAACCGGTCATTCCGACATTACTAAGTGATTGCACAGTGCAATGGAGCTACAAAAATGACACCAACTGTGTTTATATTGGGCCTCAGAGTAGCTGACATGACTGCCAAGTATTGGCTTGTTTTTCATCTACTGGTTTTTTAGGGTAATTTTACCCTTATACAGTATTTACAGTAACAAAGTCAACATTTCAGCACCTGAATGCAACGTACAGTAAAGCTGCTTTCATACATGGGCCACTCAAGTCCGGATATTTTCAGGACAGAGGGGGCTGTATGTACCATCACGAATGTGCATAAAAGTCACTCTGGACATTCTCCTGCCATCTCTTCTTAAAAAAAAATCTCGGGATAATATTTGAATGAGCTCATGGGAGAATGCAGCAGTAGAAATGCAGAATAATCCACAGGAAGTGAATAAGCCAGTGTGTTTCCTTAAAGCCAGGTACAACCGTCTTGTCTGCATTCTCAAGAGACTCTCTGGCTGTTGCCATCTCCAGCTTCATTTATCATGTGCGAATGGCTAAGTCCAGAGAAAGTCTGGGCAGATTTCTCTGTAAATTATCTGGAATTTCCAGCAAAAAAAACTTGAATTATTTGATTTAATATGACACTAATTTCAAACAGCACAGATTCACTTACATATCCTCTATTATTGCTGCAGTTCTCCACTTACAGCCACATCCCACCGGCTGTCTGGTTAATTGTAATGAAAAACCATAATCCACATCAGCTACATAAGGACAACCCTGTCACAGCAGTCTCACCAGTTTGTGTTTGGCATCAGTAAGATGTGTCTCCTCATAGCTGTCATCGTGGGTCGTCCAGCTGTACGACACCAGGAAGTGGAGGATGGGCGGGTGGTAGGTGACCTCTGGACGGGCCCAGCGAACCATGAGGGCGCTGCCATTCACATGCTGCACCTTCATGTTGATAGGAGCGCTGCTGCACACTGGCAGGGGGACAGAAAGAAAAGAGAGAGAAAGGAAGTGAGCAGCAAGGATACGTGGAGGACAAGAAAGAAAGGAGCAGAGAGCAAAAGGGCGAGGAGGAGCAGAGACTAGACAAAGGTGGAAAAATGAGGGCAGAGGTGAAAAATAAAAGTTAGATGGGAGGTCAGTGGAAGAAAGGAAGGAGGAATGAGAAAGTGAGAGAAGCGAGACTTTAGGGAGGAAGGGAAGGGAAGAGTGGATGTGAAAGAACAATGAGGTGATGAGAGGGAAACAGATAATTTATGGCTAGATACACAGGCTTAGCTTATCTGTCAAATACACTCAGAGCAAGAGAGAGAGAGAGAGTTGTATGAGTGTTGGTTGTATTCATGATGTGCTGCTCTGAGCCATCCCCATACATGCACACACACACGCACATGCACGCGCATGCATGCGCACACACACAAGCTCATATATTGTGGCTTTAGGGCAAATTGCAGACAACCTGCTCTGCCCTCTAATATCTAGCTTTGAGAGATAAGGCAAACACATACGCACTGTGTGTTTATGCTACCAGTTTAATAATGTGCACACACACACACACAAAAAAAAAAAAAATCTCTCCATTCACTACAAGAGGACAAACATTGCACTGGCTGCTTCTAACCACCGGGTGTCTCTGTGTGAGCAGTGAGGTTGCTCTAGAAAAGGGACACAAATTTGAGTATTTGATTTCATACCTTGAACATTATCATGGATTCTCAAACATGAGGTAGGGTCGTTATTAGAATCGGGTTTATACAAAACACAGGCCTTTATTCTCCCATGTGAACTACAGTATATGATTTAGATGCCAGATTTCTGTTGTCTGATCTGCTCCCATTTAAATCTATTTGCTGTTCAAACATTTACCTGGAGGATTGGGCATATTCACTCTTCCACACATTGATTCCATCAGTACAACAGAGTTTATCTTCCTTTACAGAAAGACTATGTTTTCATTGGTTATATTACACCCAGCTTTGCTCTCATTTAGCTATTTTTGCAATTGCTGTTAGGCTTTCATCAATGAAAGGCATACTTATTGACTTTCCACATCAAAAGCCTTGCGGCAGCTCAAAGGTAATTACTACTAATAGGTTTTCAAAATGAAACATTTGCATGAAGTGTTGTTTACATATTGCCAATTCCACACCCTCAGTGCTAGGGTGGCTTGCCACATTTTTCCATTTCATCATGACAAAACCTCCATGCACAAAGCCAGCTCTATAAAAAAGTCACTGTTCCTGCTTGGTGTGCATCACAGGTGTACTGCTGCTAGAACACACTAGAAGAGAGCTCCTCCACCTTTCATTCTCCAACAGAGAATATAAAGTGTCTGCATCTCTCATTTATATTAATATCTATGTATATTTTAGGTGCTTGAAAGTCCAATCATCTCTGAAGTCAGAGGACTTGAACCTACAACATTTCCTGTAACTAAATAATTAAATACGTTGTCAAAGAAGTGCAGGTGAAAGCTCTATTGGGGATGGCATCATATTTCACATCCACACTGCTGTCATGTGTGTTCATGGGAACAAAATATGTTTATAACACGTCTGACTGTACATACAGTATGTGTCTGGTGTCAGTGTTGTGTTTGTCAGTGTGTGGTCGTGTGTGTCTCTGCAAGTGGCGGGAGAGAAGCTCAAGTGACTAAAAGCTCTACTTATGCTGCTGTAACATGGACATCATTGTAACATCATTGGAGAATAGTGATTGGTGATTAGTGTTGATGTTATGGTGACAGCTGCAAATAATTGAAGGTATGGACTCCAATTAGTAGAAAAAAAAATTCAATGAAACTGCAGTGGTCAAATACTTTGTTGAAGACTTGCACTCTTGTATAATTACATACTAAATTGAGTCATTCCTTTGACCTCAATGCCTCACACACACAGAAATAAACACTAAATCTAAAATCTAAATCTAAAATCTAAATCTAAAATCTAAATCTAAATCTAAAATCTAAATCTAAATCTAAAATCTAAATCTAAAATCTAAATCTAAAATCTAAATCTAAATATCTAAACAATATAAAAAAGGAGAAGGAGGAAAAAAAAACTTTATAGATTTTGATACACCTGCACTTAAACACACACATACAGTAGTTCATCAGACTAATAGTGCCTTCATTAAAAGAGGATCCAAGGAGCTCAGCCATTATTATCCATGGATTAGAAACTAAAGAAACCCTTACCCTTTTTGCCCAAAACCATGTGTGTGATTTTTTTGGGCCTGAGAAAACAAAACAAAAAGGTATGTCCTTGCCAACTTACTGTGTTTATATTCTTTAATGAATCATTTCTGATCCAAATTTAATTATCTTGTCCAAATGCTGAAGCACAATTGTCTCCATCCTTTTCATGCCAACACAAAATCCCATTCATCTGCCCTCCTTCTGTACCCACTGGACTTTATTTTACTATGAAAAAATCCCACAGACAGCATTGCAGGTTTGCAGCTGAGTCTTGCTGTATCACCCAGGGTAAAACTTATTTTAATTAATCCTTTATATTGTCACAGCATGAAAAATATGTTTGCATGTTTGTAATACACATTTGTAATGTAATAAATGTAAGACATGTATTTATGGTAAGAGATAAAATGGCCATGATGTGTTATCACAGAGAAAATGGAAAAAGTACAGGCTTCACTAATAATAATGGTGCAACCAGCATATTCACAAAATAAATTTTATGGTTTTGGTTGTACATTTTGGTTGTGTGTTTTGGTCTATTTGCACCACCCTTTGTGCCACACACCCATTTACGTTTTAACACATGGAATGCCAGCAGAAAGCAGTAAGCTGCTGCACCGGAACTGATGAATGATTAAGAATCTTAAAAGTCTTGGTACCCCTCTCAAAAATGTGCCAAATAGAGAGGAAGCAAATCAAGAATCTGCAGGGGACATACAATTAGATGACTGAAAAGGGGAAGGAAGTTGATGATGGACTGCAACACGGGGAACTTCAACCATGGTTAGCTTTGTCTCACTTCCACTTTGTCAGTTTATATTAAATATATAAAAAGTTTTTTACCACCGTCTGTTTATAAAATAAAACAGAAGGTGGGGCAGCTATTGTATGTTGATGTACTGTATTTGCATAAACACACTGGAACACTGGAAGAGCAATGTCTTATTCATGTATTTTGTAAAAACTTGCAACCTACTTGAACCACACTTATGCAGTGTTTTTATTTGGGCTCGAAGTAACTGTTTTAAAAGCTACATGTTGCTGTATATCACCTTTAACTTGCACATGCACACAGATAGCACTGCACCTCTGGTACAGAAGAACTTGATTGGACTGCACAAATTCCAGAAGGAAATCTGTTAATTTTGGATAAACTGGACTGCTGACTGTTAGACAGGTCTTATCACTCAACATTAGTGTTTCACTTCACTAATGCATTTGTGTCAGCCTGCAGCCAGGTTCCAACATCTGCTAGAGAGCTTTCAAAGAGGCTGTTATAGCGGCACATTAATGATGGAATGGCAAATTCAAATATCACATATGGCGCAGAGCGTCCTCTGTCCACACACTTTGATCAGTGCAACTGTACAGTACGTTAAGCAGCAATTCGTTCCACTTTTTACTGCTGGCAAAGAGAGGTATAGCATACAACAAAGGGAATAATGGTTATTTCAAGCACTGTATCATATTATGCAAATGCGTGAGGTAATTTTGACGATGACCATGGGTTGATTAAGAATAGAGCTCACGTGCCTTGTGGAACCAAACTGATTAGCTTGCTCATAAAGAGCTGCAGTCGAGTTTTTCTATTCATAATCTGCAGTGGAGCCCCATGTGGCGTAGCATTACTAAAGCCATTAGTCACGCAAAAACATACAGAGACATACAGAAGCACACATGTTCGCAACACATACACACACAAATATGCAAAACATTATTGGAGGTCAAACAGTGTATGACCACAAAGCAGGGAAAGTGTATTTAACATATTATTTATACCTGGTCTCAGTCAGCCATGTTCTATGTTTGAGTTTCATGAGAATTTAAGTAAAAAAAATAGACAAATTAGAATGGTCTACAGTGTTACTATCAAGCATGTGTGTGTTAACCCCAGCAGAATGGCGTGCCTATAACACAAAAATTTACTAACCTTGCACACTAGGGAGGGTTCTATCAGCTTTTTTTTATGTGCATTTTCAATTTGTGCATAAAAAAGCCAAATGGAAACAGAATTTTTGAGATGTCTTGAAATACAGCATATAATTTTTTTTTATGCTATATTGTGGGAGGAAGGGGAAAAGTTGCATAAATTAAATAAAAGGCATATGCAAATAACTGCAATGGAAACAGGTTGAGATTCCTCTGTGTCTTTCTGCATACTTCTCTGTCGCAGCAGAAATGCTACAAAGGGCCTGTGGGCCGCTCAAAATGACTTCTAATATTCCCCCGTGTGTAAGTTAGTGAAAGGGTTTTGTAGCCCTGTGTGTCTGGCCAGGTGATGAACAGATCCTCTTCCAGCTTTTATCAAAGATAAGCGGGCCATCTCTCTCTCTCACACACACACGCACACACACACACACACACACCAACATACATGGGGGAGAGGTCTGGATGGCAGTGAGTGATGGGGTCTAGGTGGTGGCTGACACACATAAAACCACAGAGGACAAATCTCTCTTTCTGCCTCTCAGTGTCTCTGTGAGAGGCAAACTGGAGGAGTAAAAGACCTCTCTGGCCATGCAGCATGTTGATGATGGTTGATCGATGAGTTGGACTCAATTGTGGGTTGGTCTGGAAGGTTTTTTTACTGAGTGGGATTGGCTGGCAACTCAGTGTGGGATCTGTTAGAAGAGATCTACCAAGGCATGTTGCCAAATTCTGCTTTACACTATTGTTGGTTGCGTAACATTAAAGGTTGCTGAAGTTCATTAGCAGCAAAATCGATAATAGTCTATATTATTATCATATTTATCAGTGTTATTATCTGTGCTCTTTATGCAACACATGCTGGTATTAGTAATAAAATCATTACAAAGTTTGAAAACAGCAGTTAAAATTCTACTTGATACATAACATCAGTAAAGATTTTCTGGACTTAATTTTGTCCATTTTGCATGTTCTCCCCGTGGTGCGTGGGTTCTCACCGGGTACTCCGGCTTCCTCCCACAGTCCAAAAAACATGCAGATTTGGGGACTAGGTTAATTGGACACTCTAAATTGCCCGTAGGTATGAATGTGAGAGTGAATGGTTGTTTGTCTCTATGTGGCCCTGTGATGGACTGGCGACCTGTCCAGGGTGTACCCTGCCTCTCGCCCTATGTTAGCTGGAGATAGGCACCAGCGCCCCCCGCGACCCCTAGTGGATAAAGCGGTAGAAAATGAATGAGAATTTTGTCCATTTTGTAAATGTCTTATTTAGAGTTTTAAAAAAATGACAATCCAGTAAATAGGGGTCCACATGTAGATGACAGGGCAGCGGACAAGCTCTCACTCAGACCCATGCACCAGTCTTCCAAATGTGGATGCTTCTGGTTGAATAAAAAGACACAGTACTAGACAAAATACTTAAGTGTAGAACCAAAGGGTGATGCTATGGTGGTTTCTTCATTTTCATCTTAATATTTAAAGTGCTTTCAGATAAATGTGTTATAATTAGGCTCTTCACAAATAACTGGAGCTGATGTTCATATTTTTCCTGCCTTTGTGTTCTTTGCATCCTTGACATTGTTGGTTTGTGTTTTAGATCAGGCAACTATTCAGCGTCATTGATGACTGCAAAATGAGTGGTATGTGCTTTGCTTAAAATACTTGATCCTGTACTCGTATCCTTCTCTATATTTTTATTGTACATGTTACTCAGTGACCTCATTCAGCTTACATTGACTGAAAAGAGCAATTGCACAAAGTGTTCAGAGAGAAGGTTGCATTGAGACGACAATCTTGTTTTAGTCAAGGGGTGTTTTAAATTTAGTTTTTATCAAAGACTTAAAATTATTGTTTCATCCATGTATAAGCAAGACACTGTGATGACAGTTCCCTATGATTAAAGCTGATGATGCTGAAAAGCAGCTCTATATTGTGACAGGTACCACTGATCTAGAGTGTTTACCCAGTGATCTCTCATAGCCCATTTGCACAGGTCAAGAAACCTGATCTCTGAACACTAAATGTTTTTTGTACATAATATGTATTGAATTGTTATCTATAAATTCTTTGGGTTGTTTGTAGCACATTACAGATGTGGTGACCAAAGACTGTGTCAAGCCAAACGTTTAAAAGATGCTTGATTTCTTGTTATTCATAGTATCTGTTTCTATTTCAGGAACATGGTAAGGGGCAGAGTTCATCTTTGTGTTGCTTTTCCATACTTGTCATCTGTTTTTAAAAGGTGATTTTTCTGCAAGTCAAAGAGTCTAAAAAATGCCTTTGCTTCATTTTGTCAGCTTAGTTTTTTGACATTCTTTTTGATTTCGTGTTGTAAATCACTACTATGTTTTTCACCTTGTGATCATCAGTTTGACTGATCTATTGTAATCTTCTTTTTAAAGGAATGGAATGAAAGCTAAACTTGACCAATTACTATTGAGTTTGCATGATTTGCTTTGCCTAGTGCAACTAACACAATATCATCCTTTCAGTGGATGAAAAAAATCAATTTCTAGATTTAGATGTGTTAATTTGACTTCCTGACTAACTGTTCTTTCCCCTAAATTGTATTGTAATGAATCCTTTCTCCCCTCAAGTTCCATGCAAAGTATATATCCAGTCCAGGAAGGAGATTTCAGGCTCCAGCCTGATTAGTCTTTTGGGTTGCAACTTGAAAAGGTGGTTTATTGTAATGGAAACACGTCGACATCAACTACAATCAAGAGGGCGGAGAGTCGAATAAACACAAGGGGGGAAAAGAGGCCCAGCATGATTGCATTAATCCTTCTTAGCCACAATTGATTTTTTTAACGGAAACCCTCAATCATTTATCAATTGAGAACTGAGAAAGTGGCTGGAGTGATGGTGAGGCTCATGTGAACATGTGAACAGATGATAATACGGAAAAATGAGAAACAAAAAACAAAAAAACAAAAACAAAAAAAAAACAACAAACAAACAACATTTTACTTTTTATAGCATCATCAACAAGAGGGAGCTGAGTGACTGTTTTCCAAAACCGTATCTGATGTTAGTCTGTATTTCGCAAAATGGCACACCACTATGAGAGCTCTGCATAAGCACAGCGTCAAAACATTTTAAGAGTGAGTGACTGTTTTAATTAATGTTATGCACACAGTTCTCACCAGATGTATAAAAATACGTTGGGTTAATATTAATCCACATGGGAATGAAAGTGATATTGATCCTTATTTACTTTAGTTCACAAAGTGAAACATATTTCATAAAACGTGGGGGTGTAACTTTCCTACACTGTTCCAATGTGTTTTGCAAGCGTCTATCCATCATTCTGGCTCACTTAATATGAGGCCACTTTTCATTCATACACCCAGCAGTAAATGTACTATCATGGTTGAGTGGAAACAATCATTAGCAGAAGGGAGGTGATCAGGCTGAGCCACGGAAGGAAAATGACTCATGTTATTCAGCTGCTGATGTATAGGGTCTGCTCAGGTTTGCAGTCTATGATGTCAATTTTTAACCCACCCAGCTGTAGCTACAACTCTTGTCAAGGGTGTGTAGGAGGCATGTGGTCAGTCTGTCTCTCTGTCTGTCGTGTTTTCTGCTCCAATTCGCCCCTTTGTCTTTTTCTGCCCTGCCGTCCTTCATCCTCCTCCTCCTCTTCTACACTTCCTGTGCCAGCCTTATACATCTGCTTTCATCAAATGTCCCACTGTTCTGCTCAAGGACAATCTGCAGTTGCACACGCAGCATGCTAGGACAACCCACACACATACGCACATGCAGTACAATGAGGTGTGTGTGTGTGCGTGTGTGTGTGTGTGTATGCATTGTGTAGTACATCTAGGTGATACACCTCTCTTGTCGTCGACCATATGGGAGTTTGCCTGATGTAAGGAAGGGAACCAGCCCTGCTAGGACAGTTGACACAACACAGATGCCAGGCCACACATGAGCACTGACAAACACACAGACAACACACACACACAGTGCAAAACGTGTGGTGTTGTTCGAGTGGTAATGAAGCAGGAGTGGGAGGACGGCTGGTTTGCCTCCCACTGCCTTATGCTAGGGGAGTTACCCAGCTCACTGGTGAAATGACAGAGAGCCAGCACACACGCACACACACACTAAATAGTTCTCATTTTTTAATATTAAGAAATGTCACATCTATGTGAGAATGCTGTATCACTTCACCAAGAGGAGCAACTTTGATGCTGCAATTTCAAACAGTGGGTAGAAAAAGATATTGTGACCATGCAGCAGAACAACATGCTATATAGAACACACTACATGCTACATGCATATGTGCATGTGACCTCTAACTCTTTTAAAAATTATTTTAGGTAGCTGAGTTGTGTAAACCCATTCTTCTTTTCATATTTTTAATCACACAGCACATCATTTTTTTGCAGCACATCTGGTTTTGGGCGTATCATTTTTTTAAATACAAGCAATGGGGAGAGCTCCTCTTCAAGCGAACCTTTTGAAGTCTGTTTCTCGAACCTACCCTTGTTTTAAAAATAGGGGATAATTGTAACACAAAACAGAATCCAGCACAAAACAGCATATGAATGTATTGTGTAATAGAATGACATGGCAGACAGCTTATCATAAGAGTTCGGCAACGCCTGTGATTGACCAGCCACTGTCAATAAACCTGGCAGAAAGAGAGAGAACTTCTCTACTCACTACGTTCTGTTTTTTACTGTGAAAGTCTCATTGTGGAAGTAGTTGTGAACATGTGTCTGTTTTTTATTATTATTTTTTTAATTTCATCATTACTCTACACTATATGTAGCTTACGCAAATGTGTAATGTTTTTCTCTTGCCTAGTTATCACTTTTTGTTATGTCGTTTTCATGTTTCAAGAAGTGCTATGTTCTAAGCATCAAGACAATTATTAAGATACAAAAACACATCTGGGTTCAGTGACAATAACACACAAACACACACACAAAATGCATAAATTAACATTTGTGTCACTGATAAACAGTCTTTGTAGCAGATCTAAAAGTACATCCAAATCATGAATAAATGTGAAAGGTGTATAAGTAAGGTATTGTGACCAGATGGACCTCCCATCAACCATGTGTCATTGCATTAAAGGTCAATGTTATATTTAACCGCATTTTAGGACATGCCCTGTTCACCCCAACATAACTTAACTTAAAAAAATACTTGTTTCTGAAAAAGTTTCACTACAGCCCTACCTTTGGAAGCCTCCGTGTCATATGGCCCGCTGGTGTTGTCAGTAAGGTCAGGTAGCCAGGCGTCTTTGACTGACGACTTGAAGACATGGCGGTTATCCAAACTCTGGATGGGCCTGAAGTTACTCCGCAGATACTCCACTGACTTGACATGGTCCTGCTGCTCCGTGGTGAAGATCGAGTAGAAAGCTTCCAACTGACGCCGGCAGGTAGACAGCAGCAACAGAAACAAGGAGAGAAAGCAAAAGTTTTAGAACCAGGAGGAACTCTGAGCTACTCATGGTGACTTTAAGCTGGTGATTTTAAATGTGTCCCACAGCGGTATGAAGCCATTTTCACGCTCTGCTCAAAAATACACAGTACGAGAATGCAGAACACAGATAACTACAAGTTAAGAAAAGATGAAAATTTAATGAGCCCCATGAGGAAACTGGGTCACCGCTGCAGCAAAACAAAGGCTTTTACATAAAGGAGAATACGGAAATACCTGACAAATAATACCCAAATATGAGGAACATTTGGAGTAAACAATATATTCACACATCAGAAGAAATATGAACAATTACTAAAAAGTTTACAAAATATCACAGTTTAGTTTAGACAACATTAAAATAGTACTAATTAAGCTATGAAGAAAACAGGACTCATCCAGCAGCAGTGATTTTTTTGAAATGTTCACAGCTTGCTTCAGTATTTTTCTCTAGGGGGAATAATTTGACATTTTGTGAAATATGCTCATTCTCCATACTGCCAAGTTTTAAATGAAAAGAATCCTGTGTCTGTAGAATTGATACAGAGAGGAGGTAGAGCCAAGATATGATTGAGTAAGCCGTGCTTAGCACATTTGAAGACTGGAAATATATTGATAAAGTCCACTTGCAATTCAGAAGAAAATATGACACCACAAGTAACCTCACATCAAGGTCCCTGGTTCAAAACGTTCACGTAGGGCCTTTTTGAGGACCTTTGTCCCGGTCTCATTGCCCCTTACACTACCCTTGCCTCTTGGCCCTTGGAACTGAGTTACAGGCTTTTGCTGTAGCAAAGCAGAGACATGTCAGAAAACGTTTGGGGGTACTTGTGCGTATGGATACTCTGGGGACACACCAGCTTCCTGTCACAGTCCAAATACATGCAGATTAGAGTAAGATTACCCTGTATGGAGATTCTGAATTTACCATATGTGTGACTGTGAGTGTGAATAGTTGTCTGCCTTTCTATGTTGACCCTGTGAAAGGCTGGTGAACTGTCCAGTGCATATCATGCCTTTTGCCCAAGGTCAGCTGAATATTGGCTGCAGCTCCCTCCACAATCCTCAAAGGATAAACAGTAGATCATTAATGAATGTGACATTAATTAAGCTTAAAGGGAAAAAAAAAAAATTGTAGGAAGATTATGCAAACTACTCTTTTCAGCAAGGTATCCAATCAAAACCCAGAATAAAAAACATAACAGACAAACAGGCATGTATAAACACCATCCACTTTATTAGGTACACCTGTTCATCTGCTTGTTAATGCAAACATATAGTCAGTCAATCACATGGCAGTAATTCAATGCATTTAAACATGTAAGCATTGTCAAGACAACCTGCTGAAGTTAAAACCAAGCATCGGAATGAGAAAGAAAGGAGATTTTATTAATTTTGGTTGTAGCATGGTTATTTATGCTAGACTGATTTTTTTCAGAAATTACTGATCCCCAAGGATTTTTATGTACAACCATCACAAGCCTTTACAGGGAAAAACATGACTTGAGAGGTGGCCCCAAAGGTTTCAAAAAAAAAGGTCAGGTTGTGTCAGACATCTTGGGGATCTTGGGGAAATATTGGGGGAATATTTCAGTGAGTGAGCATTCTCATGGCCTGCATCTGTTGTACCACGAGCTAATTGTAGTTATGGTGTTCTGATTGCATATTAATTTTGTACCAGTGTGTCTTTGGGGCCAGTGACACACTCCACACAGCCCTACAAATGTACTGTTGTAGAGAGTTGGCCAAGTTCTTAAAACAGTCAGTGTTTTGATGAACAAACTGAAGCAGAGTACTGTTGACACATTATTTGCATAAACAGTGTCTGAAGCCCATCAGCAGCAGCAACTCACGCCAGGCACATGATGGATGATGAATTATTGAAAATGGCTAATTTTCAAATCCTTTGGCCCCAAAACTTGGCCAAACATACATCCATGTATGGACCAAAACCATTCATTTTTGATTGAACCAATTCAGTCACACCTGGTTTCACTATAGGGGAATTGTTTGTCATGTTTGAGACACTAGTAAGCAGGTGTGGAAGGATGGACGATGTTTCAAGAAGCAAATAGGACGGGGAATAGATACAGAAACCACTGCCTCTGTTAGTTTTTAAACCCTATACAAATATCTCCAAGATGAAGTATTATCCTCTGCAAAACAGTTTTGTCAAAGTGGTTTAATCTGAAATTATTTGCCACGTTATCAAGCTGTGAACATTTTGTACTGCGTTGGTTAGATGTTGAAGTTGGCCTCTTCCTGTTGCCATTTGTCAAACGCGTGCTGTGTTGCAAGACGGGCGAGCAGACATGGATTTGCACTGTGTGATTGAAGTGTCATCTCTCTGCCTGTGTTGGCAGATGGATATTCTGTACAATGTGTTTGGAAGCAGTGCACTCAGACAAACAGCTTGTGTGCAGGCAAGTGCTGAGAAGGAGAGAAAGGGGGAGGGAGGAGGGGATGTGTGCTAAGAAGGCTGATTCACTGTTATTAAGGTAAAACTCTCTGCGACAAATTGTCTGAAGACAGAGGATTTTTCTGCAACTCTCTGAGCAGTTTGACAATCACATGCATAAAACAGAAAGCAGATCACAGCAAAACAATGTGTCTAGCCAGACTTTGACTAAAATGATATATTATTATACCACATTTTAAATGTCTAATGTCTAAAAGGTACAAAGTTTTGGTTTAATGGTAAGAAATTGAATATACTGCCCAAAAATTTGATAAATAAATGTACAATCACTCTGAAATTTCAAATTGTTTTGTTTTCATAGCTTTACAACAAGATTTCTATTTAATGCAATGGTCTTGCTTTATGGAGGCTGCCATCTTGCATTGCTGTTCCGGCAGCCTGATCTTCATTTCACATTTTGAAAACATTTTAAAATAGCATAGCTTATAGATTAATTTGTGCAACTGAATGGGTGAATGGCAAAACAATAGGTTATAGCACCAAGAGTAATCATCAAGAGTAGGACAGCCTAAAAATGGAGCATTTACCATTTGTAACACAATCAGTCTTCAAATGCAGCCTTTTGAAGGATGTGGGCCCTGAATCTGGATGCATTTCGAATTCCTCTGGAGACCATGAATATCATTATCAAACAGTAAGACAGTGGAGGCAGTTGGTGTTTAGATATCTTTGTCTGGAACAAAGTGATGCATGGAACATCCCCACCTTTTGCAAGGGTAAAATAATAGCAGTGAGGAAGTTTACCTTATTTCTGAGCAGAAATCCCAAACCCCCTTAGCTGCTGCAAAACAAATGTACAAAGCCCATAAAACATTAGCCTGCCAGCTTTGGTGACCAGCTTTAGGGGTGACTTTCTCAAATGACAAAAGTTAGGTGTGAGCGTCAAAGCAAAGGATTAATAAGAAAAAAGCCCCAGTCTGACTCCACTGTTTACCGAGCCATATTTAATCCTCAGGATTTTTGCTGGACAGAGCCAAAAAAACAAAAAATAACACAGATCTAGCCACAAC
Source organism: Brachirus orientalis (assembly GCA_016785285.1). Lineage (NCBI taxonomy): Eukaryota > Metazoa > Chordata > Actinopteri > Pleuronectiformes > Soleidae > Brachirus > Brachirus orientalis. Next base: position 4,984,448 of record JAFBJR010000194.1, read on the forward strand.
TATTTACAGTAGTCTATTTTGTTAAACATTCCAGAGCTTTGTTGTGCACTAATGATTTAACATTAACATTTTTTTTTCAAGATGCAGGTTGCAGTCCTCATTATGACTTTGTAAAACTGCTGTGGGCTGGCATTAATTGTCTCTTTAAACTAAGGGTGGAATCAGTCGGTCCAGTAGAGTTTAGTGTAGTCCTAAAATAGGTCCTTAATTCCTGAAACAGCAGTTTTGTTTCCAAAACATCAAAGATACTGATGTTCTCTAACCGCTCTTTCATCAAACTGCACTGCAGTTCAGCCTGGCATGGTACAGTTTGTAATAATTTATATGGTATGGTTTTGTAATGGTTTGTATGGTGCACTCTGATTTGTCAGGAAATTATGTAGGCAAGATACCAAATAGCTACGTAAATACAGTGACATTATACCAGGGTAAGACACGGTAAACAAAAGGCACAATGGGGACATCCAGGTACTTGATGGCCAACATATTTTTGGCAGAGAGGACCAGAGGGCAGAGGTCAGTACCATCTTCAAAGGGAAATTAAGTTGTCATAGTGCACACCACTTCTGCATATTCCTCTCAGAAAACCTGGGTTTTTTTCACTATAAAACTAGCATATTAATGCAAAGACATGTTGTTTTTTAGACTGCAGGCCTGGTTGGTTTGACCATTCCTGACTTCTGGATATATCATTGTGACAATAGTTACTGGCTCATAACAAAATAAGCAATGCAAAATTGAAAAAAAAAAACAAATTTCCATACACTTCTGTTTCCCAATTTCCACTGCACATCCAAGAAAAATCAAATAATGGATTATTTTGTCTTTTCCATTTTCAGTGATTGTTGTGTTTCATTTTTAATTTCCCTATTTCTCAATGGTACTTTTCCAATTTTGGTTTTATTTTCTCAAAATGAAAATCTGTTGGCCGTCAAGTATATGGACCATCCAGCATTTCATTTTCTTTCTACTTGGAATCCTTTCTTCATTGTTGCTCCTCCATATAGGTGTCAACCCACAATTCTGTGATCATTGTCACATTCTCTGATCGCTTTCCATAGAAAAAAAGTAGTTACAGTATAATGTAAAGGCAGTGGATAATGTAAAGTCAAAGATCATTACTATAGAACTTAGGGTTCTGCATTATTTTTGATAACTGTTTGTTAACTGGGAATAAGTGCATCAAGTAATAGTTTTCAGTAGAAAACAAAAAAGTGGTTGACATTATTATGCAACTGATTGTCTATCATTTTTTATAGCTCGAGTGTCTTCAGACACATTTTGAGCCCACATAACTTTTGCTCTTCTACTGTGTTCGTAACTGTACACTTGCACTATTTGTGTAAATTATTCTTTATAGCTGGTGTTTCTGCTCCCACATTGCATTACAGATATGTATGAGGCTGAAAGCATTTTTCCCTTCCTCCACTTTTTGATCACCTTCAGACAGTATACATCAGGATACAAAGTCTCAGTCACAGCTGAGGAAGATTCAGTGGCAGTATATGCAGATTGTAGGCAGACAATCAACAACATCTTCTATCCATCTTCTATCCACACTTTTTTTGAGTAACCACTACCTAGACCTAAATCCATTTTTTTCCTTTTACATTTACAGGCAGTAAATAGAACATATTTTGACTCCATGCTCTCTAAAGGAAGGGAAATAGCAGCAGTTTGCATCCCATCAAATACATCCTGTATGTGGTGTTGTCAATGTGACTTTGGGGAGACTGAAAGATTTGTCATTGCTGCAGGCAATGTAATACACCAGCCTCAGGTTCAGGTTGACTTGGCTAAAAACCCTGCAGAAAAGGAAACTCTTTCTGCATAGATCTCTACTCACCATTGTTTCCCAAAAGCACTGGCTTGAAGGTGATTTGCAGATCAAAACATGGACATCTGTAGTCATCCAGATTGCGGCATGTCAAAGCTCTGTACATTGACATATGGCTGTTTACTACATCTGTGATTAAATTGTTCAGGCCAAAATTGAGACCGATAGGGCACCAAGTTTAGTAGCATCATTTTGACAGGCAGGCACTAATAGCTGTCCACTTAATAGTCTGTCATCATGTTATGATAAAACACTTTAAAGGTGCTACTGTATACATACATTTTGTCATTGGCAGTGAACAATTCTAACAGTGACTAGATACATTTCAGGCCCAAACAAATATCAAAACCAAGAGTTGGAGGGGACAATGAATTCCGTACATAATTTTAAGTGTCAGGTTACAGAGGGACAGGTATTATCAGAGGCTAGGATGGGGGATGAGGAGTAATGGTGGTGACCACGGTAAGAGGTTTTCTGTTAGAAAGGTACAGTAAGTGCTAGTGGTTAGCCTAAGTGGCTTGAAGCTTATTAAGTATCAGAATTTCTAAAAACAATAAACTGTCCCAAAATAGCATAGACTGCAGTGTATGTTGTGTATACGAGCCACCACCCAAGCTGATGCAAACTCTACATCCGGGTCTCAGGGAGTGTAATTGACCTAATCTGTTCATATGCCCACATATAAAAAGCTTTTGCAGGCATAATTCCACTGCGTGCACACAGCCACTGGGGCTCAGGTGTTACTAGATTTTATTAACTCCACACTGCTGTTAGTGCAGGGGAGGAGGGTGGGTTTGCCTCTCCTGTGTTGAAAAAATATCAGCCAACAATTCCTTCATCCTCAGGTTTTAATAAACAGTTTAACATGTCATTGATATCCAAATGAGTATCAGAAAGTATGCTGAGGTTTGCACTGGTCCTCTTGTATGCATGAGTGATTAATTAATTAAAAAAAAAAATAAATAAAAAATAAAAAAAAAATAAAATAAAAAAAAAACCTCATGTGCACATGTACAGTGAATTAATGACCACATCATGGAATCATTGAAGTGAAGCATTGTGACAAGCTCACAATCCAAATTTAAATCTTCTCAAAATCTTCTCCAATTTAAATCGTCTCAAAATCTGGTTTAGCTGTCTTCTGTGAGTGTTGCCATATGCCAGGTGGGGAAAAAATCTCACATTTCCCCACTTGGAATTGCTCCTTGGAAATGAACCTCACCAGTAATTCCCACTTGGCAGCTCATATTTAGGGTAAGTATGTGAGACCAGCATTGCAAAAGCCATCTTTGGTTGATAGGATCTGAGACATGGTTTCCCTCTCTCCTACACTCACACATATACACATGTAAGGTGGACAACTACAAGTGTGGAAAGTCGACATGTTCGTTTGAAAGGAAGGCATTTTATGTGAGTTGCTGTGTAAGAGTCTGGGCATCGATCTACAGTACTTTAAAAGCAGGCTCAGAGCCACCGCTGTATCTCCTGCTGACCTACTTCAACTGTTATCCAGACCAAAAGGCTCACAGACAGAGAAGAGAGAAAATAAGCACAGAGGCAGAAAACAAACAATAAACAGAGTCTCCATCAGTTTTACAGTTTTAATTCTCCCTCTAATCTGTCTTTTCATCTGCCTTTATGATATTTTTTTCATAAGAGTTGCATAGAGGGGAAAAAAGAAGGGGAAACAGAATGACTTCATAGTCTTTTGAACATGATGGTCAACAGCCAGAAACCAGAAAAGATCACTGACTTCCTACTTGACTTAAGCTGATTAATATACCCCATTTCATATCCTGCTGGTCTTTGCGTCATTTTTTTTCTGTGAAGAATTTTTTTGTGAGGTACACAGACATCATCGCATGGTTGCCTCTGTGTCATGTCATGCAGCAGCCATGTAGTGATAAACATCGTGGCTTTCATTTAATCTGTGGTTAATACTGCATTAAAGAAATGTCTATGCCAAGAGTATAGCCTTTAATCCAGGGGCTCCCGCAAGGCAACAGTTGGACAACAAAGTGGAAGATACATGTGTATATGTAGTGCTTTTGTTGATGCGTTCTCTGTTCCAGGTGTAGGTGGACATGCAGTCATGAACTCTCACTTAGGCCCACCTTATTCGTTTGAAAATCTATTTCTTTTAGCTTTACCCTTTAGGGGTCACCACAGCAGATCATCTGCCACAATTTTGTCCTCTCCCTTGTGTTATCTTCTGTTACACCATCTGTCTTTATATCCTCCTTCACAACATCCATGAACCTTCTCTGTGGTCTTTCACTACAGTGTATTTAAAATCTCATTCATTCTGGTGCTAGGCCTGGTATGACAGAGGACAAAATACTGAACTTTAGGCTTAAAAATGAGAGTTCACAGCTACTTGGTCTTACATAAGAGGGTTGATGTCATTGCTGGTTGTGTAGGTCTGAGCTCAAACACTGGAGAAGATTATTAAAGACCAAAATGTAGACACTCAGTAAACAGTAACACCTATTTGCAAATACACACAAAGAGTTAAGTCCTAGCAGCCAGAAATGAACAGAGTAATTAGTTTTGTTCTTTTTGCTAATTCATCTGGTGTTTGTATGTGGAAAGGGGAAGAGGAAACAGCTGAAGATAGCATTGCACTGTAGATATACAGTACAGTGTAGACAACAGGATTCACTGTGTTGAATATACAGTAACTCCAACTTACAGCACACATCTGTGATTTGTTTATTCAAATAAGAATGCAGCTGTACCTTTACTTTGTCATGGGTAAAAAAAAAATAAATTGGGTTTAGAATGATTCTGATCCTTGTAGCAGTATAGCTTGTTATAAATCATATTTCTTTACTTCTGTGAATCAAAAAAGTGCAACTTTGTCTTGTCAGCTAAGATTTTTTTTTTTTCATGCTCCATTTTGAGCAATAATGTGAATAATCGGAAAATAATATCCTGTGAAGTACAACCTGATGTCAAAGTCAGTCAAATTGTTAAAATGCTGTAGTCAGCTTAATTAGTAGGAACTTTTGGTCAGCACATTCATTAAAGGTCAAGATCACAGTCGAAATGTGACTAAAATGTGGTCTGAAAAATGTATCCACCAAAAGATGGTGGAGATAATATTGACCAGAAAACTTTTCTCCATCATCTTATATAAGTGGTGTCACAAAGACGTCACAAAGAGCATGACATTCTCTCTGTCTCAGCCTCCCTAATCATCCTACCTCCATCTCTTGTGTGTGTAAAACGCCCCCTCACTGCCTCATTGCATCGACCTGTTCTGTTGACGTCAAATAGAGCAGCCAATACTCTGTGCATGTTTGGCTCACTCCTCTGCCGCAAGTCTGTAAAGTGTTGTTTAGACTGAAGAAGGAAGATGAGCACAAAAATTACTTCATTCCCTCTCCATAGTCCTTTATTCAAAAAGACTTAAACTGGAGCTGCTGTTCTGTTTCAAATGATGACTCTTATCTCAGTCTTTAAGCTTTTTCAGTGAGATGATGGTTTTATAATCCCATTAACATGGAAATGCAGCCTAGCTGACAGTTTGTTGGGTTTTTTTGCACACAGTTGTTTCATTTATACTGCACTGGAAACATTTTAAAAACATTTAAAGACAAAAGCAAACGCAAAATTTTGCTAGTAAATTGAAAACTGCAAACAGGATGTAGTATAGACTGTATACATGAAAAATCTGGTTGTTCAGCAGTTTGATGAGATAAACATTTCTTGCTTCCACTTAGCCTTGCCAGCAAATGGTCCGTCATTCGGACCCGATACAATTGCTGGACGGAGCCCATTTTCAGATGAAAGACACAGCATACAAATAACAGAGGCAGAAAAATAACATCATAAAAAAGTTAAACATTTGAGCTTTAAATCAAAATCAAAAACAACAAATTGTTGGCATAATAATTTCTGGGATTTGCTGTGGATATACTGTGATCTTAGGTCCAATTTGTAGACAGAGAACAGGACAGAACTGGATCTGTTTGCAGTCTATCTAGTATAACCATTCCTGTGCTTTTGGACACCTTTTGGCGGATTGGCCGTCTGTTGCATATCACACATTCCTCACCACCTGATACAAAACTCTGGGGGATTTTTTATTCATAAGGGTATCTTTAATTAGAGTGTTAGAGTATTATATATTAATGTATGGTGATTGTGCAGTTCCAGTAAGGACTTTTCTGTCTCTTCAAAATCAGACTTCACCATTATTTTAATTCTGCATTTGTGTCTGTGGTAAGTAAATTCACTAAAATGCCACTGGCATTAATTTACTGCACCACTGACTGAGGGGAAAAAAATAGCTTAATATATTTAGTAATTTAAATCATATTACTCTTTAGGTTTTATTTTCACCTTGTTAAAAAAATTGGTTATGTAATGAATGCAAAATCTTCAGTACATGAACCTCATAGTGTATATGTACATTCTGAGTGTGGCATGCAAATATCATATGCTTCCCAACACAATGTGAATAGTGAACGTATAAAAAACCAGGCAACAGAAGTTTTGCGGCTCACTGGAGTGTAATTTCTTCTCCACTTGGCTCTGTGCTGATAGCAGCACATGGGTTTATTAATGAGCATTCAATGGTGGAACTGTGCCTCCAGGTGACATAAAGATTTATTCAGAGTTCGCATGGAGCTTTTTTTTTTTTTTTTTTTTTTTTTTTTTTTTTTTTTTTTTTTTTTTTTTTTTTTTTTTTTTTTTAAAACCACTTAAATATAATTTTTCACACCGAAAGATATTCTTTATTGACTTTTATTGAATGAGCTATTAAGTAAAACACAAGCTTCATTGAGACTGGGCATTTATGCTCACACCAAGATAATACATGATAGTTGTTCACCAGACGTAAAGATCCGGTTCCACTAAATAATGGTGTATAGTCAGGGATGAAAGCTATGAGTCCATCTGACTTAAATAAAGTTGGAGAAATGTTCACAAATTCAGCCCATCTTGCTGTCAATAACTTAAGGGTAAAGCTCTGTCAAAACATAATCAACAACTGACTGAATGTAGAGTTAAAAGCTGTGTAGTAGTACTGGCAAGAATTTGGAACTACTTTTTCGTCTGTGTATAATAACACTTTATAGTGACTGAAAGAAGACACCCAGAATTGTCAATATTATAATTTGAAGTCATAGAAAATTAACCACGACAGCATTATATTCCTGGGAATTTTTGTTCTTTTCCACAAAGAGCCGAGTTATTAATTTCAGTGAACCTGCCACAAGCAGCACCACTCACAGAGCTGATTATTTCTCTTTCTTCTTTCATGTGAAGTCCAACCTGAATGTGAACTTGACTCACACATTTGCATTTTTGTTTTTATTCCTTTTTTAAATCTTTCTTTACTCATTTGCATTGTTGGTCATTTTGGGCAGTGATAAGTTTAATATGGCAGGGAGATTTCGCTAAGCTTTGCATCATCATAGATGAAGAGGAAAAGCAGATATAACTGTCTACAGCAAAAGAAGCCACAGTACAGCATATACTGTATGTCACAAATTCACAAAGAGAATTGCTTTCCATGTTACTTTTTGTTTCGAATGGATTGTAGTGCAATAATTCCACATGGCATCATTAGAATGTCAGAACACTGTCAGAGCAAACCTGCTTCTGGCACCATACCATGGATATGCAGAGAATAGAGGTTAAACCGAACATTAAGATGCAGTGATAGACAGGAAGAGACAACGGCGTGATGTCAGCTGGCACCATGTGCACACAGCAGTGTCATCTTGACAATGAAGACTGGTCATGAAATGAAAAGCAAACAAGAGAAACCCTCCAATTTACTCTGGGGAAAGTGAAATACTGAAACCCAATATCTCAGGAATAAATTGAAAAGATGTAAATGAGTGTGCACTTGTATGGTATGTATATGGATTATACTGTATATACATGGATATACTTCAATCTCAATTGGGGAAAAAAGGCCTTTGGGTATAACCTGATTAGACATTTATTCTATATATAAAGATGAAGAACTTAAATACAAGGAAACAGCCGTTTAAAGACAATTTCCACTTCAAGGTTTGGCTCTTTATTTGACGGCCTGTGCAAGTTTATGAAGGACCAAAACTGCCAAATTTAAACTATATCATCTAATAATACAAAAGAAGATAAATAAATGTACAAAGATATCAAAATGAATACACGAATAAAGTCAAAAATTAAAGAAAGAAGTCTCCATATTCACTTATTTATTTCTGTATCTGTTATTCAAGTCCCAGTGTGTGATATTTTGAAGTGTTAATTGGCAGAAATTGAATATATTGCCCAAAAAGTAATTTGCAGCCTTATAATTACCCTTCTTATCCCAACATTTTTCTATTACAGCCTGGACCTGCCCTGTCCCAAGCAATCAGTTTTATCATCAAAATGACAAAATTAAACTCTTTTGGTCATTTAAGCCATAAGAGTTACATCTGTTGAGGTAACAATATTGTTTTTTCTTTGTTGTTAATACTCAAGTCCAATCTACCAAAACATCCCACACTTTTTCTTTCCTTTGTTGTGGGTGTGTTCTATGTGATTGTCACCTGTTTGTATGAGACGGAGATTGGTCTGCTGAAGATGATCCACTCCACCACCTTACTGCAGGGCGGTGTGGTGAGGGAGCCAGTGTAGCGATAGTAGCTTCCTAGCGAGGACGGCAGCAGGTCCTTCAGTACAAACGGCTCCAGAAACGTCTCTTTCTCTGTATGAAAGAGGGCAGGGCAAAGGGGTTCAAATCAATACAACATGATATACACAACACGGTTTCCCTTCAAACTATGGCTTTCTGGAGCAGATCCAAGTGCTACTGTTTCACTGCCTTTAGGTTGATGCTATTGATTTCATTTGCATTGTGTCGGCCCTGTTCAGCGTACCCCTAGTGGCAGACATAATTGTGCAGAACACCTACAGCACCTGCAGCATCACATCGCCAAGCACAAATGTTGACACAGTGGAATGATTCACTGACAGTGTTTACTCTGAACAAAAATCACCACTGATATGAAACACAGTCAGGTCTGTAATGAAATGATAACCAAGGCTTCAACTCTGTTGACTTTTTAAATTATTCTTTTCGACTGAGAAAAATCACACAGAATAACAATGTTATTTACACAACGCCCTTTTTTTTTTTTCCTTCGGCTGTCCTTGAGCTCCCTACGGCCTCACAAGACAGAATGCTTTATGTATTTGAGACAGCCCTTAGTAGCATATGGTGCATTGTTAGTATTGTGTTACCTGATCTGCGCTGTTTTGTTGCATGACAGTGAAAGTTTGAGAATTTCTCTCTGACCGACTTACTATCATCTGCATTTGTGATCGTCATATGGTAAACACATACAGTAGCTTTGGGTAAAGTTAAGTCAGCTGTGTTGGCAGAATGTGAATGGCAAAACTGTAGTGTAAAGCAATTAGTGTGTTCATTGAGATAAGTGATATGTAACAATGGATACAATTCACAAAATTTGTTTCTAGGTGTCTTATATCTTAGTTTAGCTATACAATCGGAGACACCACCTTTCTTTCACATAAATATGTGTATGATAGTCTTTTTTAGACCAGCATGGGACAGTAACACCAGTTAACATTAACACTTGTTGTCTTTTCATGTTAAAGGTAAATTGTTTTCTTATGTGGGTCACAATAAGGCAAAATCTAAGGTCTTGAGGTCTTTGCACCATCAGAATCAAATAAACAGTAAAACAACTGTGAGAAATTCAGATGTGAATCGTGATTCACACCAAGTGCAGTGCAATTAAGCAATTCAATTATAAGGACCAGGAAAAAATGCTTTACCTGGTGGAGTTAGCATCTTAAAATAATGAGTTGATGGTCAGCCATTTTACCTAATGAAAATACATACTAAAGAAAATAACAAAAAGAGAGTAGAGAGTTCCCTTGGTTCACACACTTCAACTGTAACAATTACACTAACCACTTTATGACTAACTTTAGGATTTCTGAGAGACAGTTTGCAGAAAGCCCTAGTTTTTTGTAAATAGTCTCTACTCTGGGTATTTGCTAATTTGATTAATCTTTAAAAAAAATACATTGGTCAGTGAAAAAAAAAACTGTCATACTGCTCAGCAAAATAAAAAGCAAGGGAAAAAAAGCTGTGCAAAGGCATTATCTCTTCAAAATGTTCCAAAGGTCAATAAATATTACGTCAGTATTTTAATCATCTTCTTTGGTGTATTTGTGAAAAGAAAAGGTTGATGAAAAAAGATGAAGTGGAGAGAAGTATGAGTGTGAAAGAGGGTGCTGTAGTGGGGTGGGGGTTGGCAGGATGTACTTGGGGGAATGGAAAATGATGACATGGGCCTTCCTCAAAATGTATACATCAGAATCAGTAAGTATCTCCTTAACCTTAACAAACACTTTTACAGACATGTCTCTCTTCCCAACTTTAAAGCTCAGAAATGCATGAGGAGGAAAACCAATGCATCACTCACGTATGCTCTTGATGCCACATGCAAGCAAACAACTTGAAAGAGGAAGCAGTTGGATGCGGTGAAGTGGATTGTGTAAAAACATCGGTGTGTGGGTCCTGCACGGCAAGTATTTTAAGCTCCAAGCCTCTGGCGAGGTGTCAGAACAGCTGTCCGTTGGTTTAATCATCCTTCTGTGTCCTCAGTCAAGTCTTAATATTTTATTCCTCAGTGAAGCAAAAGCATGCACATTCAGCACAAAGTCACTTTTTGGGAGGCACCCAAGGTCTTTGAGTGTGCGTGACTGTATGGTGCCAGTATTGATCTAAAATGCTGCCATAGCACTGTTGCCATGATCCAATGTCTTACAGTGATCCGAAGAATTTAAATGCCTTTATAGATACGAGGTATGTTCACATAACAACTCTCTTTGAAATGTCTTTTTTTTCTTAAGATTTTTGGAATTTGGTTAGTCAGTGCCACCTGAGACATTATAGAGAAGAACACTCACAATAGCATGACAAAGTTGGTTGACTACACCACGTATCCTGTCCCTTCCTTCCAGAAATCATGTAATAAAGACTGGCCTGATTTCACATGTATAGGAGCACCACCCATCACTTGCCAAAGAAGCATTGTCATTAAATGACCATTCGATTACTCACTCACTCACTCATTTTCTACTGCTTTATCCACTAGGGGTCGCGGGGGGGCTGGTGCCTATCTCCAGCTAACATAGGGCGAGAGGCAGGGTACACCCTGGACAGGTCGCCAGTCCATCACAGGGCCACATAGAGACAGACAACCACTCACTCTCACATTCATACCTACGGGCAATTTAGAGTCTCCAATTAACCTAGTCCCCAAATCTGCATGTTTTTGGACTGTGGGAGGAAGCCGGAGTACCCGGTGAGAACCCACGCACCACGGGGAGAACATGCAAACTCCTTGCAGAAGGCCCCTTGTTCCAACCGGGTTGTGAACCCGGGACCTCTTGCTGACCATTCGATTAATGAATTAAAATTCAAAGTGGTCCAGATGGAGTAAATCTCCTCATGCAAAGGTCCGTAACGTCATGATGTTTTATAATGTTAACGTACTGTTAATTTAAATGTGTGCATCAGCATCTGCATATTTAGTCAACAATTGGCAATTTTTGTCAGTTTTCACACTGAGCTGAATGTGATAGATAGAAGAGACTGTAATAAAAAGTAAATCTTCTTTTGTTTCGTCAAGTCAAAGACAAAATAGGTCTACAAAAAAAAAAGAAAAAAAGAAGCACTTCAGATATATATGGGCTTGTAACTGAGGCAGATAACATGGCAAATTAACTCGCTAACATTATCCAGTTTCTTCCTATAGCATTACTTCACAGATCAAACAGATAGTAATAGTTTTACATAGGTACTTAGACTTTTATATTTAATCAAAATATGATTGATATTTGTCACTGGGTTTCCATGAGCATCATTAAACATCTATGATGAACTTGTGTGAAAATTATTTCATTCATTTTTAAACCTATTAAAAACAGTGCTGCAGTATGAATCTTTGTGTGGTTTTGGAGGGCGAGTGACACATATCTTTTATTAAAAAGATTACACGTTTCACTTCAAACTCCGGGAATGTTATGGTAATTCCAAGGATACAAAAGAAGCAGGAACTCGTTTATCTGCACTGCAGTTAGATTGCTTCATTTGCACACGAAATGAGGTATCGTTTTTTTCATATGGAGGGGAACTTTGTATTTTGCAGTGACAAGTGGATTTTTACTGCAAAACATGGCGCTAATGACTCCCTCTACAGTCTTATCAACAGATGGTGAATGCTGAGATTGATTGTGTGGATTTTATTAGGACTTCATTTTGTTTTTTTTTTTATGTTTACCTCTTCTAAATTGTGTTTTTCTAGCATAGGTTATTTGCATGAATGATACTTGACATTAAAATTTATTTTTATATTATATTAAATCAAAGTTAAATGTCTTATCTTCTATGACATCAAATTTGGTTGCATTCAAGGGAATTGACTTCCTTACTCTACAGATGTGAGGGCCATGTCTTACTGGTCGCCAGCACTTGAAATTAAAGACAAATGGCTTAATTATTTTCATGCATGCTTTTGTGTTTCTTTTGTTAGCTGGAGTAATGATGAACTTAGGGAATGAGGGAAATAGTTTACTCAACTTTTAAATGTTTATATATCAACTTCAGGAAGATTTCTTAGGTTCGGAGCCTAGAGCTGGGAATAATTTGCTTTATATTGGAGTCTTATTCTAAGTTAAGGTATTAAGGTGAGGAGCCAATCAGGAAGTACTAAATGATCAGAAATTTAACAGGAAATGATGTCTGCAACATTTAATCTATGGTTGAGAAATATTTTCATAATCTTTATAAAACTGCATTTATGTCATTCAATTCCCTATTAAATCCAAACTCAGAGCTCTGCTATTAAATTTAAGTAAATGACATTTTCTCTTCCCCCACCAAACAGCCTTTTAGAGGACTATTTCAGGCCTGATACAAACACTAAAATCTTGTCATCAGTCACCAACAAAAACAGGTCATGGTGTATGTTCTGGTCATCATTTCTGGACCAGAACTGTAACTATAGCCCCTTACCCAATAGATTAAAGAAGTTATGATGTGTGTTAAAATGGAATAATCCACTTTGAATGATCGATCAAAAGATATAGAATAATTTGGTTTGCGTTACTGATCATGGGGAAAGTATTCATCCCAGCAGGTTGTGTCCGAGGATTCATCGTGCAGCAGGGACAAAATGGTTTTTGAGTAAGATGGCAGTAAATGATGATAATAAAGCATTAGAGGAATACACTTCTGAACAGTAGTAGCAGGCTTCAATGTAATTAAATAGCTAACTGTACCCTTGTTATGTTTCATTACATGTTGTTTTTTTGATCTGTAATATGTCCAGTTGCAGCACGGTTGCACGGTTGCACGGTGACAAACTAAGATTGAGCAAACTAGTGACATGAGAATGAAATCTCCCAAAGACCAGACCATCTCAGTTGAGTCTGACCTGTGGGGGGTTTATGGAGTTTAGACTGTGCCCTCCATAGAAGGCAGCCCCTGGCTTGTGCATCAACTCATGAACTTTCGAAAGACCAGACAAAGGATTTTTGCATATTGATAAATCAAAATGTTAGATTTTTGTCAGTCTCTGACCTGAGATTGGAAGAGAGACTGTCTTCATTTGCCCTGATGAGAAACTGAGTGTTTGTGCTTAAATGTCTGACAGTCTTCTGAGCTGGAGAAGGATATATGCATGCAGAGTAGACTGGCACACTGAATGTCAATGGACTGTGGAAAATTTAGGTCTAAGGGGTAAGTGTGCAATATGTTCCGTACAGTGCAGTGCACGGAGAAAAAGAATGTGAGGTTTTTTGTGCTCACCGCTTTGCAGAAACACTGTGTCATTTGCTCTGTTTATCTACTCAGGTGTCTGTGCTCCTGGTGCTCTCATGTCACAGTCATTAAATGAAACCCTTCCTCCTTGCAGGCACAAATTACAAGTCCATTAATTCACTATTTTACTCAATACATGTAGTCTCTGTATGATGGCAATTAATTTTTAAAGGGCGTACATGGCTCATGGTGGTTTCCCCTGATTTAAGGTAGTGTGTCGACCCTGTAGCACTTGTAGTGGAGTTCGAAGAAGAGAAGTCCTGTACAAGTTTCCGTCTACCTCAGTTTATCTGTAGCACTGATAATGAGTGAATAAAAGAGAACTCTAATTCACATTTACCTGATGAGGATTCACTGCAGTTTGTCTAGGACTGTCCACGTTTCATCTTAGTGTCACTACAAGTATCTGTATTGGTTGTCATCTTTCACTACCAAACAGTAGTTTTCTTTGATCACAATCAAGTACTTGTTACCAAAGTGTGGGCCCTGAAGATAATGCAGGTGGGCTAAGAAAGGTAAGGAGTACTTACCACTGCAAAATGAGTAATAAATGTGTATCACTCCAAGTATGAGCTTTTAGCCTGTGGATGGAGATGTAGAGTACCACAATGCAGAATCATTCGCTTTATTGTATGTATGTGCAATATTGTGTTAAATGTCTGTCCAATACCTTTTAGAATGCAGTTGGTGGGGCATGCAAGTTGGGGATAAGTGCAGTATACTGTATGTGGCCATCTGCAATGCTGGCTTTTCCCTTCTTTCTCTCACTGTTTTGTATGTGTCCATTAACAATGCTGTATACCTTGTTTTCATTGTATTTATTGATTGTGATGTGTGCAGCACCACTGACCCCAAAATCAATGTCCATAAAGAGACAATGAAGAACATAAATATTACATGCATATACTGTGATGATAACTGAGGATTGACACATTTTCATAAAACTAACACAAGTGATTTTACAGTAACGCAGCATTAGAAAAGGCAAAATAAATAAATAAATAAATAAATAAAAAAATGTTGATTATATACTGTATATTATATAAAATATATATTTTATATAATATACACTGCCCGGTCAAAAAAAAGTGCTGGACCACCTTTAGCTTTGATTACAGCACACATTCACGGTGGCATTGTTTCAATAAGTTTCTGCAGTGTCACAAGATTTATTTCCGTCCCATCCTAGTTCCGTCCAATCATTAATTTTTTAAAAGATCCTGTACTGTTGATGAGAGAGTCGGACCACTGCGCAAAGCCTTCTCAAGCACATCCCAACGATTCTCAGTGGGGTAAGGTTTGGACTCTGTGGCGACCAATCCATGTGTTAAAATAATGTGTCATGCTCCTTGAACGACTCTTCCACAATTGGGGCCCGATGGATCCTGGCATTGTCATCTTGGAATATGCCTGTGCCCTCAGGAAAGGAAAAATTCTTTGGGCACATAATGTTTCTGAACCTAGACCTGACCAACTGCAGCAACCCCAGATCATTGCACTGCCCAACACAGACTTGTACAGTAGGCACTAAGCGTGATGGGTGCATCACGCCTCTCTTCTTATCCTGATGCGCCCATCACTCTGGAACAGGGTAAATCTGGACTCATCAGACCACATGACCTTCTTTCATTGCTCCAGAGTCCAAACTTTATGCTCCCTAGCAAATTGAAGCCTTTTTTCTTATTGGCCTCACTGATTAGTGGTTTTCTTAGGCTGCACATCCGTTCCAAATCCCTTGAGTTCCCTTCACCTTGTGCGTGTGGCAATGCTCCGACCACATTTCTTCCTCAAGACGATGGTTCCCCACTATCCTTCCAGTTTTTACTAATGCATTGGACAGTTCTTAACCTAAGGTTAGTAGTTTCTGCAATCTCCTTAGATGTTTTCTTTGCTTGATGCATGCCAAATATTTGACCCTTCTCAAACAGACTAACATCTTTTCCACGACAACAGGATGTGTCTTTCCACATGGTTGTTTAAGAAATGAGGAGCTACTCATTGCATCAGTTGGGGTTAAATAACTTAAAAAACATGAATCACCCATGCAGGATTATTTCAATAGGAGGCTCTTACCTATTTGTTTAGTTAAGTGGCAACTTTTTTTGGCCAGGCAGTGTATTTTTATAAATATATAATAGATGTGTATGACTCACACAGCTGTGTGTGAGTCATATCTTTCCATTGCTATCTCCATTCTGTTTGAACACAGCAGCACAGCCCTATAGTCACACATATCTCATCTTTGCAATTTGTTTGTGTTCGACAGTTTTCTCTAGATGCATAAAGCTTGAAAATAGGCTTAAGGCCCCCTTATGCTGCACATAGTGCTTGTCCTGTTTTGGCAGGAGAACACAATGTAAGGTCTTTTATTTCCTTTTTTACATCTAACTCCTGTGATTATTCGAAACGTGTGTTAAAATGCTTCACTGTAGTAATGATGGCACCTCTGGACAATAAAGCCTTCAGAATTCACTGCAACATTAAAATGAAAGGCATGAGAGCAAAAGCAAGCTATCACTGCACTCCTCTTCCTCCTCCTCCTGCTCACTACCACCTCTCATCTTTCACATCATCCCACAGCATCATTATCAGTTTCTGAATCTGCCTCCCAAAAGCCCCTGCAAACCGTACAAAGACAATAGGCTCCTCTCTTCCCTGCCAAAGCCTTTCATGAGTCCGCTATGTAAATCAGGTTTGGCTTTTTTTACTGCTCTGATTTCACATGGATGGCAAGAAGCCACTCGCTGGCAAGCTGGTCAGAGGTCATTTGTTCCGGCGAGGTTTCATGTAAAATGCAGCAAGGCATGAGGTACAAAGACAGTAGAGTCAGCCCTTTGGTACATGTCTGCTAGACAAGCCAGGCAACATGAGGAGAGAGAGTGCTGTGAAAAATTTAACCACCCGCTGCTTCGTAGAGTAGCTCTGGTGGAGACAGAAAATTAACCAACCACCCTTCCTGTGGGAGAGATAGGAGTGCAGCCTTGATTGAACCGGAGTGATCTTTGTGTTAGATGAATTATGGAGGCAGGACAAGTTTTTCCAAGACAGTTAAGCAGGAGAATAAGTGCAAATATCATGCAGTGAGGTTTTATCAAATCTTTATTTGTATATGCTGAATTGCTAAATATTCACTGTGAAGCTGTTCTGTAGTTGCAAGGTCAGCAGGGCCCTGTGTGGTGGGTGGGTCTTATTGGGTAAGAACATTGCTTTCGGACAAATGCTTTTATCATGACAGGGATGAACTTCAGGGCTGTGGGTGCAAGACAACTGGTTTTAAATGAGGGCATGTGGTGCTAACAAGAAGAGAGAAAGAAAAAAAAACATGCAAAATCCTCCAGAATGATCCCAGAAGTCCTAATTTATTGTGTGAAAATACTTTTTGGTGAGGCACTAAATGATGCAAGAAGACGGATGCAAAGACTTTTTGATGAAAGAGACAAAGCTAAAATAATGTACATCATGTGATTATCCCACTGATGTCCCACTTACATTTGAGTTTTCTTTGCATAATTCACTATCAGAGCAGAGACCAAAATTTAATCTGCTTCACATCTTCAAGTAGAAGCCATGCTGCTCAGTCATCTCCTCTAAAGGTCTGGCCATGTTCAAACAACAGAGTGACTCAGACTGTCACTGCACATGTCTGCCACGCAGCAGTAATCATTTCAGGTGTGCTTCAAAAAGCTTTGTGATTTTAAAAAATAGCAGCAGCAGCACCTCTTTATTTTGTCATTTACAATAACGGGATATTTGTAATGCAGTTGGAGCATTGTCTCTTTGAAAGGGATGTTTATGGCTAGGTGGTGAATACATTTGCTCAAATGTGTTATTGACATCTTAGTTGTGAACATGAAAAGGTAGTAAAGGTAGCCATGCCTAACTTTCACATATGATAACACACATGAAAAATGTGTACAAGAGTAAGAGAAAGATGTGTTTTAAATAAATACATAAATATATCCCTTAACTTCATTCAAAGGTAACATGCTTTATTTTGGATAATTTTCCAAGTCATAATGTGATGAGCATCACACAGGTCTAATGACATGTGCAGTCCAACTATGTCTTATAGCTAGCTCTTTGTATTTCATTTTTATTTTATTTTATTTTATTTTATTAAAGAGCGTGAAACAAGTTAATGAAGTAGTAATGTGCTGGTTGTAGATGTTTGTCTCTTTGTCTCTCAGAGAGACTTGCATTAGTGAATGAGAGTTCTCTGATGAGGCTACATTTGGAAAAAAGTCATGATAAAATTCAGTTATATATTCCCTGTGTGACTGGGTGCTGGTATGACCACTCACCATGATGGACCACACCCTTCAGCCCATGGATTATGGGGTTGACAGCAGGATTGTCCTTTCCTCCCACCTGCAGAACACAAAGAGAAAGAAATTGTATCTGCTCTCTGTAGACAGAGTGATGGTCACAAATGGTATAGAAAACATATACAGTATATAGAAGATAATGCATATGGCTTATACTGTATACTGGATTATTTACATTTTATTTTTGGCCACCCACATTTTTTTTGCATGGATGTGTGAAAATGCAAATTATACAATATCAATAATGTTTGTTGAATGCTTCAAACTGATTGTATGTTTTATTGTTTTCACTGCATCTATTTGTAAAGCATAAAGGTCCCTTATGTATGTGTTTGAATTCAACTGTGGAAAAAGAGGGAAAAAAAACCAAAAACTGAAGGACGCATGTGTCAAAAGAGAGGGGTGATATAGTTTAAAAAGGGCAAGGAAGAGAGTTAAAATTCATTGGAGAAATACTGCAACATTGAGAGTGATGTAATTTGGAGAAACAGCAGCAATCAACAAGCTCTCAAAGGCCCTCTTCATTTGAGCTCACAGAGTGAGTGATGTCATGGTAACACATGCATTTTCATTGTCTTCAATTAGAGTATCATTGTTGTCATGGAAGCTGGAAATTAATAAAACCAAAGCACAAAAAAGAAAAAAAAAAAAAATCTAAATGGCAAACATGAGCGCCCTCCAAAATGAAGACCACTCTGTCTGATTAGACACCTCTCTGGTTTTCAGACGTGTACAGGGAGTATGAGTCACAGTGCCACGGTCTGCAGAAAGATATCGATCACACTAAGAACGGTGAACAATTTTCATGGACACTACAATGATTTGTATTCAAATGCATGTGACAGACATTTCTCTGCTATAGAAAGGTTTGAATGACATGTTGCTTAAATGGAAGAGAACCACCGTCTTTACACACACAAGCCAGATGGACTGACAGCAGAGACAGCAGGACACAGCATTGTTGTCAACTTGCTTTTTACTACTAAGAAAAAAATGCATTCAAAAAGCCAATTTCACCATTGCCTGTTGTGCTTGTGTAAATACACGGGCATCTTTTTTTTTTTTTTTTTCCATTTTGAAAGCAGCTTCTATTGTCACTGTTCTGTCGTAAACATTCCCTTCTTTTCTTGAGTGAAGGTCAAAGAAGTCAACTGTCAGCATCAGCGAGGTGTGGACTATTCAGAGTAACCACAACATTGTTTCTAGAAAAACTCATTGCTGTTGACATTGTAAAAGTAGAATCTGTTTAATGCTGGAGTCCTAGGCAGCAGATGTACTTGCTGTTTCGTCACACGTTCGTGGAGAAAACAAATATGTGTCTAATATCGCTTTTCCACTATAGTGTTCTAGCACGGCTCAGCTTGGGGCAACTCCACGCAGTTTGGGTATCAGGCATTTCCATTTCTATAGTACCTCCTCAACATGGGTGGGGCAGCCTTTACATGGCTTCACATAACTGCAGTGGCATTGTTTTATGCACACACAAACAGTGACGACATTCACTGACAATCAGTGGCCCTAAGTCTGTCGACGTCACATTTAAGTATCAACTCAGCTCACTTGGCACCTTGCCAAAGCAGATACTAAAAAGTACCAGGTACCATCCCTAATGGAAAAAAAAGTAGAGTCGAGCCGTGCCGTGCCAAACCGGGTCGTGTTAGAACTGTATTGGGGAAAAGCACCATTAATGCTTGTAGTTGTGGCACTATGCTTGTACAATGCATGCTACTGAAGTACTCATTTAGGTGTATACCACTGAACTCAATAATATATATGGTGGCTTTTGCATACCAGAAAGGATACCATTCTTTCTTTGGCTGATTTGTCCACTTCGAAACATGGCATCATAAGATTGCTGCCTCCACAAGCCAAGTCCCTTGCCTAAAGGACAAATTCATGGCTTATTTTAAGGCTTTTTTAAAATTTATATATTTTACAGTATGATTTCTAAAAAAAAAAAAAAAATCACTAATGTTTTCTCTTTAAGATCCAGTGTGTGAGAAACAGAGGTGTGGATATGTGGTCAGTATCAATAAATGTTTGATTTTGTTCTCTCAAATGGCTCTGATATGCAAGTGTCAACCCAGCCTGGGGACACCCCATGGATATGTGCCTTGTTTTTGAAGCTCCCAGTTTAGTATTTTTGGAAGTGTCATATTTCTAAGAATGTTGTGGAAATTTTGTGTGTTCCCGGGTGAGATAGAAATAAAGACATTTTGAGTGTCCACCTGGTATCGTTTGTGTTTTATTCTGCAGAAGGAACAGGTTTACAGAGCATAAGGTGGTCTGTAAAGGAGTTCAAGAAAGGTGGAGTGAATCACAGCTTCTTAAAGGCAAAAGGCTACACAAGAGGAGGCTATATGTCCATGAGAGGCAGAAGCATTTAAAACCAAAGTAAATCAAATGGATGGTCGAACGGTGAAAGTGAGGGAGGTAAGCATTATGCATTACTTTGGAGAAAGTGGAGACTGGCACTGCTGATAGTGTAGAAGTAGAAGATAAAATGAAGCAGATACAGAAAAACATGGTTGATATTATGAAATTATATTAGATATATATTAGATATATTAGATTTTCCATTACAAGAATGAGGAAGGGTCTGAATGAAAGCTGCAGTACTAGCAGACAAAACATGGTATCCATGCCCCAGTACATGCTTTACGGTCTATTTGACTCTAAAAGGGGCCATAATTTACAGACAAAAAGTACACATTGTTACACAAAGATCTGACTATGAAAGGTCAAGGTGAAGAGTTGCTAGATTGAAGCCTCATTTCATTTCAAGTCTATTCTTGCTAACCACTAACATCAATTTGAGGTTCAGTTGTTACAACAGTGTATTAAAAATAAAAATAAAATACATTTATTTGCATTTAATGAGCTGAATGAAGAGTTACATTGATGGTGCATAGTCATTAACACTGTAGGTGTATGTTAGTTAAAGTGACTCACCTTGAAACAAAGCAAGCATCAGGAGCTTCTCATTAAATATTTTATCTCCATTTATATATGCATAATTTATTTTACAAAGTCTCATTCTCTGTGACTCCTCTAGTGTGAGTGGGACATTGCCCTAGTGCCCTTTATTGGCCAGCTGCCCCAATCCTGATCCTAATTGGTATTACACCTTTAGGTTGCTTTAAAAATGTAATAGTGGATTAATGAATTAGTTTTTTCTTAATTACAGGTTCTGCAGGGGGTGCTGTATGCACCATTAACAAAAATGGAAAAAGTTTGCACCGTGTGGCTAGGCCACGGGATTTTATTATGTGATTGATGGATCTAAAGCACGGCTTTTAATCATGGCACTTTAAGTGATCCTCTTGTAAGGAACTTTTGTTAAGTCCATTCTTGTTAAGATCCACACAAGCTGCTGGCTATGAATGTAAAAATCGCTAAGTTTGAGGAAAGGCTGGCATACAAATAGACTGTTTCATCCTCATTCATGCAAAAGAAATAGCAAGTTGTGGTATATGGCATATGTACTGTATGCTATACCTATGGCATACGTTTTCCTACTGTGGCTGATTACTGTACTTGTCCTGGTTTGAAGGAGTTTACTGAACCATAATATTATGTGTATTTTCATGTAATTTGCAATGTGTGTTTACAGTGACTTCATGGCTTTGTCCAGATTAAATGCATTTCATAATTCCAGCAGAAGTTTAAATGAATCTAAATTTCTTCAGATAAGTGTTATTAGATGATGGCATCAAGTGGTTAGTTGCAAATAGATTACATGCAAAAATGCAAATGAGAGCACTGTAAGTCTCCATCCCCCACTTCCCCATTTTCTCCTTTCACCCCAACCTGCTGAGACAGGTGCCTGCAAATCTTTGTCTGTTTATGTCAGAGGTTTCTTCCTGTTACAAAGGGCCAGGAGCATGTTCATTGTATTAACTCTTTGGTTTCTCCTCTATATAATATTTTTAGGCATCTGCCATACATGTAAAGTGCCTTAAGGTAATGCATGATATGAATTTGTGCTAAACAAATAAAATTTAGAGTGATTTTAATTTGATTTGAAGTGTGGCAGAAAACAACAAAGTTGTAAGAGGTGTAGGGGTTACTGTTCTCAATGCTTTAAGTCTGTGGCTCACACTAACTACTGTTACTAAAGTGCAGAGCAGCAGGGACAGAAAATACAATCATGAAATTTAGCTTTCTGAACTTTTCTAGAGATTTTTCTCATTATTCAGTTGCATAACTGCCGTCTAATGCCAAATATGTTTGGCATTAACATGCACTTTACTCCATCCAGATAAGTTACAGCGACACAGCTCAAACTAACTGATTTAACTCAGTTTCTTTAGCATATTTAAATAGAACCTCAGTTGACCAAATAAGGCTCCAAATAATAGAAATATAATCAACACTTATACAATGAACATTAAAAATATAATTGAAACCTAATTTAAAATAAGTTGTGTATTCATAATAAAAAACAAGGTGTGTTGCTCAACCAGAAATTGAAAGCCATCCAGAAAAAAAAATCAGTATTTTACCTTTTTTAAATTTATGATTATTATTTTAATTGTTTTAAGTTCATTTTAAAGTAAGACAAGTGAGAAACAGGCTTTTTGTCTGAGACTGACTGCAGAAATCGCTGCATGGTTTCACCTCATGCCAAAAAAAAAAAGTTTAAATGCTGACACATGGCTAAATAGCTCCAGGAGACTGTGTGACAAATGAGGAATGCATGCCAGGTGGCATGCCATTGGAAAACATTTTTGCCTGATCACCCTCCATGGACAACAAGAGTTAGTACAGCTGACAAAGCAGACAACACTACAATGGCCCCAAGAGCTTCACATACGGCAACTTAAAGGTCCAGTTGCCGTCTATATTCACTCTACAAGAAGGTGAATACACTACATACACATTTGTTTTTATATTTACTTTAAAATGAAACAAATAAATACATTTGTAGCCCTAGAAGAAGCCCATTAAGGCAAGGACCTTGCCTTACGGAGGCCACCGTCTTATGCTCCCATGTTTCTACAGCAGTAGGAATGAACAGACCAGCCAAAACTGTGCGTTTCGTGTTTTGAAACTGAAGCTTACTACTCAAGTGAAGATGAAAGTGTAAATCCCTGACACATATAGGAATGGGAGGTGTGAGCGGAGGGGTCCTACATTTGTTACAATCTGCAGTCTCACCATGAGATGTCACTAACACTTAAACAATATACCACAACAAAACAAATGACAAATATGAAAACAAATGAAATACATGCAGATGTTATTAATGTGACAATGTGGGCAGCATAAGAAAACATCAAATACAAAACAAGGGTTTAACAGAGTTGTTAGTGTTTGGTTGTGTTGAGAATATTTAGTTGTTCTCAGTGTCGTGCATGTGTTGTCAAAAAAGAATTGCTGAATTAGATATAACTTTGGGGACAGAGAAAACAGTTTAACTCAGATATTGTCAGAGACAGTTTACTTCACATACACTATTTATAATTTCTTCAAATAGCAGGGGAAGTTCACAATGGTGGCTTGTTTTTGTTGCAAAAGGGAAAATGTGTGAGGGAAAAAAAAAACAAAAAAAAAACGGTGCCAGTGTGTGCGTGTGTGAAGAAAAAAAGATAAAGAAAAATAAAGGCGGCCATGGAGACACATAGAAAATAACAAACTGAGACAGATCGGAGTGGAGAAAGAAAGGAGGACAAAGGGAATTAGCGTTTCATTATTAATGTTTGTCTCTGAAAGCCCACAGGCTCGTCCCTGGAGATCCTCAGCCACCGGGCCTCACTTCATGATGTCCTACTCTCTATCTATCTATCTATCTATCTATCTATCTATCTATCTATCTATCTATCTATCTATCTATCTATCTATCTATCTATCTATCTATCTATCTATCTATCTATCTATCTATCTATCTATCTATCTATCTATCTATCTATCTATCTATCTATCTATCTATCTATCTATCTATCTATCTATCTATCTATCTATCTATCTATCTATCTATCTATCTATCTATCTATCTATCTATCTATCTATCTATCTATCTATCTATCTATCTATCTATCTATCTATCTATCTATCTATCTATCTATCTATCTATCTATCTATCTATCTATCTATCTATCTATCTATCTATCTATCTATCTATCTATCTATCTATCTATCTATCTATCTATCTATCTATCTATCTATCTATCTATCTATCTATCTATCTATCTATCTATCTATCTATCTATCTATCTATCTATCTATCTATCTATCTATCTATCTATCTATCTATCTATCTATCTATCTATCTATCTATCTATCTATCTATCTATCTATCTATCTATCTATCTATCTATCTATCTGTCTGTCTGTCTGTCTGTCTGTCTGTCTGTCTGTCTGTCTGTCTGTCTGTCTGTCTGTCTGTCTGTCTGTCTCTGTTCCTCCTCAAATCTTACAAATCATTCATTCACTATTTGTTCCCACAGATCCAGATCCTTCTGTTTCTCTGGGTATGGAGCACAGCAGTGACAGATCAAATTTCTCTCTCTCTCTCTACTTACGCTCTCTCATCCACCCAGGATTCCTGGCAATGTATCCTCTTTCTCTTGACTTCCTTCACCCCCTTCTGTGTCTTTATGGCAATAGCAGCACTAACAGCTGATGAATCAGTTGCGTAGTAGATGTGATGTTTGAACATCTTTCATACAAGGCACATCGGAGCACGGATACTAATTATATCAGTGGCAAATTTATCAATAGGTGGGGAAGATGGAAAAAAAAAAAGCGGAGAGGTCACTTTCATCATTTATCATTTCTTTACCTCTTGAAAGTTAAGAGACGCAGCCTTCATGTCATTCATTATTTAACAAACAGGCTTTTGTTTATTGATCCTAATGATGCCATTGTTTGTGTTATTACTGCCAGTTTTAAGTAAAAGCACTGTAGATATTTTTATAGATATTGATGATTTATCTTGAAAATTTGCTAATTAGCAACTAAGTTGATAACCCAGCCACTAGGGACCAAATATGTGAATTACTGCAAATAGCATTAACATACCAGATCAGCCAAAGCCCAGGTTATTAACAATGACTGCCATCGGTACTATTGACCAACAGGGTGCTGATGGATATTTTGGCTACTGTTAGCCAAAGACAAAGGAAGAAGCAAAGGGGACAGTGTGTCAGGAGGCAGCGAGACAGAAGATATTGTGATATTGTGATATTGTGTGTGCATCAGAAGCAAACTGTTCTATTATGTTTTAGCTAGAAAGTAAAATCTTAAAGGAAGAGTTTGTAAGGAGCTTTCTGGAGGTAACAAGAGTGTCAGACCTGAGTTTGGAACCAGAAATTGAAGGTGTGATGCTGAATGTTGTCAGTGCTTATGCCCCTCAAGTTGGTTGTCATTTAGAAGATACAATGTCTTCTGGCGTAAGTTGGATGAAGTGGTAGAGATTGTTCTCAGGGGAAAGAGTGGTCATTGGAGCAGACTTCAATAGGAATGTTGGTGAAGGGAACAGAGATGATTAGGAGGTGGTGGGTAGATATGGGGTTAAGGGAAGAAATGTGGAAGGACAGATGGTTTTGAATTTTGCAAAAATGATGGAAATGGCTATGTTCATTATCTGTTTCAGGAACAGGGAGGGGCAAAGGGTGACCTGACCTATAAGAGTGAGGAAGATGCTCAAACATAGACTACATACTATGCAGAAGATGCAATCTGAAAGAGATAGGAGACTGCAAGATGATGCTGGGGAGAACATTGCAAGCCACCATCAGATGATGGTCTGTAGGATGACTTTAGAAACCAAGAATAAGTGTAGCAAGTGAGTGAAGGTGGAGCCAAGGATTAAATGGTGTAAACTAAGAATGTTGTGCAGAGTTCAGGAAGGAGTTGCAACAGGCTTCTAGAGGTAGTGAGGAGTTACCAGATGACAAGGGAAATAAGAGCAAGAGAAGGACTGATGGAGGGGAGACTGATGGAGTACCTCAGGAAGTGCAGAGGATTAGTAAGGAGGAAGTCAGGGCAGCTACAGTATGAAGAGGATGAAGAGTGGAAAGACAGTTGGTCCAGTTTTTTTTTGACCAGATTGCTGGTCAAAAAAAATCTTGAAGAGTGAAAATGGAGATAAGGTGTAGTGGTACCGAGTGCGATGTGCAGAACTGTAGTAATTACAGAGGTATAAAGTTGATCAGTCACACCATGAAGCTGTGGGACAGAGTTGCTGAAGCTCTGTTAAGGAAAAAAAAAAAAAGTGAAAGCTTATTGAGTAGGCCAAGAGAGGAACTATAGTAATGTATGAGAAAGTCTGGAATGGCAGAGAAGTATGTGAGGGTGGTGTAGGTTATGTATGAGGAATCTGCGTTTTGACCCTGTGATAGGCTGTTGACCTATCCAAAGTCTATCTGTTTTTGTTTTTATTTGTTCAAATACATTGTATTGAAGGTTGACTAACGTGCGCCATTGCCCGGGTAGTTTTAGCAATATAGCAAAATTTAACACCTATTGTTCCCAGTTGACTGTCTGATGCAGCAGATTCTGTTTTTAAACAACCCAGCTGTCAACACATGCTATGTAATGACCAAACGCAGCAAATGATATCATTTTTAAACCATGTGTGTTAATCTCTTTAGGGAAATTATTACCAATATAATAATTTCAGCAAGGAGAAGGAAGATTTTCTCATTGACCTATTTTTATATAGTGGAATCACCCCCCTGATGGCCATTCATGTAAATGCAATACATGCTTCAGATTAACTTTTTAGATTGTGTTTAATACAATCTCTGCTGCCTGACAGAAAGCTGGTCCCTCACCTTCTATTTAAGCTGCATTCGTGTTTAGGCTTGTTAGGGCAACAATTTAGAGAGGATACTTTCATTTTGAACACATTACAACCTTAATGGGATGTAAATCGGGTTGTTCTAGGGTCTAGGCTTTTAACAAAAAGGCAATTACATGAATGACTCCAGCACTGATAGTGATAAATAAATTAGTGAAAATGTCTAAATTGTATCAGAAAATACCATGAGAATGAGGCTGATCTATAGTGTGTTCAGTTTTTCTTTTATTCCTTCATGCTCTGTATTATTTTGGAAGTTGTTATTTTTTTGTCATTGTCTTTGTTCTTCCTTTCCCTTTCCTCCCACTATGTAATATTAAATGAAGAACAAATTCTTCAAAGTGAAGCGAAACAAAACTCATTGGGTTTCTCATGTTAACTTAAGAAACAAATGGTAAGAATGGATGTTCCACATGATTTAAGTCCCAGCTGGGCCTCAGGTTTTGCATGCCTCTGTTCCTTGCTGAGAGTAAAGTGAACATTAGAGGCATGCAGCGCTGTAAATAAGCAAATAAAAGGGCAATGATGGCTGTTTACAACTGCTGTCTATTTCAGTCAGAGGCTGCACTGCAAAATAGTGGTGGGTCATAAAAGAATGATTCCGGAGCTCAGTCGAGATGATGGGCCCAATTTGTCTTGTAACCCAAGGGTGATGACTTAATTAATACATGACACTGAGGCAACAGTGGAGTTGCTGCAGATACACACTGATAGCAGGGAGAGGGAGAGGCTTTCTCAGAAACAAGACAGGCAAAGCACTCACTGTGTTGACACAGAATTATGAGATCAAAACAATTATATAATTAAGTCAGGGCAAATGTAAAGACATAAATTAATCCATCTTACCCCTCCACCACTTTGTTTTGTTTAAACAAATCATAATTAGAGAGCTAATTTAACAGTGCTGTACTGGATCCCGCTGTGTGGATTTTTTTTTTTTTTTTTTACTATTTATATGCTGATATTTGCATTTGTATAAAATATAGATTTCATAGATCATCGTCAAATTTCTAAGCATGATCAACTTGGAGACATATCTTTTTGATACAGTGTTGTATAATCAGCACATTTCATACAGTTAATTTTAAAAAAAGAATATTGACAAGTGATTTAATATAAGACACCTTGAGACACCTTGAGAATAAAAACATTTGCCATGTAAACCCATTTGCTTTTCATTTACAGTTTCTCAGTTTGAAGAGTGACATCTTCGCTGGTGCACCCGTCAGTGTCACCCTGTGTCAGTACAGAGTTTGCTTTGAAATTTTGTTGCGAATTCCTGCCAATTACACAAGCTATGTGCTTCTCATCTACATATGTCATATGAGAAAATTTGCATTAAAACCTGCTGGACTAGACTAAATGACCCCTCTGCCTCTAAACAGTAACGATAAAGTATTTTGGTTTTTGAAATGCCTTGGAAAGAGGTTTAATAACTGATTCATACTCTGTCTCTTGACACTGTGTCAAGAGAGATTAATTGTGCATTTTGGGCATATAAATGTGTTGCTTGATAGGGTAAACTTTTCTCATGTTGCACACTTGTACATTTTTTTATGATGTCATGGAAAAAAGTCTTTTTTTTGTTACAAGCTGTGATTGGTTGGATTGGTGGACATGGAAAATCTCTGTAGTTGCTTTACATGCAATGTAAGTGCTCTTACCAACCACTTTTTGCTCAGCACTCTATTCCACACATTCTTTTAGTAATTTTTGATAATTTTTGATATTTTAGCCTTTGTTGAGAGACATTTTTTTAAAGCAATGAACTCCATATTGCAAATCTCTCTCTTATCACTGGCTGGGTGCACATTTTTCTTCTTGCATGCTCAAATTACAGTCTGGATGACTGCACATCAGCCGTGCACAGTTCAGCAGTGCTTCAACCTGGAGCTGGCCGCATCCCATGGCTGCATGTGCTCTGCCAGTGATGTGAGATTGTAAAATACATGATGGCAGCAGTGCGGCTTTGATTAAAAAGAAAGAAGAAGAAGAAGAAAAAAAAAACGGGTTGACCCTTGGAGCCACCAGAAAGATGAAAACATAAAGTGAGTGAGTGCTTTACTATAGGAGAAGCTCCGGGGGAAATCTACACACATGAGGAGACACCTGAAGGCATGACTGACATCATGCTGACTTCAGTGGAAAATAGTGGAACATTACTTTTATGTGAAAAGTAACCAAGTAAGTATTTGCATTGTTAGTGTTTAGAATGGCAGCAGCTGAAACGTGGCAAAAAATGTTTGCATTGTATCAATAACTAAATCCTGAACAAAACACCTGATATCAAGAAAGTAATGTTTTATTCTGAGGGAAATACAACCTTGTAAAATGAAATGCAGCCATTCAGTGTCTCTATGGAGTGTTGTGAGAGAGGTTGCCGTAGCACTGTACAGTGGGTTAGAGGACATATTTAAACTCTACAGTCCAGGAGGATTCTCAACAGGACACATCACCGTCAGCACAAGCAGGCTCCAGAGACACTCCAGGCTCTGCTCCAGATACACATAACACACCTATACACAGCTAAACAGGCTCATAAAGATGATGTACTCATGTAAATATTTTAAGACAGTAACATACAAAAACACACACTACATGATCACACAGCGACGGCTGACAAATAACTACAGTTATAAAGTAAAAAAAAAAAATACAAGTGATGAAACTGCATAAAATGAACTCACAGTCACACTGATCTTCAGAGGAGTGTGAGAGTGTATGTTATCTATTAAGGACCATTGTTGGTATAAATGCTGACCATATCAGGGCAGAAGCCTGGTACTAACAAGATAAAAACTTGAGGCTCGGGTAATGATTAAAGGTAAGACGTTTTTATGGTTAAGGTTCTGGAATACATTTTGGTGAGACTACCAAAATTAATGGCCAGGTCAGTGTTGAACAAAAAATAGCTGTGTATGTGCGTATTGTACAATCTATTGTACGGTCTATTTAAAGCGTTATTGTAGGCTTACACACACACACTCACGCACACACGGAGTTCAAGACTGTTTTCACAGGTTGCCGAGCCAAACTGAAGCATGTGAGCAGTTTCTGGATGAATAAAGGAAACTGCACTTCTGAGACCATCACCCACACACTCCTCTTTGCATGTGAGCAAAGTACAAGCACAGCCTGTTGAGATCCCACTGCGAGAGCCAAGTTATGATGGGCACAGGTTAAATCAGTCTTTTCAGGCAAGCAGTTTGCGAGCTGCAACTACTAAATATTGTCAGGCCCACAGGAAACTTGTGTGTTCCACCATATAAAGTGTGGTGGATGGAGAAGGAGCTCAAAGAACAGATGAAAGGAGTCCTCCAGTGGACAAAAATGGGTTTGAAGTTATGGCTCTTTTTTCAGACAAAGCTTTCTCAGCCACTTCATGGTCAGACATTTCTGAATTTTCAATTTAAAAATTTACTTTTAATTAAATTATGAATTAGGTTCTAAACACATTATATTCAATGGTTTTTATACTGGATTAGATGTTTTCAAAAAAGTACATATATATATATATATACAGTAAATAGTGTGTCTTACAATCTAAAATTTTATAACAATCTCTTTCCTCTTCATCTGCCACCATTTATACATGTCAGTTTCATCACACATTTAATAAGTTACTGGCATTTAACCATTGTGAGTGTTTCATTTGTCATATCCAATCTAATTCACACATGAAGGCAATTAAATATTGTTTACCTTGACATTCGCTGCATGCTATATCCCATTATTATCACATGAGAGCAGCAGCTGTTATCCTTTGCATATGCTGCATTAGTTATACAGTAGCTCTCCATTTGGTGAGCTGGACACCACAGTGTTGATGCCACAGTGGGTAGCAAGCAGTAATAGAATTGTGCCTAATATTGAGATGTAATGTGTAAAAACTGCATTATAATGTCAATCTTAATGATCTCTAATTTGTTACTGACGTAAATATATAGTAACAATCATGAGGGTTGTGTTATTGCAAAGTGTTATCAAGATATCCAACAGATTTTCCTGTAGTTCAACTATATTACTTTGAAAATATATTTGCCAAATAATCACATAGTATACAGTCTATTTTCTGCTGCATGCGGGATCATGAGAAATGTTTGAGTCCCCTGTACATTTGTGCTTTATGGGGAAAGCTTCAGTGGTACAACACACAACAAATGGTAATCCATTAGTGACAAATGCACAAAATAAAATATATATTTTAAAAAAGAAAACAAGCTGACAAACCCGTGATACCAAATATTTCCCTCCTCAATCTGACATTTATAGGGGGTTTGTCCAGAAGTTATAGCATAGACAGTAAAGTGGTTAAAGTGGCTAAAGTGGGTAACAAAAATGTTACATATTATTTGTTTAAATAAATGTAGATATTGTGTAGCTTTCATGGAACAGAGGTATGCGTTACAGAGTGACAAAAACCTTTTATAACGAGCTACAGAAAGAGTAAAAAAGAGTAAAAACACAACAAAAACATATTATATTATTATGAGGTGGATGTGACAAACATCTAAACTGAAGCAGAGTGATAGATCTCAAACTCAAAGACAGTTTGTGAAGCAGGGCAATGAAAGAGAGCAAGAAAGAGTAAGAGGAGGACATATTAACTGGGGGTTAATGATCCAAGTAAAAGCCCACTTGGGCAATCAAAGGCCTCAAATGAACTTTTCATTCCTGCCATTTGAGAGTGATGGAGCTCACGGTGATCCCAGTCCATCCACAGCACCAGTAAACAGGCAGGGGGGAGGGGAGAGCACTTTGATCCTGAGCTCATACCCACACACCCTCACAACACCCACAGACAACATTTTTGCCAGATAAACAACAGAAAAAAGCCAGTGGAAAATAGAGATGAGACATATGATGGGAGCAATGAGGAGAGCAGATAAATACAGGCTTTAAACCTAATCCTCAGACTCCTCCTCAAACTTAAAGAGATAGGTCAGGTTTTTTGAGGTGTAGTTGTATGAAGTAACTTCATATTAGCTCACTGACTTTGCCAAGAATGGTGGTGCACCATATCCACCGGGAAGCCAGACACTAGATCTCACTTGACAAAAGGTTCACCATATATAATTTATGCCTTAAATTAAGCATAGTCTTTGATATCTTAAGAATAACACAGGTTTGCCATGTTTTCAATCATAGATTTTACCATAATGGGACCCACAAATTGTTAATCTACTCCAGCTACTATCAGGAGCTTTAATTATATTGACTTGTGACTTCCATGTTAGAAATCCTTCATTCAGATTTACCTCAGTGGCAGAGTCTTACCAAATGAGGCAACAGCAAACCAACAAACCTTGTGTCCCTGTGAGCAAAAAAAGCTGAATTCCTCTATTGATGTGATTTACAAACTTCAGTTTCCAGCTGTCTAATGGCAAGGAAAAAGTAGCAAACATATTCTTTAGATGTTGTAGACATTAGACATAGCTTTTTTAACTTATCTGTTCATGACAGCAGCCATGTTATTAGTGAGAGAACATGTCTGGTTTCCAGATGGGTCCACAGAAACAATCCGTGCAGTGAAGTCTGTGATGATGCTATGTCAATACTTCATACAGCCACACTTAAAATAACCTGAATGATTACTTTAAGTCATTTAAGTCATAACAAGTTTAAATTTGTATTCTTTCACAGCAGGCTATAGTGTTAACAAAACTGAAGAAGATGGATTTATCTTCGGCTACTAACCTTTTTTTTAAATGTTGCCTGTACAGATATTTTTTACTTTGACAATCATCCTGCAGGTTTGGTTTTCATCAGTGCACTGATCAGTGAAACCCAGACGACTCTTAAATTACCATGGCTCTAAATAACAAATGCTAGGAGAATGTGATTTTCAAACAGCCTAAAACCTTTGCCACAAGGTCCCACAAGGACTTCCTCTACTGTCCAGTGTTAATGAGACAGAGTAAAAACAGTACCTGTGGTAACAGAGTGGTAAGCAGATAATGACATTTGGGCTTAGCTGCACTGTAAATGATGAACCGTCCTGCTCGGATGGACACAGACATAAACATACACACACACGCACACACACAAATCAAAAACAACTCCTACCTGAAAAAACACAGTCATGGCTGCGATGATCCTCTTCTCCCTGAGCGCTGCACTGAGGCTGTCAAAGTCATCCGAGTTGTACATGTAAATCTGCATCTGTCAGGTTCAGAAAAAAACAAAAAAGGTTATGCTGGAGGACATGAAAAAAGTTACACTTTTTCAAATTTAATGCAAGATGATATAACATGTGCTAGATGTGCTGCAGCTGTACACCAAAAACATCACAGAGATGTTTGATGACTTCTGACTCCCGGGCCACTGTGCACTGTGTGAAACAGTTCATTATTAACATCCAGTGTTGTCCAGTATTTATTTATTTGTGGGGAAATGAATTAATATTCAACCCAAACAGAAATTGCCATGTACAGTACATCTTTGGCAAATGCAAAAAAAAAAATCATTTGCATCATTAATGCAAAAATAATTTATTTATATAATGGTAATACAAATTTGATAAATCCAAAAAAATATAAATAAAGTAAACAGGTAAATCCCGATTGTTTTCGTTTGGTAACCCTCAGAATATCCAGAGTGATGATTTTTTTGGTGAAATTTGTTAAGTGGATGTCCCTCCCCTCTATTTTATTACTCGTTAAAAGATTTTGAACAAAGAATATTTGTCTGCAGTTGTAAAGTAAATAAAATAAAATCCCAATAAAATCCCTGTTGGCAACCTTCCAAGCAATCATATAATTGTCAATGTGCAAAACACTCCAGAGCTCTCTCCGCGATCCTCACAAAGTACTCCAATTTGTGCTTTGTAAGTAAAATAAATACAAATTCACACACATATATATGTGTGTGTGTGCATGTGTGTGTGTACCACTGGTGATAGAGAGTAGGCCAACTACTCGTATTCTGAATGTGTGTGTGTGTATCCCAATTCATACACATATTATGAATAATTAGGTCTTAATTGATACGATTATCAAAAAAAGGCTCATTTCTAATATTTCTTTAATAGTCCATCACTTCCCCACTGCATCAGTGCTAGGCAGAGGCAAGCATTTAAAAAAAACAACAACTGCAACACTTAATGTTTTTACATGTCAGCAGTCTGATCAGCCCTAAAGTTCCAGAGTAACTAGTTTGCAACACTCTTGAAATTTGGCCAAGATTTGAAACTCACCCTCTGCTATAGTCTCAGCTTTGCATTACGTTTGGAGCTCTGGTGAATATTTGTGGCAAGGTGCCAGAATTTCAAGTAGCCCATAATATTTTAGGCTATATTTCGACAATTTTAAGTAAAATAAATTATGTAATGAGAAAAGCATTCGCTTTGTCTTGTTGATTATGACACTTTTTTTTCATACAAAGACAGAGCTTCTTTTATTTATTTATAAAACTGATGTTTGTGTGTTTGCATAATTAAAAGTAATACTTTCTGCTTAATTGTTTAAACTGTGTAGAAAATTAAATAAACTGAGAATCATGACTGCCGTGTTAATTTATTGTTTATTTTCTGGCTGTGGACTGTGTAAATTTATCCCTTCACATCAATGGCATTTTAATTCTATTCAAGGAAATAATGCCCTGTGAATATGAGAGAGGGAGAGATAGAGTCCTTAGTTTGGCTATTTTTAATGACCACAATTAATTCCCCATAATAAATGGAATGAGCAAACTAGATTAACAATTTTCCTAATCCGTGAATAAATGTAATCACAGAGGGATTGTAAGACTGATACAAACCAATGCAACAATCAATCTGCTGATCGTGTACACACACAGGTCAAACAGGCACCACTGGTTGCCATGGTGAGATAGAGTAAATAATGAGCACACTGTGGGTTTAAAGGAAGAACACAGGGTTGTGTCCGTGTG
The DNA here is from genome assembly GCA_016785285.1 of Brachirus orientalis. NCBI lineage: Eukaryota > Metazoa > Chordata > Actinopteri > Pleuronectiformes > Soleidae > Brachirus > Brachirus orientalis. The sequence continues at coordinate 5,019,157 of JAFBJR010000194.1, forward strand.
CGCGTGTGAGCAGAAACCTCTTTGCATGCACATGTGTTTGCATTATTTGTAGTGAAATGCAAAATACCTTTGAAGCTCTTTCTTTGCCAAGATCAACACTGTCAATATCAGTTGTGTAGCAGTTTTCTCCAGCCTGCTAATCCTCTTATAAAGAGCTCTGTGCATTGCTTTTTGATCTATTTGCGGAGTAAACACTTGTCAAGCAGCCTGAGTGTGTTTGGTGAATTTATAGCAGAGGCAACTAGACTGGAACGACACATTCTCACCAGACTGGTATTAATTAAAATCAGAGTAAGGGACTGAGCAGAGGAGTGTAGCAGTGAGACAGTGACAACAATGAGAATAAGTTTTAAGTATGTGTGTAAAGGGATAGAAAACACTGTATCTCTTCAAATTTTACCCCACAAGAAAATTAGTTACTAACTGCCTTGTCAAACTTAAATGAGTGCTATGCGTTAAAAATAAGGTTTCAAATCATGTACATTCTTTGCTGCGAATACACACACACACACACACACACGCACACACACACATACTCAATCTGTACATGAAGCAACATCTTCTGACTCTTGCTTTGGTAAGGAACCCCTCTCCAAACAACCCTTTTCATTTTCTACCTTGTTGAAAGCTATAAAAAAAACACAACTTTCTGTAAAAAAAATCACCCACAAGACCTTTGAGTCAATATCAGGTAAAAAGCAAGTTTAATGCAACAAAGTTGCCAAGAGATATTTGTGGTACCGGAAATCCATTACTGTTTATTTTTGTGTCAGAGAAGCTGAGTGAAGTGCTGCAACTTTTTCATCATCATCATCATCATCTCAGTGCACAGGTTTGGTTGCTTAGTTACAACATGCGCAGTAGCAACAAAACCCCCAAGCACCTTGAGTATAAATGCTACATCTGATTAAGTCCCCGTTCTTGTGATGTATACACTATAATGATTACTATTAACTATTAACTATAACTAACTATAACTATAATAGTAACGCTTCCCATATAATGTTAAACTTGAAACATCGGCCGACTTACTCACACTGTCCAAACAAGTATAGAGCTTAGGTTCCTTTTAATTGACTTAATTAAATAGCTGTAGCTGGTGTCCCACAGCAACAGGATCGATTCACATCTCTAAACAAAGAAAGAAGCCGTGTGAGGAGGAGCAGCAGTAACTTCAATCAAGTTAAATCCTCTTATGTGGCACTGCAGTGATCTTCTGATTGCCTTAAATGCTTCACTGCAAATTGGAATCTTCATTGAAGAATCACGGATGTTAATTGATATACAGTATATATATCTATGTGTGTGTGTGTGTGTATGCATATATTATGTAATATATGTATATATACACACACATATATATGTATGTATGTATGTATGTATGTATTTAAGGCAAGGAAAGTAATAAACAGTTAGTGAGCAAAATGTATGAGCTGTGGACTCTCGGTAGTGACTGCGCAGTTGTCTCCTCCTAAATACAAGAGATAGGAGATCTCAAACATCACTTAGGTATTTAAAGCAGGAAAATGAAGCAAGAAATGCTGAGTGAAGGATCTTGAACCAGACCAGCCAGATATTAAGAATCTGCTGCTTCCATATATATATATATATATATATATATATATATATGAATTTATCGAATATATCTCTTCTCTTGGAAATGTCTGAGCGCTACAGTTACATTTCTGTAACTTTTTTCACAGATGTCACAATATCAGTTTTATAAATGTGTCTAACCTACTTGATAATCCAACTTTGGGCAGTGACACTATTCCCATATAAGATGCAGTAACATATTTGTCAATCTGTATAAAAATACTTTTCTGTGCACTGAACATACAGTCACAGCAGAACAATGTGGAAACAAGGCATACGCTTTTTAGAATACCAGGTAATGGAAGATAAACTGTTATTCCTTTTTTTGTTTTCTTTTTTTTTTTTTTGCCATACTTTGTTGCTAAATCAAATTATGCTCTGTCTGTACTGAGGCAGTGTGTTGCAGATATTACTTGTGGGTAAATCACTGCATTTGTGGCCTACCAATACAAGCAGATTTAATATTCGGCCCACAAACACAACTCTTTCCATATTTGTATAGAGAAAATCTTCCATCATGTAAACACAAAAGCAGGGGGGGCACACAGTGCAGGTGGAGAATTCAGACCACCAGCAAAAATATTATTGCACTGCTGTCGATTGGTCAATAACTGCTTGATGATAGCTAGCTGTACCTGTGGAGCTGTGCGCAGATGAGCTATCACTGCTGCTGTAAGACCAAACATAAATAAAAAGGATTATAGAAACACTTTTAAGAATTAGAAAACAATTGACTGTACACAAACCTCAATTTTCAGTTCAGGCTACACAATATAACGCCTGATTTGAGGTAAATCCCCCAGTTGGAATGTGATTGGCAGTCGCTGGTGGGACATAATCAATGGTGCAATGCGGATCAGTGTGTCACAGATCCTGAATTTATTTATGATCTACAGTCTGTGACAGCTCCAGCTACTAAAGGCACCACTACAATAAAAGTTCAGTGGTCAACCTGAATACAACAAACCAAAAACCATTAATCCCTGGGTCAATTCCCACATGAGTGTGGACACAAAAATGCTAGATGGAGTAATGTGTGACTCCTGTCACTAGTCAGTCATGCAACTTTGAAAGACACGTGAGCATGGCGTTGTAGTGCGTTGTGGTTTTTCAGAATTTCAGAGTTTAGGAGTTAAACTCTGAAATTCTGAAACTTGAATTTCCAACTCCAAAAGGCAGAGCAAACTCATCAACCTCAATCTGGGATTCCACAATAAACGCCACTTGTACAAACACTCCTACTATTACTGTGCACCGCTGCCATATTTGTTTCACAGTAAATAACCATGGCTTGACCTCCCAAAACCTTTGCAATAAAGTGCAACTGGTTGCAACATATGATGACAATAAGCTGAAAAATATTTACCACTGTGGCGTTTGCTTTCTTTCTTTTTTCCCCAGAATATACTGTATACGAGGTTATCTTTTATATATTGTATATATTTACTATACATGCTAGATAAAGACATTGTATTTTAAATTTCAGGCTAGAAATGAAGAAAACTATGACTATACAAAGTGATGGGTGAAGACAAAAAATACCAACTTGAATGAGAGGATCCTCAATAAACCCTACCTTCTGTGCAGTTTACACTACGGTAGCCGTGTCTAACAACCATGCAGTTAATAGGTGCAATAAATGGACTTGTAAATGTACATCATCTTTCAGTCTTACAAATATAACATGACAGAGAGCATAAAAATGACAGTTTCACAGCACTGAATGTGAAGAATTATATTTTATAATTTATTTTGGCAACAGCCTTCTAGCTAAGAAAGTCATGAATGAGTAGACAAAGTCATGAATTTCCAAAGGAAACACTTAAGTCTTAAATTACAATGGATAAATACTTAACAATAACTATGTTGCCTTTTTAATGCCACCCTGCTCACTAATCCATTTATGTGGTCAAAGTCTGAATTTGGATCAGATCAAATAACAATAAACTACTTAATATTATAATAATAGGAGTGGGGGTTTTGCTGTGATATTTATCTGTGGAAGGTCTTTAAACTGTGCACTCTGCATGTCAGTATTTCCCTCTGGCAACATGTTGGTATGTTTGTGAAATATGTAAGCGCTCTGACTGAGTAACATAGGCCTGCCTCCCTCTCAGCAGTTGTAGGGGGCCTGTAGAAGCACCTCTCCCTGAAGTTCAAAAGCCTGAGTGGGAAGCAAATATGCTGTTGTGCCTGGAGGCCAGCCGTCTCACCAACAAACAATTTATTTATCTGTGCTCAGGGACACTCTTTGGCGAGGAGAGAGGAACCCCCGTAAAGGTAAAAGGGAGCCAATTTCCTCCTTTTACATCCTCAAAAGACGCCACCTCTCAGCTGAGCTACAACCTATAATCAGAGGAATGCTGATGGCCAGGTCAACATATCGGTTAAAAATTCCTTCTTTGTGTTCTGTCATCCAACAGCGAAAAGCATGACATCAAAAACCCAGTCTGGGAGAGCCTGAAAATAGCATGTAGTTAAAGTATAAAAGGTTCATATTTTTGTTTCTTTGTATGTATTTGATCCTGTTAACTTGTCACATCATGTAATTTTGCAAGCAAACAACTTGTGTATGACTGCACACTGTCATCTTCACTTCCAAAACTAAAACATTCAAAGTAGCAGAACTGAAAGCAACATTTCCATTATTTATTAAAGCTGCTGTCAGTGATGCTGTCTTATGGCAAACTTTTGAATGACTTCCTGTCAATTGCTGCTGTTGGCATTAACCTCCCTCTGCCCTACACTTCCTCATGAACACATTAGGTGAGATGGCTGCCTCACTGTGGTATCCTGGCTCCTGATTGGATAAATTGTTGCGAGACTTTGAGCAAGTTTCTACTACATTAACTGTCGGAGACTGATAGTGCTTTCACACGGGCAAGCACCAGCATGTTTCCCATTCAGCCTCTAGTTCCACAGGGAACCTTGGTGCTCTCAGTGTTTTTTATTTTTTTGTTTTTGTTTTTCTATTTTCACTGATATGTTGTCCTTGCTCTGACCTGCACCTTCACCCACCCACTGATGATATACCTGTTGTTAAGAAATCTGCTATGAGAGACCCATGTCAATGAACAAACATTCATTCAACAAACTTTAAAATACACAACAATGAAGCTATCACGCATGCTGGAATCTTTTTGTAGCATATTTGTTTAATAGATTTTGTCCATGTTTTTTTTATTTTCATGATAAAAATTAAAATATACTCATGTTAATAAGATGTGAAGTATTTTGGAAATTAAAATGAGATGTCCCGAGTTAAATTGATTTGATCAAAAGCTTTGTTCTTTGAACAGTTGGACACACCAGTAGATAAAGTGGAAATTATTTATTATTATAAATATTATTATAGTTTAAAGCTGCAGTGGGCGGGATTGCAAGGGAAAATCGGCGGCTGCCGTTTCATCCACAGGTCCACAAAATGCTGGTGTTTTGGGATGGATGCATTCCGTCTTAAACCCCTTCCCACCAGATGAGCACAGACACACTTGCTACAACAACAGATTTCTCAAGGAAATTTGTCCATCTCTAAAAGGCACTGTCCATACTGACACAGGTTTGATTGCATTCATTGTCCAGCTCTTTCTCTTTTTTTAGTTTTTTTTTTTAACTTCATGGAGTAAAGATCTTTCCACTTAAGGGACCTATTTTCAGAGTAGTTGCAGTCCAACACCCAATAGGAGCGCCCCTCTGCACTGCCCTGTAACTAGTCATCTTCTGTCACAGGCCAAATTGTGCACCTTTTGTACTATTTTTCAAAATCCTGGTGTTGATGCAGAATATAACAGTTATGTTTTAAAAACAATATGGTGTGTGTGTGTTTAAGTGGTTTTGTGTTTAAGTGTGTGTGTGCACGTGCATTTGTTCAAGATCATTATCAAACGCAGATGTGATATAGTGTAATGTAGCCAATGAAGCATTAATATAAGGGAAGGTAAGCACAGAAGACAGCCTCTCACCATGAGCAGACTGCAGTGATGAATCAGGCAGCCTGCACTGCTGACACCTTAATGCATCATTATTATAGATGTTCTAAGTGCTTTCTGTGGGAGGGAACAACGAGCTGATTTAAAGCTAACAACTCACCTGAAAAATAACTGTACACACATTCATTCTATGATGTTACAAGATTCTATTATCTATCACTGTGAACAACTCTGCTCAGTGGTGCAGTGACGCTCTCTCTGTCAAACACATTCAAATGTTTTTTCTTATTCTTTGGGGAAGTGGAATTCAAGATATTTTTCAAGTTAAATCTGAAGATAAATGAAATGTTTTTTTTTTTTTTTTAAGACGGTGTGCAAGTCATGGATATGTAACTACTCAGAGTAAGCAAAACAATCTTTGCAGGTCTATGTAGATATGTTCATAATAAACATCGGTTAATGTCTGTAGAGGCAGAATTTTTCAATTACTTATTCATTTAATAAGAGCCATGATTAAGTATAAACCAAATCTTATCACAAATGCTGAAAGAGATTATGTTGTAACGCAGGCCTATAACCATTCCTCCATGACCTACAGACTCTCATGTATGGGCAACTGTATTTCCCTATTTGGGATTAAGAACAAGCCCAAGGGGGTCGTAAGCTAAAAACGGGAAGGCTTACATATTTATAACATACAGATAAATACATTTTCTTTTTTGACTGTGAAGTACAGAACACTGTTGTTTGTTGCTTTAGGCATCGAACTCTGGATTAATCCAGACTAAATGATGATGATGTAAATGATCCACTCCTCCTGGTAGAGGTATCACATCAGTATGAGATGGCCATTTTACAACACCAACAACCAACAGTAAAAAGCATTAGTTTAAAGTCTGTAGTTTGGACAAAAATCAACATTGCAAAAATCATATGGTTTTGAGACAAGGGTGGGTACACAGAGGCACAGAGCTGTTGCTTCAGAATCCATCAGAGCAATCTAATTTTACAGGTCTGCTTCATATCTATGTCCTGGATTTTGTCAATGGAGAATAGGCATTTATGTCTAAATTGTGATTAAGTTCCAAAGATCCCATTCATTTCCTCCTCTTCTGCAGAAACAGATGTCTCTTCCCGAAAATATAATGCCATATCTTTTCCCCGAATTGTCATTTAAGCAATTTTTTTCCACTGTTAAAAACAAACTTTGCCAAAACCAAGGGTACCAGGATTTAGTAGTTTGTCTGGATCTTAGTTGGACATCTGATTTGGCAAAGAATATCACAGATACTGCATTAAGTGTGAACTGTCATGCACACAAGCATGTCTACCCCTGGACACAGTGACCATTAAACACTATTTATGGCAGACAAATTAATTAATTCATTTATTAACTTAATTATTTTGTTTCTATTTCGACAGTTGGATTTTGTTGCACTTGGGCTTTGTTTTCTTGAATCTGAATCAGCCAGAGGAGTCACAGGAAGCCATGGCTGTATTTTTTAGTAAAAAAAAATATAAATAAAGTTGTCACTCTCCTTTTGTTGTGGATATTATTGTGAAACCCAACATAAAATGTCTTGTTTTGAAGCTCATGAAGTTAGCATGACAGGCAAGCCCGGGGGGATGTACAGTCTTGTCTTATTAACTCTGATCCCATTCCTGGCTCTCTCCTGTTGCCAAGTTTAGAGTCAATAGGAAAAATCATGTGTGAATGTGGAAGCAGTTTAGGGCCAACGACCAAACCGATGTCGATAAAAATGAGTGAACGAACAACTAAAACAAGGAAATGCAATAATTATGTAAAACTGAAACAAGGAAATACGATAATAGTTTTTTAAAAACCAGTATTTACTGATGAAAATGGGCTATATTGCCAAGCAAATAATGCACAACCAGTTGCTATTTGTATCTAGACTTCACTTGCAAACACCACATGGGACTGAGACAAGAAAGACTCCGGTCTCTTGCATGTCTCTACAAAGCTGTCAGTCAAAAAGCAGTTCCATCTTCCAGACAATTCCTCCAATCATTTAACCAATCACTGTCTTGCTCACCACAGTGAAAAAAAATAAAAAATCTTATTGGACAATCTGTGATAAAGAGCCGATTCTGAACAAACTAGTCATATACTTTAAGTAACTTATTAAGTTCTACTTTGTAATGAAATGTAAATACAACAATAAATATTTGACCACTTATTTTATGACATTTTAGAGGAAGCAGTCAAACGAATAAAATGATGTATGAATGGATATACTTTTTTATGTGGTGTAAAATGTAAGCTTTGTATTAAAGAATCTTAAACATTGTCCATGGATTCGCCATTTCTATTTATATCTGATCACGGGTGGACAGCTCTGAGTTGCATATGTATGTGTTGTGACATTTATTTTACCTGTGTGAAGGCAATCTAGGCCATTGTCTATATGCATCAAATATCAGGTAACATTTAAAATAGTTCCATGGCAAAAATTTCATATGTCAAGCCAGAAGCTTAGAATGCTAATGAAAAAATAACCACTTTGCCTAGATGATTATACCAACATTGAAACATCTGTATCTATTGCAACCTCATCAGCTATATGGGCAACATTCTTTGTGGTATAAGAAGGCCACCGTAGTTACTTGGATGAGGAAGGAGTGTGCGGAACAGTCCTCTGTTTGCAGTCATGTTACTAATTTTTATACATTGCACCTTTAAAGACCACATCTTCAGCTAATGTCTACTGCAGTTTCAGTTCTACTGTGAACTGAAAACATCTCTACACATATTTGGGCCCATATGTGATTTATATTATGCCAACAGCCACAGGTGTACAGTCAAACTGGTTTTAAAAATGATTTGTGCTTTGTGAAAAGAAGTGGCATATGTGAGCATAAACATACAGGGAATCTAATGACAAGTGATCCCAGGAGAAATCCAAGACACATTTTAATGCCAGTGTGAACAGATGAAACACCTTCCAGTTGTGATTTGATCTCTCAGGACAAACGTGAAAACCAGGTCTCTGTATGTCAGCCCTGCTATAGATTGGCGATCTCTCCAGGTTGTCCCTGCCTTTCACCCACCTTGCTGTGTCAGCTGGGACCGACTCCAGCTCTCCTCCAGGATAAGTGGTTTGGCTAATGGAATGGAATATAAGAAAGGATGGAGCTCAGGTCACATAAGCAACCTTGATGATACTGTACATTATTCTTGTCCATTAAGCAAACACAGATAACGCCTCCTTTTTGTCATGATTATGTGTAAGAAATTCCACAGAGTGAAATGGTTCATTTTGCGTTTCCATTAGGAGTAGTACCAAAATAACTAGCCCAGAATAGTCCATTCTTTGGTACCTTTCCCTTCGGTTTCCAGAGTAAAATGGTATGGTGCAGTCAGGGTGGAGCTACATCGGCTCCACCCACAACAGTCAGTTGATTGGATAACAGAAAAACTGCCCATGGAAATCGTGGCAAGTGCCCAAATTCTATTCTCATTCAAAACCCCACAAACCAAGCAGGAAAAAACAGCTGCTGGATGTCCTCCACTGTTGCCTTTTGAGTCACTCTCAATGTGGTCACACCAGTACTACGTCATGCTACAAAGCCATCAGGAACAGCTCACACTCCGACTACCAAGTAAAGGTACTGTTTTCAATTGAAACACAAGCCTGACCCAAGGCTTTACCATTCTAAATGTACCATATCGTACCAAACTGAACCATACCATGATCAAAACACAGCTTTACAAGTACCCTAACCTTCGCACAATCCAGCTCACTGAAATGTGTCCTGAGTATGTATCTATCCACACACACATTCATCCATTCATTGTCTACTACTGATCTGGATTTGGGCTTTAATAGCTGCTGTCTATAACCAAGGTCGTCCATGTCCTGTTCTTCATCAAGAGCTGGGTGTTGACACGTTTAGAAAAGCTTCAATGGCAGGATTTCCAAAACTACTAATATTTAACACCTAGGTTTTCCTAGGTGTTAAATATTTCGATCCAAGCCTCAATGAAGTCTCTGACATAGCATGGCATAACATCTAAAAAGCCAAATTTCAGTGCACTGATACAAGTTACAGTGTTTTGACTGTGATGTAATGGTAATGACTGATAAAGCTGCAGATATATTTTCTTGATTTCCATGTAATTTTAGATATTGAGTGTAGTGCACAACACTAGCAGTCTATTAGTGATTTTAGAACTTGACTAGACTGATTGGTATAATGTATTCACCTTCATGATAACTGGATGAATGTAACAATGTAATGATTTGGTTCAACTTCATTCTTGTTACTCTCCATTAACTCTGTAGCAACATTTTAGATGCCCAATATTTGTGCTGCCTTTTTCTATTACCTGTTGTGAAAGTAGACCATTTTTTTCTGCATAAAAGCTAGAACTCTCATCCATCACAGCAAGCAAAGATACTTTCATCAAAGAGGAGTCAGCACCCCCAGCCTCATCAAGTAATGGAGGGATATTTTATTGCTATTTATCAGCCATTTTAATATCAGATGTCAAACAAGAGATACTAACAATAATTCGGTGTTAATATGATAGCACATTTTCACATCCAATGTGATTTTTGTGAAACTGCTGACATTCACCACTACAAGGAAATATTACACTTACATGCTGCACCCAGGAATACACACAATTACTGTCACACACATGCGCAGTCATGCACACACGCACACACATAGAGACAAGACACAACTGAAATCCTGACCAAAAAGAGAGCAAATCAATAACAATGTACAGATGCAGTGGACAGAAGCTAAAGACAAAGAGGAACAGGCTCAACTCAGAAAATAAGTTAGATACACTGGAACACTCAAACAAACTCTTCATGTGAAGATTGCGAGCAGTTTTAGTTGTTATGTGTTTCTGTTTCACATATGACAGCACAATAATCCCCAATTTATGCTAAGCATGGAACAATATGCAAATTTCAGGTGATTGTTATTGGAATTCACAACAGTAAAACCAAGACCATAACAAAATGAAAAACAAGGCCTCACAAGCCCTTCTTACTCTTTAAAACTGGATAACACAGAAAACAAAGCTATGCCTCACATTGTAAAAGCTAAAAATAATTATGTTTGGAATAGTAAACCAGTTTATTAGTTAAAATTGTATATATATATATATATATATATATATATATAAATATATATATATGTACTTGCAAAATGCTGGCCTGGTCTACGAAATTAGAGCCCTGTCAAAATACCAGACCTCAATTTGGCCCTGGAATTCTCCTCTAAAATGAATCATAAATCTCCTCAGAAAACAGTGTACCAAAGGACTTCCAACACATATTGATATTCTTCCAGTAAATCTCTTACATTGCCATTTCAGCATTATGTTCAACATTTGTATGTACATATGTAAGATCTCTAAGAAAAAAATACTTGCCACATCATAGAGCACATCATGTTCTGTTCTGATAAATGGCTAATAAATGCCACTAATTCATTTTCTGTCAATCAATTTATCAGTTGTTTGACAAATTGATTCAGTGCTCTTCAAATCTACAAATCTAAAAATCTAAAGACGCACAGTTTCCAATTTAATTACAAAATGTCAATATCCCAATGGAAATTTAATTAAAAATGGAAGCTATCACTATAATTGTGATTTTAATATGATAAACTGTGCATTTCATCAGCCTCTGGTTTGGAGTTGTCTGCAATTTATATGTCAATAACTGGAGGCAGGTTAATGAAATATGTTGCAGGCTCAGCATAGAGCTACAGATAACACAGCAGTTTCAGTTTCATTGATGAAATCTATGACAAAAATGTTTGTCAACAACCCTTTTTCCCTGATGAAAACAAGACATTAAGTAAATAAAAATTAAGTTCATATGACAAAAACTATGATGAAATCTACTGACACATTTTGTCAGCATATAAAAACTATTAAATGGGAAGAGAACCAGTCAGATTATGCCTTTAGGAAGAAAGTGAAGCGGCGACATATGGTTGAATTTTATGTACAATGTTACTGAAGACAAAACTCTTTGTAATCCATACAGAGCCAAACTCAAAGGAAAACAACTCAAAGAACCTGAAGCGACACTTGGATGTGAGTCATCCAGAAATCCATGCAAAGTTTTGGCAAAGCACACACACTAACGCGATTTTATCAGCTCAGCTGTTGTGCTGTCGCTAAATTTACAATGCAGTTCAAACTAGAAAAAATAAAAAATTACCAATGCTACTAATTTTGGATTAAAAAAAAGTGCTGAAAATAATAACTTCAAGTGTAATGTTTCACTGTCTTCAAATTGAAACAAACATGTAACTTTACAAGAAAAAAAATTGATTTGATTGTAAAGACAAATAAAATACATCATATAAAAATCTTATATCTGTGTTATATCTGTGTTGCAAATTCAAACCATAAACACTTAAGAAACACTTAACTAATACAAACAAGCCCAGTAGATTTAATTGAGTAAAATATGACTAAATGTAATTGACTAAAACTTATATTTTATTCATAAGACTATAATTAAAACTAAATCCAAACTTGTTGTCAAAATTACTACTGTGACACAACAGATATTTCCAACATTTCTGAAGCAAATGTTTTTTAATGTCTGTTTCAAACCATAACACAAAAATTCAAAAGTGTCTCATGAGAAATCGCTGCTGCCTTTGGATGAAAATGTAGGAAGTGCTGCCACAACTTTGCATTATGAGACCGGGACTCGGCAGCCTATGATCCAACCCAGTGGGAGTGACAGATCTGAGGCAACATAAGCAAAGCTTGGTGTGAAAGCCGACAGCAGAATGTAACGCATTGACTGTATACCCTTGCTGAGAGGAGAGAAAGTGAGGGCATAAAGATGATGCTTTAATGCAGTGACTCTATCTCTCTCTTTCTTGATCTGAGGCACATTTTGGGGTTTCGAATTCCCCGGCCCCGCTCAGCACAGGGGAACAGGCATCAATCAAAGAAGGTCATATGATGTGGTGTTGCTGGTCACTGGTGCAACACACTCGCTGCCTTTCATCCTCTTCAATGCCATTGCTTTAAAAAAAGACTGGAGATGCAGAGAGGGGGTTTTGCAGTCCCAGCTATGAGATATGTTTAGAGCATGCTGCGACCTAGTGCAATCTATCTTAAAAACCCAATTGAAATGCATTACGTGAGAAATAGCCCTGAGAGTATGCTGTGGCTTTTTCAATTTCAGGATTGTTACTATTTCATAAAAAGCCAAGAAGGGGGTGGGGGGTGGGGGCGATATTGCTTTTGGCACAAAAAAAAAAAAAATTAAAAACAAACAGAAAATGGTGGGGAATGACCCTATCGGTGAGCCAGATTATTAAAAATGGTTTGAATGGGCTTGGCAACTGGGACAGCATCTATTTGCCCTCTAGGAAGCATTGGGCTGTTAAAGAATGACTGTGTTTTTTGGTGTCATTGAGGACAGGCACCAGGAAATATAACATTATTTTAAGGATGGCATGTGTTCCCTATCTGGAGGGAAGGCCAATCATAAATAAAAAAATAAATAAATATATATGCGTAAAAAAGGCAGTGCAGCTTGGCAGTCATCAGTTATCTTTTGAAGGTTTAATGGAATGTAGCAGGCTGGGAGGAGAAGCAAAAAAGTAGAGGGGGATATAAGAAAGAAAAGGCAATAAATGAGGGAAGCACAAACAGCATAAAGTCTGAAAGGCTACATTTAAAAATAATGCAGGAAAAACTCCAAGGATGCAGAACCATAACTAATAAGATCAACAGCACAGCAAGAAAAGAAAAGAAAAAAAAAAACTAACATTTCCATCAACATAATGTGGTTATATACGGAACACCTCCATGTGTTTGCCTGCAACATCCAGTCACATTGATTTCCTTACTGCTGTTGTGCTACAGGAAAAGAGAGCGACTCTTCACTGCCTCTGACTGTCAGTGTGACAACACGGTCGCCCCCTGCATCCATGATCCAGTCAGTGCTCCGACTACTGCATCACCACAGACAGCTGACAGCTCACCTCTCCTTTCATGAACAAATACATTCGGCAGACCCACGCATTAATGCACACAGGCACTTCATTCATACATGATTAAACCATGAATACAAATTCATGCTTCAGCCTTCAGACTGACAAAACACAGTTCTAAGGGGGTATGTGAAAAATGCCCAAGTGTCCCATCACTCCACACCATAGACCATGTGTCTCTTGGCTTCCATGGTGAGGTCAATCAGTCAGAACCAATATACTGAACAGCCACCAGGGGGCAGCTACAATGGTTGCAAAAATAACTTTGTTTGAACGGACGTCTACGTGAGAATTGGCCTATTTTACACTTGATTTATAACATCAGTACACATTTTCCTGAGGTAGTAAAGGTCTAAATTTCTAGTTTAATAGTACATGATGTAAAATTATGTTCCCATTTACAGTAAAATGGACACTAAAGCATAGCACATAGGAATGACAGCTGCTATTGTCCAATTGGAACGTGGCTGCAGGTTTCACCTCTGAAGTTCCAGTTGTAAAACATCAACATGGCATCGACCACATTGCGATTCTGGATTCTTCAAAACGGGAGTTCAGATTCTTATGATGTCACTACTGGTTGCCACTTGCTCCATACTGGCTGCACAAACTTAATTTTTGTACATTCCATACAATAATGCTTGAAAGTTACATTTTGGCAAGTCGATAATATGTGCCATATCAATTTTCTTTATAGGAGGGATGTCCATGAAAAGTCCACCTAGCAGCAAACTACAGTTTGAGACATCGTCAGAGGCAAATATTTGAAGATGTGTTGCAGATTGTTTGTGTTTTTTGAGGACATTCCAGCATCTTGCTGCTTGCGAAACATCTGCCACACAGTTTGAAACCAAACGTTGGAAGATTTGCTGCAAATTGTCATAGAGCAATGAGGGCATTCTGGTGTTTTTATGGAGATGATGTTACAAAACAATGAGAAAAAAATAAGCCCTACCCGGGTGCCTTTTGTGTTGAAACTTATCCACCTCCATATTATTCATATTCATATATTCAGTTTTATTCATTTAGAATGAAGACATTGTTGAATATACAGTAAGTATGTAAACATACTAGATTGTACGCAGTAGCTAATTTACATCTGTTGTCCCTTTGGACTTCTTAATGACAGACCGGTACAGAAATGGTTATCATCATCCTAAGATGCAGCACAAGCAGTTAAAGCATTATCATGTTATGCACATCTATAGACATTTAGATATGCCCTGAAATTGATTGTTTTGTCCTGTGGAGTGTGGCACAGTGAACCACAATCAAAGCAAAGTTAGGTATACCTCGTGACCTCATGTCAGAAAGACTGCAATGTTTGATTTTATTCTCTGCATGCTTTGCATGTACAAAACTAATGCCTAAACAAAGAAAATGGAGATGCAAATGAGTAGAGAGCAAGACAATTCTTTTGAAGGACTGCCAGTAAACACTGTCCTTTTGTTGTGACATGAGGATGCATCATAGTTGTGTTTTCTTTATTCTTTTAGACTTTTCCATACACAACACAACAATCTGCCATTGTTGGGTTACAGTCTTCTCTCTGAATGCAATGCCATCATATATGTCCTTTTGGTGAATGGTCTGGTGTAATCACATGTCTATTGGTCAAGTCACACCACAAATGTATGGCTCTGTGACTGTCAGTCTGACACAGTGACCCTCATGAAAGCCAGAAAGACTGTGTAGCCTGACTTTGCCTTAAATTACATTGGACTAGTAGCATGGCAAAACACTGGACAGCAAGATTATGGACGAGCATCTCCAGCTTTGAGACAATGATGAAGGACTGAAGCTGCTGACACAGTGCTTTCTCTCTGCAGCTGTTTAAGACAAGAGTCCATGGCACAGATTCTACACTTTAACAGACTAAGATATACTACAATGCTGAAACAAACTAATAAATATTCACAAGATAACAAATACCATATGACAGAACTGCTCTTAACATTTTTTGTGTTCTACCTAAAGGATAAACAAAAACACAGTGAATGCAAATAGAATTTTGCTTGTTAACAAGAAAACTCCAAAGGGCACCTTTCAACATTCTATGTTCCCTCCAGGCACGAGCCTGATATGCCAGAAAAGTTACTTGGAAGAGGCAAAAGCCTCATCTGTAAAAGCAGTGTTTATATTAACCCCAACTGGGGCCAGTGTAGAGCCAGAGATAGGTAACAGCCACGAACTGAGTGCTGCACCACAAAGCTTGTCTGCCTGCTAATGAGCCTCTCTCTGTGTCCACAAGGTATCGGCTGAGAAAATCAACTCTGCAGCTGTGTGTGCCGAGATCTGCAGAGAATAAATGCAGCTTTTTGTCTCTTGTTGTGTTGTCAGTTCCAGTAATGGAGAGGAGAAAGTGTTCATCCATTTACTGTTAACCATCGGCAAGTATTTCCTGGGCATACTGGGAGAAAAGCAGCAGCATCACCAGAGGCTGAATTCATTTCTGCTGCACAGAGAATGAAACCAGTGCCTGAGCTCACTCTTCATGCCCTTCATTTAGAGAGGTGGAAAGAATAGACCTGACTTTTACAAACAATGTGACATGATTTGAGTTGCTGTAATTGGTTTGTACGTTCCTCAGCCATAAATATCACATCAGTACACTCAAAAAAATACAGTAAGTGCAAGACTTTTATTTTTACTCCCATGTCAAAGGCAAAGGTCAAAGGTTTTTTTCTGTAAACACAAATGGCTTACTCTTATATTTTGCACATTTTTTAAAAAGGCGACTGGTCCAAAGTACATCTGTACACTGCTAATGCTTTATAATCAGCATTATCTGAAACACCAGTCAGGTACGTGGCTTTAAGTTGGCTAAGGAAACAAGAAAAGTAGAGAAACATTAGGCTTTTGTTTTCATAGAAGGTATCTTACAACTTCTGCTTAAATAAATGAAAAATGGGAGCAAAAACAAAACTGTTGCCTTTATGCGTTTTTTTTGCTTGTATATCAAAATCTGGTCAATAGGGACCCAAAAGCTACTTTCAGGTTTATAACACCAGAGCTATATTACTTTTCAGCTACCCTGTCAGGCAATATATTTATATATTACATCCAGTCTCTTCTCTGTATCTGCTCGCATGTATTTTTAGCCTCGGTGCTTTGTTGATGTTATTTGAGTTAATACAATAGGACTCTAGGACTTTTTTTTCAGCAGAAAATATGACATCAATAATACATCAATATCTGTTAGAGGCATGAAACTTATTTCAGTTGATCACAGCTTTACAAGATCTCAGCATTATAAGAGATAGAGGCTTATATCTGGGAATACTTAAAGCATTTTTATTTGTCAAAGTTGCTCAATTTTGTAAGCAATATGTTACTGTTTGTATTACATTGTGTTATTGTTACTTTTGTTATAGCTGTAAGTTGGCTTTAGCAATTAAATATTATAGGTTTGTTGCACTGCCAGATTATGCTGCTATTGGATGCGGGTGGCATTGTAACCATTCTAGTGATTTTCAAACTGCAGGTCCAGTTTCTGCTAGAAGACAAAATATTGTATAAAAGATTCAAAATGAAATTACATATGTTAGAGTTGCAATTGTTTTTAATTTAAAATGAGTGTCATGTTGGCTTTTAAACATAAACAAACTTCCATGCAAACAAGTTCACACAATGTTGATATGTCTACCAGCTCCATTCTGTGGTTCTCAGAATAGCAGTGTTTACATATCATGTCACCTGGTTAAATTCCTGTGCTGCACACAGGAAGTGATTTGTTTTACATCAAGACAAACAACAGCACTGTTGTGCCAAAATAATTAAGATGGCTGCAAACAGGGTTGAGTGTGAATGAGAAAACAGAGAAGCATCCATGAAAATTTACAGAAGTTAATTCTACACCTCAAGCAAAGTTCCGCAGTTTGACGCTTCTTGCTTCTGCAACTGCACTGCAGCCGTTGACACAAACTCTCCCTTAGTCAGGTCTGAGAGTATTGCTTGACAGAGCTCATTTTCCGATGGGTGAAGCAGTGTACAACTAATGCTACATAATTTCTGTTCACAAAGACCAAACAGGTCTGTCAAGGTCCAGTATGTAAGAATTGGAGACGTGTCATGCTGAAACACTGTGTTTGACATGTCATGGTCAAACACTGTACAGACTGTCCATTGGGGCTGCTATAGAAAGCACAAGCACACGCTACTTGTCTCCCTTACCTTATTAGCAACATATACACAAAGGACCACAGTGGAGAGATTTTGCACTTCAGGATATTTTCTGGGGGACCAACCCAACTACCAACCTTTGATATCTAAACTAGTTCTGAATTTAATGACTTTTTCCTCCTTTGCCCTCCAACTATCACATCAAAAAGTGGCTGCTCATCACTTCCTATTGTCACTGCCATGCTCTGTCAGGTAATGTGTCTTTAAGTGCATTATCACATGCGGTGGCTTGCCTCCTATACTG
Source organism: Brachirus orientalis (assembly GCA_016785285.1). Taxonomy (NCBI): domain Eukaryota; kingdom Metazoa; phylum Chordata; class Actinopteri; order Pleuronectiformes; family Soleidae; genus Brachirus; species Brachirus orientalis. The sequence continues at coordinate 5,037,121 of JAFBJR010000194.1, forward strand.
TACTTTGCAGCTGACATGCTCTATATCTATGTCACACACTTTCACTTGAGTGATAAGCCAGTTTACTCTCTGGATTTTATGGCCAAAGAGAAACACAACACAATGAGGCACAATGATTGAAAACACAAACACCTAAAAACTGGCTCATGCTGAGTGGTGGCTAAAAAATTGGAGCATCTCCATCTTCCATCGCCTTTCTGTGTTCACCTGGACTGCCCAGTGTCACTCTGCAATGCCTTTGCTGATGAGATTTGAGCTGATGTAATGAGCAGCCTTGTGTTGCGTGGTCATGACAGTGGTAAAAAGCTCTGACACTGGCAGTTTGCTGAAGTGCTTTTGATTTGTTGGACAAATATATGCCAAATAAAGTTTACCATGCCAGATTAGGAGTCACAATAGATGATGGAGTTTGTGCTAAGCACAAAGACTTTGTCAATATTGTTTATTTTGTCATTTGCAGTCAAGAATTGACTGCCAGAAGCAATTAAGGAAACAAATGATACCAAAAATAGAGGAGCATGAATTAGGCCGCATCATTATTCTGCATCAGACAGGTGTTGTATTTCTCACATTATAAGGACAAGAATGGTGTGTTAATGCTCTCCTCCTTGTGATTTTTGTCTGCATGTTGGTGGAGGGTAAATTAGGAGCTCTCTGTCCTCAGGTGTGATTAAACAAGGTCCAAACAAGAGTCTAAATAACTACACAACAGGTTGTGTAAGCTGAGCATTCATTTCAATAAGGGACACACGCACGCAAACAATCACACACAACAGGCGCCGAAAGAAACTGTTTGAATACAGTGTTTTGCAGGAAAATAGTACATAAAAATGAAAACTGCTACCCAGTGTTATCATCATTCATCTGGTGATTTAGGGGCCAGGATGTGCTTTCCATTTCCCACGCAGCAAAGGTTGATGGGAAATAAAATCCCATTCATCAATGACACATCTTTATCTGTTATACCTGCAGCAAAGCAAAGAGAGGAACTGTGTGTGTGTCTGTGTGTGTGTGTATGTGGGAATGAGTGCACAAAACACACACCGCCTGTGCTCTCAGCCCCCCTATCGCGTGTTAATTTACAGTGCCTTTCTTATCTAGGCAGGTGGGTAAAAGCTGGCAGAGCAAGTTCTAGAGCCACACACACTCAGCCCTTCCCCCCCTCCATCTTTTCAACCTTCGTTCCTCTCGTTTATCATGTCTGCGAGATAAAAATGAGCCTTGGCAAGAGGCAGTCAGACAGAATGGATAGCTTAGCTTCTCAGCCAGCTACAGTGCTGATAGCACCCTCACCTGCTTGAGGCGGGTGGACAGGTGAGGTCCCACAGATGGAGGCCATGGACCACTATACTGGTTTACTGACACACTGGGATGAATATAATGAATATGAGCCTGGTAAATTTGTGAATGTTTTCAGATATCATGACTGAATTCATATTCATTGCTCAAAAGAAGCAGATGATAGTGGCTGAGGGGCAGAGTGGCTTGTCTCTGATCTGGAAGGTTGAAGGTTCTATTCCCACTTCCGCTAGTCTGCAATCTGATGTGTCACTTGGCAAGACATTTTAAGTTGCTCCTGACGGCTGAACTGGCAGCATGTGACTGTGTATGAAAGATGCATGATATAAAAAGTGAACATAAATGCAATGTATGTATGTGTGAGTGGATGTGAATGGAAAAACTGTTAATAATCAAAACTAGAAATAAATACAGAACATTTACCCATATCCCATTTCCATGTGTATGTACAGGACATCGGTTCTATTCATACTTAAACAAGAGTCTGTCTCAGTCTGGTCTCTCATGCATACTTACTCATTTCGTATTCACTTCCAGTAGTGGCAATTTTTTCACTGGAAAATCACTGTCATCTGTGTTTTCTTTTGTTCTTTGAGTGCTGAATTGGACGTGGATACTGGCAGATTTCCTCATATTACCTCAAGCAATTTTCCATGGTTGTCATCTTCTTTGTTGTGTCTTTTGACCAAAAAAAAATTTAGAATGTTTTACCCTACCCTTATTTTTTTGGCTTTAATTTTAGTGAAAGAGACTCTAGAGACTGCTGTCTGTGAAATTCTGAGGAGATCAGCAGTTTCACAAACCACTTGTTTGACATTGGTTAATGTCTGCCAAATGTTCTTCTCCACCATGTGATTGATAACTCTGTTTGTTTGCCAATAAATGTGGTATATCACCAAAATCACAGCTTGCTGGTAACAAAATGGACGTAAAGAGTTTGATAAGAAACTAAGTGGAACTGGCTACAAAACTGCAGACCAGAGTTTGGGTGATAATACTCAGATTTAAATCTAAGGGAAATTGCAAATTAATAATCAAAATTATCATAAATAAGTATTCAACAATAAAATCAGCTCTCTCTTTGAGCTTCTAGACCTTTTCTTCTGTGTTTTAAGTGCAAAAACACTTTTATACATTTATACAAATGCTGACCTCATCCACCATCCACGCTGACTTCCTGGTTAGTGTCAGTGATGTGTTGGATTCAACACCAGACAATTCTTGACAAGATGATTAATAATAAGAAGTTTGTGGTCACAATTTACATTACGCTATTTAACTACTGAAATCCATCTATATACTCAGGTCTTCATCGTAAAAGCAATTCCTTTACTTTTTCTACCAATGCTGTGTGTTTTTGTTGTCAGATGGTTTTGGAGCTTTTGGGTGAAAACCTTGCAGCTTTGTTTGCAAAAAGCAGCCTATTGAAAAGTTGTTCTGAACTATCATGTAGGCATGCATGTGAAACTGTTTTTTAACTTGACCTTGGGCCTGATTTAACAGTCCAGAAACCACACCAGTTCCTTGGTGAGAGCATCTGTAGGTGAACTTTACTGTGAATGAAAGCACAGAGCAGTTTGAAGAGAGGGTACAGGACACGGGAGTAAGCATGCACACACACACACACAAAGGACCCACTGGGGGTGACACACGCCGGCTAAAGACACGTGCCATGCTGCCTGCCAGTGCTGTGCTTAGCATATTAACCACAGCATCACTGTTTTAAACAGCAGGTAGGGGAGCAGCGTGCCCTACTTCATCATGCCATTCATGGGCCCTATTAGGCTACAATTACTAAATGGCAAGGCTTGTAAATCATACATCATTGATGCAGAGAAAGAAGAGAAGGCACAAGAACGGCACAGTCTCTCTTCACAACTGCCCACTGCAAGGCAGTGAGCTGCCAAGGTATGAGGTGGAGAAGGAAAAGGAAAGGAAATGAAAGGACAGAATGTTAAAGCAAGGGTAGAGAGGCAAATGGGAATGCAAAAAGAAAGATAATAATGATAAATAAAAGAAGAGAAGGAACACATTAAGGAAATTCAATAAAAAAGAAAAACAGTTGCAGGTAAAAAAAAGGGGGGGGGGATGAAGTGTTACAATGCTTCTCTAAAACTGTAGAGTGTATTTTTATGAGACCTGCTGTGAAAATTTATGATCACCAGAATGAAAATCATACTGCTGCTGGTGAACCAAGACTTGTCACTTAAAACCACCATTACATCGTCACCCCACAAGGTGCATGCGAATCTAAAAGGGCAGGTTGACAGGAAACATACTGAGATTCAATCAGGCTTCCCACACAGTCTATTTCTGACACTGCAGGAGCCTTCATCTAGTGGCACCCTTAAGAAAAATAGCGACACAAAACAATAAATAAACAAAGCAATAAATAAAAAAAAATCTTGAAAATGAACTCTTACTACATTTCCCTTGAATTAATATGAGAGCAAAACAAGCTTGATCATTCAACCCAGCACGAGTTACATCATGGGACTGTTCACAGGCATTTAGACTCTTCCTCCACCTCCTCTTGATATGTTGTCATAATTACAACTATTACTGATGTTGTATCTGTCCCGGTGGTTTTCACTGTGAAACAACACAGCTAAGACTGCTGTGTGATTGAATGGTAATGCGAAATGTTAATGTTGGGGTGCCATATTTCATATTGGGCAGCAATATGAGCTATTCATGACTGATGAATCTGTCAGTCATTTTCTTGAATTTTTGATTAGTTGTTTCATTGATGAAAAATGAGAAAATGGTGTGAAATGTTCAAATGTGTGTCCAAAACCTCAAAATGATGACGTCCTTGTAGTGTTTGTCCACCAATTTAGTTTCTTGCCATTAGATTCAAGAAAACAGAACATATGACATTAAGCTGTATACACAGACCTTGTTTCTACTTTGTGAAATAGATAATAATAATACAATACTGATAAAAGAAATCAATGCAATGATTTAAGATATGTTATGTTAAGTTATGGTATGAGGTAATGACACATAGTCAGCAGTGCCTGAGTTGTCCGTGCCCCCTGAGTCAAGAAGTGGCATAAGACAAATTTCATTTCAAAAAAGGCTGTCTAGCAAACCCTGAGGTTTCATGCATTTAATCGTCCATAGATTTATTTGGTCTATTCTTAAATTGCTAAAAATTATTCTTTGTGTCCCCACTGGCAACCATATTTTCAGTGCTGACAAGTGTTTGTATCTCAGACTGGTTCCCAGTGCCAGCCGCATGCAACAACACCAAACAACAACAAAGTAATTGCTGAGGCATCCACACCTGAAACAACCGCACAAACTATCCCTTCAATCCATCTACTGTTTTGTGACACTGACCACCATAAAGCCATGTTGATCATGGGCTATAAATAGGCAATAAGAATAGAATATAAAGAATATAATTATGTAGGGTATTCCTTTTTTTAAATTAATTATTATTGTTATTATTATTTATTAATTAATTATTCTTAATAATATTTTAGAAATATTACACAGAGTTCCCTAACTTTAAAATATCTACACATCACCATGTATAGTACAGGAACAAGGGAGGGAAAAATTCATGTTTAGCAACAAAATAATAGTTAAATAAAATGCTTGGTTTCTTTATTTGTTTTGAAGCTTTTCCCATTTACTTCAGTGTCTTTATCTGTTTTGATCTCATCCTTGATAAAAGTGTCTACTGTTTCTAATTATCTGGGAAAGCAGCAAGGTACAGCCACTCAATTCAGGTCAGCTGAAAAGAGACAGAAATGCTGTGCCATGACTAACAAGTTGACACTTGGGGACATATTTCTGAATCAGTAACTAACTAAGTCTGCATTGCACAATTAGCACAATAATATGAAACTAATTGCCAAAGTTCTTCATACACAGTTTCCTGTTCTTTCCTGTAAGGGAGATCTCTTTAATCCTGGTGAATCATCAGTGAACACAGAAATTAATTAAATTTATATATCTATTTTCATTTTGATTTTAATATTCTTAAAATCCTTACCAAATTTAGGCCTGGACTTAAATCAAGAATTACACGTCATGGTCACAGACATTTTAGAAGTTAAAAGCTTTCAGCTTTTTAAATGTGAGCATTTGACCACACATGTATACAAACCACTGTTAACAGATATATTCTCTACACTATTGGCTATTGTACTATTGTACCTTATCTATAGTTCATACTAATCGTTTTCAAGTGTGTTTCAGGACAGATGAGAGCAAATTATCCCAGCATACAAAAAAAAATTTGACCTGTTACTAGTCAAAAAATTATATTAAAATCATTCCTTCAGTGATTTATTGTGTGCATCCTTAAAGATTAAATATACTATAAATCTTTCTTGGAATGTGTCTTCAGGTGAAGAAACAACAAGCACAACACACATTTTACAGCAACTGGAACACATCCTTAAGTATGTGACTACATGAAGGCAACTCCTATAGATCTTGCTGACCGGCCAGCACTGTCTGATGCACTGAGAATGCAATTAGTCAGAAGGTCATTTCAGTTAAAAACATTAACTTTTTTTTTTTTTTTTTTTACTTTTACATAGAAAAATAGCTTTGTACATTTGAGAAATAATTATAAATTTACTAAATAAATGTTCACCTTGGGTCTTTTGCAATTATTGCCATGATCCAATTGTGGTGGGGCACCACTGACCAATCTCCAAAATGGCTCCAGTCATCCCTGAGCTTTCCCAAACCAATCTGATTGCTTAACCAGAGAATGTGAACTGCACATGAGACCTCACTCTCACTCATTTTCTACTGCTTTATCCTCCACATGAGGGTAGCGGGGGGCACTGGTGCCTAACTCCAGCTGACATAGGGCAAGAGGCAGGGTACACCCTGGACAGATTGCCAGTCCATCACAGGGTCACATAGAGACAGACAATCATTCACTCTCACTTTCACACATATGGGCAATTTAGAGTGTCCAATTGGCTTAATCCCCAAATCTGCATGCTTTTGGAGTGTGGGAGGAAGCCAGAGTACCCGGTGAGAACCCATGCACACACGGGGAGAACATGCAAACTCCATGCAGAAAGGCCCTCATTCTGAACAGGTCACGAACCCGGAACCTCTTGCTATACTACTTTACTACTTTAATAACACAATTTTAGTTTATTTACTAATGTTTTTATTTATAGCTGTCAAATGTTAGTCATCAGTCTTGCACAGAATCACACTTTGATGTGTGCAATGCAACTTTGTTTTCATGTGGTGGATACAAATAAAACGTTCTCGATTGTGATGCAAAAACCTGCAAAACTAAAGCTATTGCCATGTTTGGATAGCAATCACAGCTGTAAGTGGAAACATGCTCCATGTTATTTGTGGGTATACATATACATGCATGCTAGTCCATCTATCGGTTTTCCATTCTCTCTCTGCAGAGAAAACACCGTGAAGTGTAGTGTAGCAGCAGTCATTAACGCTGAACCATCAGAGAACATGATGAGAGAATGCTACAGTGTGGTAAGCACAATTCTCCCTTATCACAGAGGTGCACACAGGTAGCACATGTTTTGCACCCACTGGTTGTATGTCTCTGTTGACACACACATTTATTTATTTATTTTCGCAGACTCACACAATACGCGTCTGTTGGTTTAAGTGGAACTTAATGTTCAGTGTTTTTAAAGGCCACCCAAATCTGAGAAGTTAATCCAAATTCGTGAAAAAGTGCCCAATACTTGCCATTTTGCGCTACTGGCACAGTTTTGCTTGTTCCTCTGTCTAACTTGACATAAAACAAATCACTTCGAGTGTGCAGTGCAGGAATGTCATTAGACAACACAGTATCTAAACACCACTACACTAAGAAATCCTAAGAGAGAGTGATGTGGAGCTAATAAGCTTTATCAGCATTGTCTGAACAGACAGTCGTTTGAATTTAACTGACATGTGCTTATATTTAAAAGTTATGCACTCCACTGTTAATGTTTCTAGGTGACTTTAAGATATACACAAATCTTGAATTCTTTTAATAAGCCCAAGGGAGAAAAAGTGTATCCACTGGGATACGCTAACAAAAAAGCAAACATTGCACTGAACATGCAGTTGTAAAAATGATGTACAGCACTATAGGTATATGTATTCACAATGTATCACATTCTTCATCCAGTGAATCACACAGCCGACGACACCATAATCAGGATTCTGTGCGGAACTCACCCTCCTTCGCCCTGAGCATGCAGGTCACTGCTTTATCATATCTTGAATTACTTTTACCTTTCTTGCTACACACACACACACGTACACACATAGGCCCTGGACCACTGGAGACTGACCACACATTGATCAGTTACTGAGAAAGCAGATGTGATGCAGGTTCAAGTGTCTAATTGGAAAATGAACATTCATCAGGTGAGGTCAACACCACACTCTCCATGTTTGTTTCTGTGTATATGAGTGTGCATGTTCTGAGAAAACAAGAAGATAAATTCCAGCCACAGGTCAGCTGCGCACTGACTAACACACTGTCCACTTACTTGGAGTGAATTAACTTGGATGTTGGCCAAATGGAATGTCTTTATTCACATACATGACCATGAAATTCTTCAGATGGAAATAATAATAAGAAATAGGAATGGGATGGTATGAGATTCTGATGGAATGATAACCTTAATCAAAAATATCACGGTGTCACAGTATTGTGATTAAAGGCCTAAAACCTCTAAAACCTGGCACCTCTTTCAGCCTTATTGCCATTAAAAACAAAGCTAATGTACTGTTTGCGCCAATGCAAAGAGGGAGGGTCGTGTTACCCAATGCCGCACACAAGGGATTCCAGCAATTACTTTTTGAACAGCCTTAAAAACAGCTCACACCTTAAATACAGTATGACAGACAATTTTAGTTGTTGCTGATAATGTGACCTTTTCATTAGACCAAAAGAATATCTTCAAAGTTATTGACCCATGCCTAACCTTATTATTAATTCTACTACTACTACTACTACTAATAATAGTAATAATAAATGATTTTGAGATGTAGCTTTATCAGTAACACTCAAAAAGTCTTAAAACTCCTCATTCATATAGCATTGTCAGCATAATAACAATCAAAACTTGATTTTGCAGCTCTTAAGACAGACACACACTCTTCAGACAAAAAAAAAATGACTTAAAGCTATCTCTATCTCTGAAAGGCTCCACTCATTACTACATTGCTTTTACTGACAGAACTCTGCCACTTTTTTTGGTTGCTTTTTCAGCATGGGCAGTTGTTTCCAAAGCTGTAATACCTTCCACAGATGGGATATGGGTGTGCAACTGTTAAGTAAGATAGCCAAGAGGAGTGCACACTCACTGTGAACTGATCTGTGATTGGTCAAAATATCCTTCACCATGCCACATTTTGCAGAAGTCTATTTCAGATTACTTGATTTTTATTATACTTTTAAAAAAATTCTGGTGAATTATTAATCAATAAGAACAAAAATATGCTGCCTAGCCTAGCTTTAATAAATTTTGCTCCATCACCACAAAATATCAGGGTCAGTTGTTGCCTTAAATGAATCATGTTAGCTGAGCCATACTGCCAATAATTTGTGTAGTCTGTGTGTATGTATGTGTCAGGGTGTGTGGTGGCTTGATTTCCAGTCAATGCTACTTTCTGTGAAACTTGATAAGAGGAAACTTTGCCTCGCTGACATTTGACAGATTACTCGATTGTGAGGGTGTATTAAAAATCCAGCCATCTAAAAAAATAGACCCAGGATGGTTTGTCATGCACTGAGGTTGTTTGCTTTCAGCAGAATCTCCAAATTCCTCACTTGCTGGTAAGCAGCTCTTCAAATGCATCACTTCCGCACTGGACTATCTCAACCACTGACACAAAGTCACCTATATGCCACATTGTGAAAAGGTTGGAGAAGAGCAAAAAAGAGAGAGAGTTTGGAGTGGAAGAAGAAGATTACAATATCAAGCAGATCTGTCAGCGAGCTGATCTGGCAAATGTCAAACAATACATATTCATCTGTTTGGCCAGCCATAGCAAAGAGGCAGTGGCCTAGGAGAGGTCCAGACAGAGAGATGGATGACATTTCTGTATTCAAGAGACTGACAGATGCAAACAAATAACAAGCAAATACACACACACAGTTTTACCCTAGCTTAGTCAAATCACAAAGAGTTGAGTTGGAAGAAGTTGGATGCTAAAAGAGCCTTTCATGGCAAAAAACAAATTTAAAGATAATTTCTGGTCTTGACCATTGGCTAGTTGTTACATTTTTTTATGCATTTCTTTAACCGATCTCTGGAACATAAATTTAAAGGTTATATGATATTCACTGCTACTAGATGTCATGCTAAAGTACCTGTGCATCTTTGACCAAAGGTATTTGAGACCAAATGCCTAATCAGCCACACTTTCAGCTGCCTTTGTGTTCTGAGGATGTTGTTACCTATACAATCTGGGTGTAACAAAACCCAAAGAATCCAAAAATATGCCTGTGTGGGGTATTCAGAATTCTTATGAAACATATGCATACAATTCTCCTGTTATCCAGGTGATGTGGTTTGATACACAGTACTTTTAAAAGAACAGAACTGAGGACTTGAGTCATCTAAGTTACCCTATAAAAAGGCCAGTGTGGAAGTGTTCTAAGATGCAGATCACAAAATCGACATCCCTGTCAAAACAAGGAAAGTACATGCTGTCAAGAATTGCTCATTCCTGGATACATCAAGCCTGGTTAGATTGCTCTTACCTCCACAGGGTAACGTCGGCCATTTATGCTGTGTTCAGATCCATCAGATCCATTGCTGGGACCCCAATGAAACTCCACCTTTTCTGCTTTAAATCTCCCTGGTAGGCCTGCTCCCCGAACAAAGTATTCATCCTTCAGCATAATTGCCACTGGCAAAAAAGGACAGGAGAACAGAGAAAGGAAAGAACAAAGAAAGAGTAAGTAGCCAGACATAACCCATAAAGAACTTTTTCAGCAATCATTATAATCATTCCTCTTGAAGAAACAGATGACAGAAATTGGCGTCTGCTGACGTGAAGGCAAATTACAGAGACGACTTGAAACATAATCAAAACCTGTGCGTGAGGACACATGCACGGCATGAAACGTCTTTAGGTGTCGAAGAGACACAGACAAAAAGGATGCATTCAGGTGACGTGCTAAAGGTAGACACGTGTTTATCCTCTAAATGTGCCGTGAATGAGATGTGCTCACACAGGACCATTTCTGTCCTTTTCTATCAGCCTCGAAGGCAACTTCTCAAATGAAGGGCTAATTTACAAGCAAAATTGTTCTCTTCAGACACTGCAAATTGCCCTTGCAGAATCCTTTGTTATTCCAACAAATATTGCTAAAATATAGCCACAATTGAGAGGAGGGCCTTATTTTCACCTTCACAATTGGCTTTGAGACGATTCCCATGTTCCATTAATCAGTGTAGCCACCTCATACCCATACTTCATGAGACAGTTCTGTTCCATTTATAGAGGAAGCTCTCAAGTGAAGAGGGCAAACTGGTTAATCATTTCATAAAAGTGGTGGCTGAGAGTGTGTATCATAAATTATCATGTACACCTGATAACAGAAGAATATTTAAACACAGTAGGCTAATGAAATACATAAGGCCATACATGTGTATTTTTAATAAAGATATCCAAAATAACAAAACCAGTAAACTAGGTTTAAAACACATTTTTGTTTATGCAAAATTAATTACTTATAAATATATTGTTTGTGCTGCAGAGAAAAGAAGAGCAGACTAATAGACATTATTAATGATATTATAACATTGTAATGGGACACTTAAATTTGAGTTTATGACACGGAGGACTCCCAAAGGCTGGTGATGTCCACGACTTTGGTGCTGCCCAATCCTTTTAGCCTGCACTAATGAAAAAAAGTTTCTAGTTTTCTAACAATGCAAAACATACTAAACACTGAGCTCTGTTACGCTTACTATTATTGAGGATTATCCCAAAAGCCATTAAAATTTGCATTTCAATATCATCTTCCCCTGTGTTCTCTTTGTTTGGTGACACAGATGAAAATGAGAGGATCCCGTCAATCAAAACTCAGATTAAGAGAGGCAAGATAAAATACAAGGTGAAGAGAGTGTGAGGTAAAAATAAAGAAAGGTGATGAGATAAGGTTACCACAGAGACATTTGTACTTTGGTAAGTAGAGTCATTAAGGCTTAGCATAACAACACAATCTGTTTATCTGGCATTAATGAATATACCATACATACTGATTCTGATGCAAAACCAATTTTCTAAAAGGCTGTCTTTATTCTCAGCAAGCTCAGTTTTCAGACCTTGGTGTTTCTAAAGCCCTACCATCTGTGTTTGCAATGATTACTTTTTAATAATGTCAGTTATGGATGGCTTTCTCTCACTTATTTTGGGACAAATTGCTTAAGTAAGCCACTACTGTCTTAGTTTTTTTTTTCTCTCTTAAAGCATACCAAATGTTTTTTCCTTTTTGCTCCTTTTCCACACTTGCTTGGCAAAAGCCAGAAGATATAAACAAAATGACATGCCAACCTCTGTCCTTTTTTTGCAATACTAAATTGGACAGTGGCATAAGAGACATTTGTTTATACGTTAAGTGACACAGAAAAAAAAAATACCAAGCTTGGAACACAGGTCCAAGCTTGCAAAGGGTGATGCTACTGCAAACATCTGAAGATTTGGAATATTCCAAACTAATCAATAACATATGCTAACCCCAATCATGAGGAAAAAACTTCGAACTGGTAGGTATGAAGTACAGGACAAAGCTCAGGGGTCTTTAACACATTTGAGTTATCTGAAATAACTTACAGAATGATGTGAGTTTTGGTCTTATCATTCATAAGTAGTTGATTTAGGATCAACAATTCCACGCTGCTAATGAAACTAGTGCTGTGTGTCTGCACAGAATTTGCTGTGCAGGAGTAGGGGGTTACGCAGCCCTGATTCTACAGCTCCATCACAGCAGTCAGCAGCATCTCCGCCAGGTGATCTTTCCACAGATAAAACGCTCATCTGCTGTTTAGAAACTGTGCAAAACCCATGCATTATTCATAGAGAAACAAAGCACAGGGACATTTGTCTTGTTAGCCATGTATTATGTAGCTGGGGGAGAGCAGAAGCTGGGCGCCATTTTGTTTCACAGCTGTTGTTTGTGTTAGCATTTTTTTTAAACATGGCTCTTCACATGCTGCAGCGGCCCAAATCCATTTAAATAATGCTTGCCGTGTTTCTGACATTGCAGGTGGCCATCCTCAACATCATCATCAATGGCTGCTTTTTGTCGCTCTGGTGCCTTGGGGTAATGGTTTGAATTGAATGCCTGGGGATGCTCTGCATCAAACATGCCATGGGTATTTTTCATCTTGACTGCAATGATGAGGTCTTCTCTTTCTCCATCTGTGTCTCTCGCTCTGATTTCACTCTTTGTGCTAGCGGGTGTCACCGCTCGTGATCCTCTACCTGAAGGTCAGCTGGCCCAGTCCCACTCCCACAGGGAATGAAAGGACACAACACATCGTCTGTCTCGCCTGACTGAGCTACCTGCACTCACATCTACGCAACGCACTCCCGCCTGCTCACACGTGCAGTGATGAGGAGGCCGACAAGACATTTATTCACTCTCCGTGACCTTAATCAGTCACTGAAAATTGGGAAACAAAAGTGGGTATAGCAGCAAGGCTGTGTAGGGAATTTCCAAGTACAGAGGGATACTTTGTTCACCGCCACTGTACCCTATTGGTCATACTCTTTTTAGATGCGCTGATAGTCATTTTAAGCCATATTAGCTGTCTTGCTGCCTATTGTGTAGCTAAGATTTTAAACTACGTTGTGCTGCTGAAGGTGCTGATGATGTTTCATTCAGGAAGAGTTTCAGCCATCATAGCCTTACAAACACAACAAAATGTCCTCATGCTCTTGTTTTAGTCAAAGAAGATTAAAAAAAAGAATATAATAAGCATGGATGCTTGCTTTAAAGAAATTGTATGCAAGGACGTCCACATGTATCCACACCTGTCCGACCCTTGTTTAAAAATTACAAGGACATATGGGGGTGAAATCCAGGTGAGGACGCTTCACATCTGGAATGGAATGTGAGCTCAAAAACAAGCATGGAATGCTAGAGTAGCACAAATCTTCATTTTAGTACGATGAGAACTGTGGGCTAAAGTGAAAAGACCAAGCGCCTCTCTATGGACATGATACATGGAAAGTATGGAGGGAACCTAATTACACAGGTAGTGGGGAAAGAAATTGGAGAATATAAGGTTATAGCTGTCTCTTCCCCTCTCCCCTCCCAGGGGGATTTGAATTAGGACATTCCCAACAAAGAAAAGCCTGCAGGTTTAGAAACCAATCTTAATGGTGAGTTCATTGAGTTCATGTCTTTCTGTCTTTGTCTTTCCTCAGTTTTAAACATACACTATTATTTTTTATTAATTTTATTTATTTATTTACTTATTTTTTCACTTAAACCTGAAACAGAGGGCTAAAAAATGCAACAAAGTGAACTAAACCCCGTCATGGCTTCATGTCCATGTTCTTGTTTAAAGTCTTCAGTTGTTCAGCGAGTACAGTGTGCTCCCTGGGTGCCGGTGGTGCATCTGATGCCGGTGTGAACATTTTCACGTTGCACTGTTCCAAAGCTGCACGCCACAGAGGCTGAGCATCCCTATAAAACCCTTGAATCTTGTGAGTGAGCAAAGGTTTTCTCTCCTGCTCAGGCAGCCTTGTTGTTAAACTTGCTGAGATATTTCAACATGTCAGCAGGGTGAGCCAACATAGTGTCCTCATGTGGGACTGTGTAGCTACTTGAAAATTACAGAAGCTGTCCTTGGAGCTCATCAAGACATCACAGGCAGCACACTTCTCTGTGAAGGATAAGGCTTTGTTGAACAGCTCCTCTTAGTGCACAGCTGGGAACGTAGACTTCAGGGGTCTTGATTTAATGTTATTCACATCAACACAGCGTGATAACACATTTCAGCCAGCTGAGGGGTGAGAGTTTTGGGAATGATTGCCTCTTGCCCTCAGTGGTTTGTCTCACAGGTTTCAGGAATTGTGTGACATCTGACATGTTCTGAAGTTTTCTTTTGATTACATAGTCAGACAAAGGTTTTCTGAGCAAATCATGACCCCTGCTCTTCCTTTTAAGTGTCTCCACTGGTGCAACAAGCTAGAGTAAAACCTGCCAGCATAGCCACATCAGACACCGACAGTCACAGATGACACTGCTGCCTTTGCTGTGTGCCCACTCTCTTTTCTAGTAGCCATGTTTCTGTTGTTTTTCAAGATGCCTCCTCTGCTTGCTTGTCGCATCCTAATATTAGCCAATACTAGGATGACTGAGTCTAAGGGCTACTGACCTTCCTTGCCAGATGACCTTTAACTTCCAGGCCCATGTCTACTCAATTTTGTCTTTATTTTCTTTAGGCGGTGTGTCATCTGCACTGGAGTTGAGCATTCATGTGTGGCTGTAATGAAATATCACACCAGAACTTTTAAAATAAATATTATATGGCACACATTGTTGACAGAAAATAAAATCAAACACCCTGACAGAGCTGTACATGCACATTATTTTTAGATTAAGTATATCATAGGTCATCATTTAAGCTGGGCTCTAGGCATGGACAGGCGTGGAGATACAGTACATTCTCCGCCAAATGTTAAAAGTTGTCCGGTGAATGCCAGACTCTACCATAAATGAATGAATTAATAACCAAGAAGTTGGCACTTTTAATTATGTATTACTCAATTGCTTCACAGTGCATTTTATAGCTCAAAGTCCAAGAGTATACACACACTACCGCAACAAGTCTTTCCGTCTGACATTTAGCGACCAGTCAACAACTCCTAATGCTACAACATTCAAAATGTTCTACAATATACATTAATTAAAACTAAATTATGTGCTGCATCATTAAAAGGATCATTTTAATCCTCTAAACATTAAGCCCTGTATCACTTGAATGACATTTTACTGCAGTTCCGCTCTCCGTTAGATGCAAACTGAAGGTGGAGATATGTAGTTGAGTGAAAAGTTCTGCCTTCTGTGGAGGTATACATTTATATAGTAAGCATTAATAGCAAGCTGTAATGTGACTGGATTCACAATATATCATATAATTTTATTTTTTTTATTTTTCTTTCTTCTCTCAGAAAATGGAAATTGGAAATAACAGAAATTGATAAATATTTGTAGGAAAATATCACAAGAAAATTTAGTATTATACAGCTGAAAATCACAGAGGAATGGTGGCTCTATAGGAGGAAGAGATGTAATCACTTTATTGAAATCCAGCTCATACATGCCAGTAAGCTCCATGAATTTTCCATTTGCCTCACATCATGCAAATAGATATGTCAAACCACACAACAGGTGATGATCCTCACAATTAACAGATGGGAGCTATAGCAGATAATAGAGAAAGTAAGAAAAAATACACAAGTCAAAAGACAATGGATTCTATACAAACGTATTGTTTAGTTTAAGAAGTTCATGATACAAGTGCCATTGTCTGTTTTTTAAATGTTAAAGCTAGGATAGGCAATGTGATTTTGGATTAATTTATCAGTAAATCCATAATAACCATTCTGTATAATGTAAAGCAATTAATCTGAGAGAGAACTCACTAGACCGCTTCTATTTAGGACAGGTCAGTGAATGCAACACACAAGCTGTTGAAGCCATCCATGGTGGATATTATCTTTTTTCCTCCAAAACAACCCAAAAAAACGCCATGATGTTTGGATTATGTAAATACTCATCAATGGTTACATTTTAACAAGAGTTAACAAAGAAGAACTGATTGTCATTAATGGCAATTCTCAGATTTTATTATACTCATAAGTGCTGTTGATAACTTGTAAGGTGTGTGACTTGTGAGTATCTGTGCGTGCATGTGTGTTAATCATGACAGAATTAACAGACATGTATAGTTGACTCCCATCACTAATGCATTTAATCGTCTCCTGTCTGTTACTAAATCCTTCGCGCTCACATTTGACTTGAATGCAAATCAGCTGTCTAACATCAATTGACTTGAGCCCCAGGAACTCATAAACAGCTGCAGGAGCCACATTTTTAATTCCCCACACTGTTTTCTCTGGTTAGCTGTTTTGAAATTTAGTTGACATTTGCCTGAGTGGATAACTGTATAATTAATGCTCCCACTGCAGCAACAAATGGCAGTGTTATGTATGTGAGGCTTAATAAAAGCCATGCATTATGGGGGATTTTAGCAGAACACTTGGTATATTCAAATTGCCTGTATAAAACGATGTGGGGATAAGAGACCCTCAAGATAGTGTGAGCCATTGCTGGCTGAGAAACAAACATATCCAGAGCAACCCCGGATAAAAAAAAATACACTAAAGGTGAGCAGCAACTGTGACTTAAATGCTGCCATGTAGTTAAAGCAGCTAACTAGTACCTCTGATAAAATAACTTTTTGAGAGCAATTCCAGAATATTGCATTTTTGATTAGTAGTTAGTATTTAGTCCATTCCCGATGGTTTCCTCAGTGCAGAATATTGAGATTTAATTTCATTCATTGAGTTCCTTTTTTTGTGTTTAAAAAAAGGTGGGTCATTGGGGGATTCCTGTGGTGCACTTAGATACATCACATTATATAAGAATAAGACCTGCTGACCAGGTGATACTAGCAAGATGAAAAAAGCTCTACCTGTCTCTTAAGTGTTATGAGGATTTGATTAAAATGACTGCCTTTTATTCCCAGTTTTGTGTGTCAATGCATGTAACACACATTATTTACATATTAAACATGTACAAAAACCAGCGGTAAATGTTTATAGCTGCTGGCAGCAGAGGTTTAATGTGCGCAGATTGGAAGAACGTAGACAATGAGACAAACAGGAGGTGAGAGCGAGGCCATGACAACAGCTACTGATCATCCACACTGTTGCTGCTGAACAGCCGGTGCAGATGACTGACAGCTTGTTTCGTGTGACACTGTGTATTCCCGACGCTGTCAAGGACAAGCAGGCTTTCTCTTGCATTTGATGCAGTAACGTGTATGTATGTGTTCCAATTAGATATTTTTAAATGTCTGTATCAAGCATTGTGTTGAAAATGTCAGAAAATAAACTAGATGGATCAAACACACTGAGCACAGTTTGTAATCATGTGTATTCAAGGATTTCAGTGAAAAAAGTCTCCAGTCAGCTGTACAATACATGCTGGGCAATAGGTGTTGGTCAAACAAAATAACCAATCACAGTTTTTTTTTTTTCTATATTTAGAGCCTAGTGGGGCTGAAATGACCCCCAGCAAATGCCCTGCCAGTCACCCTTTCACATATTGCTTCAGCATCTTATGCTGACGTGTATACTTTATCCCCCCCCCATGGTAAATCTTATCCCACCACTGTCACAAAGGTATATGACGGCCCACAACTCTGTATTTCATGCCCGTTTGCATTAGAGCAACGGGCTTTTGTTTCAGTTTCTGGGGACTCTGAGCTCCGCAATGCAAGCCGAGCAACTTCAGGTTTTTAGTTTGGTGCTTTCGGTGGCTTCATTTTTTGTTAATAAATCCTTTTGTTATTTTTACTACGATGAAGACTTCAGTTTGGGTTCAGTTTAGGAAATGACACAGATGATCACACCATCACTATTACCAAGCAATTGCTTAGTGATTACTATAAACATAAACAATAACTATATAATTATAAGATATTGTTATTGTACTGTAACGGGTACGCTACTTTCTTCTCTTGTTCACTGCCGCCAGATTTTTAGTGGCAAAACAACTCTTCTCACAGCACAAAGTTACTGTTTCATTTTGTATCCAAAACAGATGCTTACTGTAACACAAGTCAACACCAGTGCTGGAAAAAAGTTAGCAAACAGGAACAAGTAAGATCACAAGTTTGTGTGTAGTCTCTTTGAAGTCGAAAACTGTAAACCAGTGCACAAAATGTCACATGGACTAACATACTTATTTGAGCCCCATCCCCTCAAAGGAAAGTGATGTTGTGCTTTGCTGTAAAGTAAATATTTAAGCTTATCTTTACTTAAAATATTTTGGTCAAATGGGGTGCTGGTCCGTGATCCCATATCAACACAAAAGAAGAGTCATTTCTCTATTTTTTTAATTATTAGAGTCAGATGAGGACACTGACATCATTCCAAGCTCTGAATAGGTACAATGATACAGTCAGCAGCTGTTTATTGATTTCATTTTATCTATTTGAGAGGGACACATGCAGAATACCAAGATGATTGCACAACAGTTTTCCAGGGCAATGCATCACAGCAACTTTTTTTCCCCAAATAATTTCCAAGGCCTCTTTAAGGGAATTTTAATCTTATCTTAACCAAAGTAGTTTATTCATCCTTATTAAATTGTATTTTTACTTAAAAAGTTGCTCATAGGTGCGGATTGGTGCTGTTTCTTGTCTGAACACGTTTCTTCTTGGAAACATCTGGATAAGAAAAAGTGAGGCACACATTCTCCTGTAAAATAGTCTGTTGTTGGTTTCATACTTGTAATACTCAGCTACTAAAACAAAATATAATACATTGTTTATCAAGGATAAGAGGCGGTGGTTGATGGATTTGTTACCTTCACAAAGAACCATGCTTACTCTTTCTCCAATGCCAGTATTTGTGCAAAGCTTAAATAACAAAAATATTCATTGATAATGACCTCATCTAGCTCTCTCAGAAAACATTCTTTTTTCAAAATGTAGAAGTAGTTCTCTAACTTGATTTTTTTATGAGATATCACTTCAGTTAGTTATGTGAACTTTAGATGATGCAGACTATAATATATGGGATATTTTTTATATCCCAGATATTTGGGATATTTGAGGATTATCTAACTAAATAAACTGTGTCCATGAACATTTCCTGAGTTCAAAGCTTTTCTCATTTGTTAGATGTATCGGAAATTTTGATTAGATGATGTTTTTGAATGGCTCTGATATTTCTATGTGATAGGTCTCACAGTGTTATGAGGCTTTATAAGACAAGCATCATTTCTACAAACCAAAACCCAACGATAAGCCTTTGGACAAATTGGAAATCTATTCAGAGGTGTCATTACAAATGAATCACATATCATTGGGTAAGCAAATGCCTGGATGTTAAATGGGACTGTGCTAAACACACAGCTGTGAGGTGCTTTGGGTAGCACTCAAGAGTGCTGTCAACAGCTATGCCAACCACCTGTGGCCTCTGCCTCTCAAAAGCCTTTCAGCTCCCTTTCTCCACAGAGGGGAAGGAATCATCCATCTTAGTGACAACCTGGAATTGTGAAAAATACCGGTGGATGACAGGGAGGGTCATCAAGGTGCCAAAGAGAGTCGACTGCAGATGGCCTGCTGCTGAATCCTACAGGCAGTGACACCTGCCATGGCTCTGCTAATACGGATTGCAGCACGTCTGAATGAAACAGGGATGTGTAATCTTCATCATCAATGACTCGCTGCATATTGCACCTGTCTTGTTTCATAACCATATGCAGGGACGAGATGCAACAGATGTTTGACGTGCGGGCACCTGCCAGTATATGAGCCAGGATTATCAGTGAGGTCATGCTTCAGCTTTTCGTTCTCGTTGAGCTGTGGTCTGTCATGGACTCCCAGTTTTGTGTGGTTACAGACATTTCGCTGAAGTACACAACATGCTCAGGGTGACATAATGCAGCTGACAAAGAAAAAAAATTAAGGATTTCAAAGGAGCATTATTTTAAGATATCTTACAATTTCTATCACGTATGGTCCACAAAGTAGTTGCTGAAATCTGCGTGAATGATAACATCATTAAAGGGACTGGGCAAGGAAATTAAGCAGTGCAGCCACCCAACAGTTTATCTACATTAACTAAATTACTTAATTTGGTTTTCAAAGTAAATGTGAGAACAACCAGATGTTAACCATTATCACCCACTGGAGAAGCAAACTTGAGTACACAATTATGGTTAAGTAGAGCAGTTAAGTAAAGTTAAATCATGATGTTCTTGTAGTGACAAGAGGAATAACCCTGTCTCACAAAACCCACATTTATAGACTACTAAATATTATTGATAGATATATTTGAGAGGAAATCTTGCTGCATATATATATATATATATATTTTATTTATTTATTTTTTTTTTTTTCTATTGACAGTTCAGGAAGGATTGTGTCAGTTGCCCTGGAAGGACATCTGTTTGCCAATCCCAGCATGCCTGGCTGTTGTCCAACCTTGGGTATGTGTCTTTTTTCCTACCTGCTGTCTACATGTTTGCAGCCCAGTCATCATCTTCTCATTAGCAGCATTCACAGAGAGGATGTACACAGAGAGTTGATACACAGGTGTACATGTTCTTCCAATGTGATGACACAGACCCACTCTTAAATACATATGCAGTATATTGTTTGAATGAGCCAACATTGGCAATGTGGGTGGACAGGAAGGATTGTGTGATGCTGAAAAGATGTTGGTCTGTGGATGATGACTTTAAGAGGACATTCACTGGAAAATCAAATTCCGGATGTTTTTTGGTGTGTCCCCGTGTCCTTCCCATATCTATACATCACTAAAGTGTCACAATAAACACTTCAGCCACTTCTCTTCTCTTTACCTCCACTCAAGCAAGCAGTTTTGAAAAGTCGAGTTTAGTTATGGAACTAGCACATTTGCCGTGCAATGAACCCTCCCCCAACAGCTACTTCCGGTCATTGAAGTGAACATTCAACCTGAAGAAGAAGAAGAAGAAGAAGAAGAAGCACTGCGGAGCAGTCCATTTGTAACTGGCCAATCACAAGAGACTCAGTGTTCTGGGGGGCGGGCATTAGCTCAGAATCAGAGTGCCTGTTCAGAGGCTGGCAGAGAGCAGCAATAAACTGGCTTAATCTGAAGAGACTATGAGGTTTTTGACCATAAATATTTAATTTATCGAAGTAGACATCAGTAGTCTCGATTTTTGGTTCAAAAAGACCATTTTATGTGACCTTTAAGGTACACAGCAAAGGGCAATAGTTCAACTCTATGAACTACAAAACCACAGAAAGGGACTTACTAAAGAAGTCACATTATTTAAGATATTATAGAACTATGAACTGAATTCCACAAGTAATAATTATTCTTTAACAGCATAAAGTGAATGTGGTGTAACCAAATCTCTCAGAAATCCTTGAAATAGCTAAAATTGCCATGATCCCTGGTGTAGCAGCAACTTCATTGCACAGTGCAAATATGCCTAGAAATTGAGCCTTTATCTGATGGGGACTGATAACAAAGATGTGAGATTATTGTCACTGTACAGCAAATGTTCCAGTTGGTTATGGTCCATCATTAAAAGAACAACACTAATTGAACATATTAAGTGGAGTGAAAAGCAACTGACAAGTGGATGAATTAAGTGGAGCTGACCAGGCTGGGTGTTTTTGTAATAAAAAGTAGTGAGTTATTGCAATGTCAGTCATGGACATCATGCCTTTACTCCAGCAGTAAAAAATGTGATATTTTCAAAAGATATTTTCTTCTAATGAGACTTTTGAGGACCAGAGAGCCTGTGAACTGCCCAATAGGGAGGTATTCAGTGCAGTGTATTCACAATCTGTACTTGAAACTAAACATCATCATGCTTCTACATTGAACACATAGACCTGACCTTGATAGAAAGACATGATGTTAACCATCACAGTCAAGCCTTTGTACAGTTGTAAATGATGTACAGGATGACATGGATAATTTAGTCAATAGATGTATCTATTGTTGCCTAAATCCGATTTTTAGCCTACACATACAGCAATGAACAGCATCATTCATGCGTCACAGTCAGTAATTATAGTAATTGTGGACGATTTATTTGACAAGAGTGAATGTGTTGGACAAATAACTGGGCAGGCGATGATGTTATCATTAACTGAAGCAGTGGACACGCTTTGCTTTCAGCAGAGGGATCTCTAGGGAGAAAGTGTAAAAGTGAAGCTGTTGTTGAACACACAAAAATGTTATGTCCTTGTTCTACGAGTACAAAGTTTAAAATAGGGGAGGTGCTTCAGTACATTTCACCATACAAGGCCCTTCTTCAGCTTAGACCAAAAAAAAGGTGAGATACTGCACATATTAAGGTAATAAAATCACTTAAATGGGCAAGAAACTGCAGGTCACATCTGGGTGGTGACTATTTTGGAGGAAATAAAACACACATTTTGACACATTTTTTACACCCCTATTTCATTTTGGTCCACATATGAGAAAAAGGGAAAATAAATGATTTGGGAAGGTTTAGGTGAATCCTATATTGTGATTAAAACAAGGTTCATGGGCAGATGTGATTTTTTTTCCCTTGTGGTCTACAATGCTGCTGTGAGTCATCATATCAGAAAATGAAATCAGACATCTTTCAATTGAAAATATTCTCACAATACCAGTCATTTCAAACAAATCCTAGCCTAAGGGGTGGATTAATTTTGCAATTTGAGGATCCCCAATTTCAACAATCTTTTGTGTAACCTGATGGACAATGACCTTCCAGCTGACGATATTTCAGACACAGCAATAAGCAACAGTTTCCCATCTATTGGTAGTGAGGACTCTATTGAACAGACTGTTGACTATTGATTGACCATTCTCATTTCCAGAGTTCTCATGTGATGTGGAGACTTAAGCTAAAAGGCACAAATTGTGCATGCTTAAAATGGGCCTGAATGTTTATATCATTGACACACTTGAGATGTCCAAGATTTGTTCTTATACCAAGAGGTGTAATTTTAAGTGTGTAGCCAAATGCAGTGTGAATCAGCACAGTTTATTTGATGGGGATGACTTTCACCTACTTTCATATAATGTCATGTTCTTGCATTGTGATCAACATTTTATTTTTTACATATTGTTATCATTATTTCTATTACACATCATCCATATGGGATAGATATAACAAATATAAACAGGTCAACGAACAATTTCTGGAAGGAGAAAAAAGTCAGGTCGGGAAAAATGCAAAAGCAAAGCAATTACTTTGTCTCTAATATCAATCATAAAATTTATTTCAAAAGCGAGTTACAACAATTCATGCCCTTGCATCTACTACCTTATCTCCCTCCCACTTCCTAATCGTCCCCATCTTATACCCACCTCTCCTTCACCCTATCTGCCTGAAGTAAGTTCATATTTTTACTTTACAGTTGTTTTGCCTACCAGTGCTACAGTAAGTCTTAATTGCTATTGTTCATAATTGTTCTCGCAATATTTTGGTTAACGGAATTACTACTCTCGCACTCATCCATTGTAGGGAGATACATGTTTGCATTTATATTGGCTTTCAGTCCTGTGTCTACTCATTTATCTGCGAAAAAAATATGTTACCCATCTTTGAGGCAATATACAGTCAAAAAGGAAATTACACTAGGGACTTAAAATGTGTTTCTTGTGATTAAAAAAAAAGAAATAATACCACCCTAAGCTTATTTACTTCTCCTCTGTCTCCTCTAAAAATGTCCACATGCTTGGTTCCTCATTTTCAAAATCTAGCTGACTCTATATTTTAAAAACTCCAAACATGTAAGTCAGTATAAGAAGAGAATAAAAAAGCTTATCCCACATAAAGAAAGAGGCTATAAACCAGAAGGAACTGGATCAGTAGCTGGAGCCAGTGCAGCTTTTACTGTACCTGTTTTGCCAGTGTTTTTCATTGATGTCTTATTAGAGGATTCAGTATCAAAGCCCTCCAGTGTCAGTTCCTGATACTCTGTAGATACTTTGGTATCATGGTCCACAATGTTGATTGGTGACTGGTTTCTCTCCCTGCACTCTGGGTAGGCAGACGCCCAGCCCTCATCTGGTCCATATACACCTGAGGATGACAACAATTGACACAGGGTCTCAGAACCAGCAGAGGCTTCAGCAGGCTACATTAGATAAAAATGACATTTCAGAAGCATGTCGTGTCCTGTAAGAGCAGCTGACAATGTGCTGGGCCAAGTCATCTGGATTTAAATTTTAAAAAAATGTTCACACAGTAAACATCATGAGCTCCAAACAGAGGCAGCTGCTGAAAAAGCAAAATATTTGCATCCATGCAATGAAACGAATATTTCACAAATGTTATTAGCATGCCATGTGTCCCCTTGTGTTTTTTTCTGTATATTTTTGGCAACATTATATTAAAAAAGACTGTAAAAGACCTCAGACAAGCGGTGAGCAAGCCAAAAAAATTGTCTGTGTGTGTGCAAGTGCGTATATGTGCATTACAGACAGAGGCAAGACATTCAGTGACAGTCCACAGAGTAAAACTCTGGGGCCAACGGAGCTTTGGAGTTAGTCTTTGCAGAGGCGTTGAGATAAAGACAGCGAAGTCCAGGACTGAAATGGCTCCAAGCCCTGTTTGAACACCAGAGTGTTTACTCAAAGTGCTGGGATGTAGCCAGTGCTGGAGTGGCCAATCAGGAGTTCCAGGAACATTCCCAATGTGCTGCTTAATTATTGGGCCAGATGCCCATTTGGAAACAAATTCATTTAATTTGACCATTGTCACATTGGTTAACCTGCCCTCAAAATGCACAGATGACAAGAGATGCCACCAAGTGAAGGAAAATAATTAAATTGATGACTCTCAATAGTCCTTAAATATATACTCAACAAAAACACAACAAAAAACCCTTTCATAGCAGAGTTACATTGTTTTTTTACCATTGGGGAATAAAATATGACAGTTGATGTCAAAAAAAAAAAAAAGCCAGGTCTGAATAAGTGGAAACTCTCAAGATCCATCTTGTCATAAAGGTGGGAGAGGAGGACCCTTCTAATTGTAAACATGAAAAACTGAATCTAGAACATTCCAAAACATGTGTCTTATTATGCTTTCACATAATATGATGCATATTAAATAAAATATGCATTAAGCCTCCCTAACACTATCGGTAATGTACATGAAAAGTTCATCAAAACCATCTCCAGATGATCAATTTGGCACAATTACATTATAAAATCGTGAGACAGGGCCTCTCTTGTGATTTCCATCACTACTAAAAGACATCAGCAGTATAGTTATGGAGGTAAAGTCCACAACTGAAAATTGCAGAAATTAGACTAGACCAAAGGACCTAAAGCAACTGGTTATTTTGGACTGTCAAATATTACAGAGCTACAAATATTACAGAGCTAGACAAGCTCAATCTCGGCATATGTGAAGTCCAATGTAGTGGTTGACATGGCCAAGGACATGATTCATGTTGTGTTCTGATTTGGCACTGGCGGACAGAACAAAGCAGTGTTGTACAGCAGGACTCTCTCTGTTCAATCCTCAACAATGCTCGGCTTTCTCTCAGACAGGAAGAGGCAAGTGCAGAGTAACGTCCCAAATGACTGCGGGAAACTAGGTGAAATCAGGTAGTGGGCTAAGGACCAAGCTCAGTAAGACCACGGACACACCACTCGGACATTTGTCAGACAACAGAGTGGAGTCAACCCTTGGCTTCTTCAGTGGCTTCCTCATTGTGCATTTATCTGGGAAAAAAGATAAACTTAGACACACCTACAGTATATCAACTACTGTTAAGCAACTAGGACATGTGTTCTCCACCTGTGGAAAAGGAAATTACTTTTCTTACAAGCACATTGCCGTAGTCTGTTCATCATTGAAAAAGGGAAACCAAAAAACATATACAGCAGAAGGCCATATAAACTGCAGCATTTGTTAAACTTGTTTCTCACTCATAACAGACACTCACTCCAGATGGCCATGTTGTAACTGCATTTGCTCACAAATGTCCAAGTTAAATAAAGAAGGTATTAAAGAAGGTCCATGTGTGTATTAACTCTTGGTGTTTGTCCTCTTGTTTGCAAAGGACTTGCTTCGTTATCATTTTTTCTCTTCCCTATTTTGTTCGGATTGGCTGAAGTTAAATAACTAATTACTGGGATCTCGCTCTCTCCTTGACAGATGCAATCAGCTGACCACCACTTGGCTGATACTGACTAGTGATGGTGCTCAAGCTGAAGGTTGTTGAATGTTTGGGTAAGTCTGAGGATTCTTTGTTTGTTGACCTCCTGCTGACCCATGATATCAACTGAAGGAAACAGGAGAGTGAAGCCAAAAGTGAGGCTCAAAGGAAGGAAATACATTGAAATCCCTCCGAAGTTTCTGTCCCAATTGTTGAGAGGTTGAGGGGACAGAGAGCTGACCGAAAAAATGGGTCAAAGAATTTTAAGGCCTGAAAGGACCAGCTGATGGATTTGTGGGTTTGGCAAAAAGAAAAGACATCTGTGACTGTGACTCAGAAAAGAGGAAATGAATGACAGGAGAGAATTTAGAATATGAACTTCTGGCCTCAACAAACACTGAAAATGGCAAGATGGCAACAAGCAACAACAAAAACTGAAGAACACAACAAAATGTGAGTACTAGGCTTTAACTGAGTTGATTAGGTAACAGAATGCTTAAAATGCCTTGAATCTTCAGAACCCCTGTTGCCCCCTGTGGAGTAATTGCCAAACAGTCTGCAGCCTCCATGGTCCCACAGTGTATAACCTAGTGTTCTACTGTTATTTCTATGGTACTTTGGAAAGTTATGTGTTGTATGTCTGTCTTTAACATAGCACTACTAGTTCGGGCAGAATTCAAGAAACTTTATTTGTCTGCATGGTGAAGGAAACAGCAGCAGTTTTAAAGTTCTGCAAGTTGCTATATGGACCCTTACAGATCTGCATTACATCCAGCTGCAGCTCTTTTACTAGGCTACAGCTGTATGTAAATAAAAATAAAATAAAAATAAAAATGTAAATATCCCTGGTAGACCAAGCTTTCTCATTTTGGTTCAGGCTCCACAGTCTACATGGCTGATGAACACAGGTACTCATAGACTAAACCCTCTGAATTGAGACACAGCTTTAGACAGTGAGCTTTAGACTCACCAAGTGAGTTTTCAGCTCCCAAATGCCAAACATTCTGCATATTTCACCAGTCTTGTTCCCCGCAAAAATGTCCCTGAATAAGCGCAAATAGGCTTCGAGGTGCTGATTCTAGGATGTTACATGCTCAGCTGTCTGGTCCCTTCTGGTGGACCAGACAGAAATCAGGGCTATCAGATGAGAAGGATGGAGGTGGGCCATTTTACAGTATATCATGCCAGACATATGGCAAAAACTGTGCCATTTTTTATTAACCTTACCCTCTCACAGCACAGCCCATTGATGCCAACAAAGTACTTGGACTGGCAGAAATGTTTCTGATGACTCTTCCAACCACGCAACCTGTCTGAGGGAAGCTTCGCCAGACTAAAGTTGGTTGAGAACAGGCTAAGAAGCTCTCTGACTGAGCAGCAATCAAAGGTCTTCATGCTAATGTGTGTTGAAAAAGGAAATCCTCTTGGCCACAGACAGTGAGACGGTGATAGGAATCAGCACCACCTTGGGCAGTTGATGACACATTAGGACTGCACCATTTTCATTCATCTAAGTTTAAACTTGTAAAGAATGGTGCCATGGGCCTTTCTAAAGTAAAATGCACCATTTCATTTACTTACTTTGATTCACTAAATAATAATGTTTTTAATAATAACTATGTAACAAAGGTCCTGACCTTAGCCCAAACAGAAACTAATGGCTAAGACAAATACTACGCTTCCTGGCCTACTCCATTGAAATATTTCCGTAGTCATTTATGTTTACCAACCTGTAAACAGGGGAAATAAGTTGTAATCAGGGTAACAGCTGTGTGTGTCACATTGTCACATCAAAAGTATATACTGAAAATTATCTTTCTTCACAGCTTCAGCATCTTTCACAGCACATCCTGCTCCTGTTTTAAAGAAAGCAGTGCCTGATTCCATTCTTTTTTACAACAGAGTTTTACTGTAAAATATGCTTCATAGTGGAGAATACTAGTGTTTAGCTGAGTAAAGAGGAGTATTTAACAGAATGTTTTATGCTCTCTGTAGACAAAACCTATGTAAAACATAGCAGAAGTTGCACAAACACTCACATGCAGAGCAGCGCTGCTGTCATCACAGCACAGAGACAAGCCTCAAAACTTCTCGAACAAAGTTATTTGGAGTGATGAAACCTTAACTGATGAAACTTTTTGGTCACATAAAAGAGTCAACAAAGCCACCAAAGTACACCATTCCTACTGTGAAACACAGAGGTGGATCGATGATGTTTTGGCAATGTGTGAGTCACAAAGGCACAGGGAACTTAGTCAAAATTGATGGCAAGATGAGTGCAGCATATTATTGGAAAATACTGGAGGAAGATATTTGCCCAACCACTAACCATGAGTTTTTTTCTATTATCATTCATATTCCCTTAAAATTGGCCCAAAAGAATTTAAACTTATGGGCACAACTGTAGAGCAGCTTATATTAACTGCAGTGAACTTGGTTTTGGATGCAAATATAGAGTGCCTGTTGTGTTGGATAATAAATAACAATAATTAACTTTATTTATATAACACTTTTGTTAACAAATGTTACTTAGTGCAAACCAGACTGAACAATGTGTAGCCATTTGCCTTGGGTTAGGGGATAGAGGACAGAGGAGAGGTGGGGGAACAGGAAGGAGGGCAGAGAAAAAAAGAGATAAGGCGTAAAAAGTATGAAAGACAGGGAGAACACAAATCAACATATCAATGCCAGTAGAAAAGAACATATAAGTATGCAAAAGGGCAAAACTGCAAATAAAAGCTGAAATGCCGATCTCTTGTCTTATGGTCATCTTTTGCTCTCAAATCCAAATGTTTTAAGTATAGAGCAAAAAAAAAACCCAAACTTTAGTAGTAGTAGTACTCAGTCAGGAAAAAAAAAAGTACTATTGTGTACCTCTAAACAAAACAATAGAATATCTACTTAGGCAAGCCAAAACAGACCAGGCCTGAAAAAAACCTGACTAGTACTGTCTTGGGCTTGAGACCCGGACAAAGAAGAGAAAACTGAATTCTCTATGCCTCCATGCAGGTTTTGTAAGACATAATGTATTTTCCTTGAACTGCTGAGATGAGACATACTTTGCCTAATCAAATCAATCAAATCATCAACACCTGTCATTGTGTTTTACAGAAGTTCTGTACTATTTCTTCAGTTATCATTGTTATGTGATTGAAATGATCTACTCAAATCTGCCTCAAATGTTAACAATAAGATAAGGTTCTTTACAATCATTAATTGATTAATTGTTCTAGTGTATTCAGATGTTCTGCTTTGCATTATGGGCTCAGAGCTGCTGTGTTTCAGTGCTGCCTCGTCCCATGCAAGCAACACAAACCTATAATTCTCCTGTCAATGAAAAGTAGTTCAACTCTGCGATGTGTAGGAGGAGGAGACGTGAGCTGTTAAAAGCAGCTTTCACGAAGGCGTGACTGAAAATTAAGAAAGGTGTATAATGCTTTGACATTTACTGGAATTCATACAGAAATAGCTCAAGATGGAACATCTGTTGAAAATAGCAGCCATCTTCCCCCACAAACTCTGCTGTAGTGGATTTTGAAATGTGTAAAGGCCACTGAATTGGAAGCAGACAAATGCACTGCCAGAGGCTTATTTGTTGTCTGCCACTTTGAACTGAACACAATTGCAATTTCATCTCTGCCAGATCTGGTGGCTGGTTACTAGTGTTCTGGAAAAGTTATTAATCATGGGGATTACTGTGCATGAAAATATCACTCACAATTCTACA